>CM059189.1:25193506-25793506 GCA_030323885.1 Branchipolynoe longqiensis
CCCCTTCCCCATCCCACCACTTTCCCTGCCCCATCCCCCATCCCCCTCCAACCATCTCCAGTCGGCGCAGATCTCGTCTGCATCTCTGAGCGAGAGCGACACGAACAGAGCTCATTAGCACCAGGGTTAGAACGCACTGCAAACACCCCAAACAGAGACGGGAGGGTGGGGCTAGGTGTGGGGGGGGGGGGGGGAGTTCCAAAACACATCGCCCACTGTCCCCACTCTGTCCTCTACTGGGCAGTACGGCAATGGGGCAGTAGGGCAGTAGGTTCCCACGAGTACGGCCAAACTGTTCTCTCATCTGACGGCATTCCGAGTTCCGCTGATCCCTCAGCAAGGACCAAAGCTGTGACCCTGCACGCCGGGTCACAGCTACAGCTTACATGACGGAAGGTCGGGATGGGGTTCCTCCCCAGCCCCATCCTTCACTGCAGACCCTACACTTATAAAACTCACTTTGCACCAATAGCCACATATCTCCTGGTTACCAAACTTGGTAAGATTATTGACACAGATTCGCTTCTAAAGTAGATTGCAGTGATATTGTCATAGCTAATATTTTACATGATACACTTCCTGTGTCCTGGTGTATATGTTCAGTAAGACCTCTCTAACCGACCACCTCCACAGATCGCCCACCCGCCTATATCGATCGCTATATTTGGGTCCCTAACAATAGTCAAAACAATATAATTGGAACGATAGAAAAACTCCCTAAACCGACCACCTCCGTAAATGGACCAAATAAAGTCGGTTCCATGGTCGATCGATTTAGGGAGGTTTTACTGTATTCACTAGCTACCTTCCCCTCCTTCCGCTGTGTAAGTTGTAGCTGCAACCCAACATGCTGGTTCTCAGCCTGTCCTTACTGAGGACTCACACCTGTATTTGTATTTGTACTTTTTTTATTTATAGCGTGTGGGTGTTGGTGTTTGACGTCATTCCTGCTCCAGATATTGATCAAACTATTCTCGCAATATTTTACAGGGGTATGTGTGTTGCGGAATATGGATGATTCTAGACCTACATATTATTTCATGTTATTTATTGTTGCTCGTCCTTGAATGCTAATGCGTAAGCTCATGGTATTGTTAATGCGTAACTTCATGTTGGTTGTTGGAGTTTTACATCCTGGCAACATCTAATGTCATATCACATTATCAGGACGGGTACTGACTTGTGACAGTGCACATTCATGGTGACTTTATAGTGCTGCTCCACTGTGAAACCAGGCCACTAGCACCATGACCTGATATCCCACTCAGTCACATTATCCTGATACCGAACCAACCAGTCCTTGCCCCATCCTAATAAGGAAGAGCACCTGGCTAGGAAGTGACAAGTATCAATTTTTAAGCCGCGATCTACCAAAACGGGAGACGGGTACTTAACTCATTCGGCCATCCTGTTTAGTGCCATGTCATTTATAGTTCAAATTGATAATTGTCACTCACTTCCTAGCCAGGCGCTTGGCATTATGTCATTTGGTGATGTTCATGCCTCAATTCAAATGATTTGTGATGGGTTGCTCATGTCTGGTAGCATGTCATTTATTGCTGTCTAGTCTGATTTCATCTAATTTGGTGTTCGTCCTTATTTTTCGTATAACCAGATGTGGTAGCCCACTCGGCTTCCTATACGGAAGGTCAGGAGTTCGAATCCTGGCCGAGTCAAACCAATGACGTACAAAATTTATACATATCGCTACCTAGCCTAATGCATGGCATTACTAGAATAGGGCATGAACTGGTTAGATCAGTGTCAAGATAATGTGATTGAGCGGGATATCGATTCGGTCATGTTGCCAGCAGCCTAGTCTCGCAGTGGGGCAGCACTATAAAGTCATCTTGAGTGCGCACTGTCACAAGTCGGTACCCATCCTGACCGTCGATGTTTCTAGGACGTAAAACCCCGACAAGGTAACAAAACCTGTTTTCGTGTCATTTGTCCTTGCTCATAATATCCGAATTGATGCCAATCATTTGTTGCTCATATTTGAATTAATATCAATCATTTGTAGGTCATGTAATATTGTCGATTCTTCATTTTCTGATGTTGCCTTTTCTTGCTGTTTTGTTCCAGATTACTGCATTGAAAATCAAATACAATCCATTCGCAAAAGCATTCCAAGACGCTAAAGAAAGGTTGGTGTCATTAATTCAACCCGTGTAGCCTTCTGACCCTGTCTGGAACAGTGGAATTAGGGTAACTGTCTTCTGCACAGATGGATTGTTTAAAAGTTCTGCCATAATTTTACTAATGAAACTATCTAATTGATCATTATAATCTACTTTACTTTAGTTTGATATAACTTTTATTTTAATGGGTTAACCGACGAGAAATTTAAGGTGAAAATATAACACACAGAATTTATTTTGGCGTGCACTTAAAAATACTGGTACCATAGTCTTCAGCAATAATAGGATATGGGTCATTCTCCTGAAAGCTGGTCAGCATGGGATGGGATTTTAAAACATCAATAAAAAACGTCCTACTTATTTTTTCCTTATACTTTTCATAATCATGTTCAGATTTAAGAAATAATGGAAATAAAATAAACCATGTGCAACTTTGGTCTTTTTAGTTATGAACTGTTTTTGTACCAAAAAAAAACCCATTTCACAGTCAGCCATTTGTAACATGACATATGGGACATGGTTGGATCCTTACTACCATCTTGTATTGCATTGATATATCAAACAAAACAGTTCCCAAATCAAAAGGAAGTATTTATTAACATGCATGCTTGCTTAAATTATTTAAAAAATTATTTGATGTCTTCGGAAATAACATTACAAATTTCCGTCACAATTGTAACCAGTGGTGTCTGGATGCCACACAAATATTGTACACTAATTATTCAGTGAATAAAGCATGGCTGGGAATTACTTTTTGTTATCAATATAAGCACTACATATTCCTGTACATTAGGCCATGATTAATATGCTTCTCAGTATGAAATTATTTAATTCTGCTTAGATCTTTATTAAGCAGACTGTGTGGTGTCCTAAACATGTGTTATGTCTGAGCAACACATTATACTGCCATATGACATAGCCTGATCATGAACTACACCTTTATTTTGTACCTCATGAATTGATATTTTACATAGATGTAAAGGGGAGCCTGCCTGCTTTCATTTGCAACCAAAAGATTATAAAAATTCAAATATTATATTTTAACTCTCCATGTGACACTTCTGGCCAGTTTTCAGGAGAGTGACCCATATATTAAACTGAGTTAGTATTTCTCGTATGCAGGGACAAATCTCGATAATTGCACCGGTATCTAAGTTGGATATGTACGATCAAATTTCGGCAAGTGTATTGGTGAAAAATTGGTGCCTTCATTGGATTATGCAGCTTTAATGAATTTGCATGAAGATATGATGTTTGTTGTTGTTTTACGTCCTAGCAACATCTAAGGTCATAACAGGATGGGTACCGACTGGTGACAGTGCACACTCATGGCGACTCTTATACTGCTGCCCCACTGGGACACCAGGCCACCAGCACCATGACCTGATATCCCACTCAGTCACATTATCCTGACACTGAGCCAACCAGTCCCTGCCCTATCCTAATAATGCCGAGCGCCAGGCTAGGAAGTGACAAGTATCAATTTTTAAGTCATTGGTTTGACTCGACCAGGATTCGAACCCACAAACTTATACGTTCGGATCTCCCGATCTTCCAAAACAGGAGACGGATGCTCTACTTATTCGGCCACAACGTCTGGTCATGAAGATATGAAGTTTATTTCTCCAAAGTCATTACAACTTTAACACATCACTGTTATTTCAATTTGTATGCAATGTATATACAATATCTCCTAAATATAACACATTGTAATTAGCCTATTACAACAATGTAGTTATTTAAGTGCCGGGGCCTGTGTTGCATTATGATGGTGCACATACTGTGTGATGTAGGCATAATTTGCCTATCGTATGTATGCATGCTTTACCTGCAAGCCCCCCCCCCCCCCCCCCGACACACACCACCACCACACCCCTAGTATACTCAAGCATATTACTTTATACACGTTCCTGTAAGTATAATTATTCACACACACCCTCACACACATTGACATCCACACCCACACCCACACCCACACCCACACCCACACCCACACCCACACCCACACCCACACCCATACCTACAACCACAACCACACCCGCTGATATGACCTTAGATGTTGCCAGGACGCAAAACCCCCGACACACCACTCCACACCCACATCCCACCCACACACCAATCCCACACCACCTACATCCACGCATCATCCACATTCACATCCACATCCACATCCACATTCACATTCACATTCACATCCACACACCACACCCACACACCACACCCACACACCCCTAGATACCCACACACCACCTACATCCATCGACCCACACCCCACACCCACCCACACCCCCATCGACACCCCACCCACACCCATCGACCCCCCTATTCCCACCACCCACCACCCACCACCCACCACCCACCCTTATTGCGGTGGCGTACTGTGCGCTAGTTCCCGCACATCAAACAAAGCGCTCACACGTGTGGAGAAGTGCCGGACGATGGCCGAGTGGGCCTAGTGTAAAAAGATGCTGTCATAAACCGGCGAGAGAAGAGAGAGAGCTATTGCGCCTAATGTGACAGCGGGCAAGCGGACCGGGGGCGGCCGGGGGGACCGGGCCGTAAAGCGGGGGGCGGCAGGCGGACGCCACCTCGTCCCGGCTGGGGACGTCCCCCCCCCCCCCCCCCCCGAGAAGCCCGACGGCTGTAAACAACCCGCGCCCGGGCCGTAATGTGTTCAAATTAGCCACGGTCCGTTTACTTCCTTCCGCGCAGTCCACACCCACCCACCATTCTCTGTGGTCCTGCGTCGGTTTTTGTTGGCCCTTGCTGGCTCATGCTGGTTCTTTCCCCTTCACCTCTGTCTCTATCTGTCGTTGTCTCTATCCCTATTTCAGTCTCTGTCTCCCTGTCTCTACCTCTCTGTCTCTGTCTCTATATCTGTCTCTATCTCTGTCTCTATCTCTGTCTCTATGTATCTTTGTGCCTCCTTCTGACTCTTTCTGACACTTTCTCTCTTTCTTAAACTCTCTTAGTCTCTCTTTGTGTCTCTTTGTCTATTTCTGACTGTTTCTGAGTTTGTCTCTTTCTGTCTCTTTCTGTCTCTTTCTGTCTCTGTCTGTCTCTGTCTGTCTCTTTCTGTTTCATTCTGTCTCTTTCTGTCTCTGTCTGTCTCTGTTTGTCTCTGTATGTCTCTGTATGTCTCTGTCTGTCTCCTTCTGTCTCCATCTGTCTATTGTTTCGTTTCTAGCTTTGTCTCATCCTCTTTTTCATCATCTCAGTTCCTCTTTACCCCGCAATCCCTTTCTCATTATCCTCCCTCTCTCTCCCATCTTCTCTCTCTCTCTCTCTCTCTCTCTCTCCTTCTGTCTCTATGTCTGATGTATAACGCATTGTGCGACTATAAAGGCGTGGAAGGAAATTATTATTATTATATTATTGTTATTATTCTGTACTATGCCTTCTTGACTCCACCCATGTGACTGGTGGCACCGTCACAGTGCTTCCTTGTCACTAACACAGTAACAGATGCGCCACATTGTCATTAATGTGAGTCGCACCGAGGATTTGTTCTTTTATATATATATATATATATATATATATATATGTATATATATATATTTGTTCTTATATATATATATATAAAAGAACAAATCCTCCAGTGCGACTGACATTAGTGACAATGTGGCGCATCTGTTACAGTGTTTGCGACAAGGAAGCACTGACAGTGCCACCAGTCACATGGGTGGAGTCAAGGAGGCATAGTACAGAATAATATTAATAATATATATATATATATATATCTGATGTATAACGCATTATACGAGTATACATGCTAAGGGAACATATATACTTTGCTACTTCCTCCATTGGCGCATTGGTGGAGTGCCCCCCCCCCCTGCTGTCGGGAGTTGTATACTGGTGGCCCCCCTCGCGCCACACACACTGGAGGAATGTTTTCATATATATACACATATATATCCATATATACATATATATCCATATATACATATATATCCATATATTACATATATACACATATATATCCATCCGGAAGTCTATCCCCCCGCCCCACCCCACCCCCCTCTCCACATGCCTTCGCTCTGGTTCCCTCCCCGCCCCCTCTAGTCATGTCACTGCCTGCCCTCTATTTACTTGTCGTATTCACTGTTCGCCCCCGCAGGCCTGACCAGCGAGACTACGGCGGTTCCGGCCTGGATGACGTCATGGACAGCGACCAGAAGCGTCTCTCCCACCGTGAGTGTCCGGCTCCCAGAAGCCTCTCTTTTGTCGGCAATGTCGTCTGCTCTTATCTATCATTTTCGCGCACATTTGTTTGTCGCGCCCCCTTTTGTCAGATGATGGCGTGAATCCGGTCTGGTGTTGTTTGTACTTGTAGGGCGTCATGGCCGGATCGGTTATCTATCTACAGGCGTTTTATGTTGCATAACATCAAGTCGTTATTGACTGATATGGGGTTTGAGGACCGAGGATCTGTCGGATGGGTACAGGAGGTCGACTGCTTGATTGAAACTACTTGTAGGTCGCGAGTCATGATTTTTGTTGTGGTGTGTTGCTAGTGTAGTCTGCACTGACCTCTCAGATAATTAAAGAAGCCGCATAGACAGGTAGGTGTGGGTAGGGTGGTGACATTAAAGAACCTAGGTGGTGTAATGGTTAGCACACTTGCCCAGAATGCAAGTGATGTGGGTTCAATTCCTGCTCTAGGCGCAATATTTCCCATTTTCATCCCCCCCCCTCTCCCACGACACTATCATTAACTAGCTAATCAATGGGGGACATCTCAATTTTTAGTTCAAATTCCTGCCTTGGCGTCGCCACTGAAGTAGTGGGCCTAAACAGCACACTGTCACACTGCAAACTCAATGGCTATGAGCAATTTTCATAGAGAACAAGTGAAATATCTCTAAAACCACACCACCTAGAGACAAACCGCTTGGGACACATATAGAAAACATATTCAACGAATAGATTATATTAAATTTATAAGGTTAGGGTTCGGCATTTCTATTAATTTTGAATAAAATAAATGTTTTGCACTGTGCATACCGGCAAACTCAATGCATTGTCAATGGCAATATCTCTAAAACCACACCACTTAGAAACAAACTGTTTGGAACCCATATAGAAAACATATTCAACGAATAGATCATATTAAATTTATAAGGTTAGGGTTCTGCATTTCTATTAATTTTGAATAAAATAAATATTTTGCACTGCGCATATTGGCAAACTCAATGCATTGTCAATGGCCGTTTAGGCCCACTAGTACCGACGCGCCACCAAGTGTCGGAAAAATTAACTACGCCAAATGTCCCCCAATCATGCATCACATTTGATTGAAACTTGTTGTAGGTCATGAGTCATGGCCTTTCGCTATATATGTGCAGTGTGTTGTCGCTTTAACTATCTATTCTAATCAATTCATGTATCATCTTTGATTGCAAGTAGCAGTGTTAACCACCTATAGTCCAGGCCCTGTGTGCAGATTTGTCTACAAGCATGACAGTTGGCACAGATGTAGACCAGAACATACTAAATTGATTTTTGGAAAGAGAGAGGGAGGGAGAAACGGGAGAGCAAGAGAGAGAGGGGAGGGAGAGAGAAAGGCGAGAGAGAGAGGAAGAGAGAGCGAGTGATTGAAACTAGGTGTAGGTCATGAGTGATGGCCCTTTGCTATAGAAGGAGTGCACGTGACGTCATTACTTAGCCATCAGCTGTCAGCGGGCTGCCATCTTGGATTATGAGCACCCTCCTTAGCCATGTTGTGAATGCATGCAGATGCAGTAAAACAGAGTTTTCTTGTGTTATGGGAGGTTCTGGGCAGTTTACATCCAGTATGTTTACTTACAGCACTTTAGCAACAACTTCTGAGGCCAAACTGCTCAAAACAGTGACAAATAAACCAACAAATCAGTAAATAACCACAGTGTAGGCAGTTGAAAGCCTTCTGTATGTCATCCAATATGGCCACCGAAAGTTGCCTCGTGACATCATTACACCCGCTCTATATGTAGTGTTCTGCCACCTTTAAGCATCTAATCAATTCATGCGTCACCCTTGATCGCAACTATAGTAAAACCTCTCTAAATCGACAGACCATGGAACTGACTTTAAATGGTTCATTTAGGGAAGTGGTCAGTTTCAGGAGTTTTTCTTTATCATTACAATGGTATTGTATGGGCGATTGTTTGGGACCCAAATAAAGCGATCGATATAGGGTGTGGGTGGGCGATATGTGGAGGTGGTCGGTTAGAGAGGTTTTACTGTAGTTGTAGGTTGGGAGTCGTGACTTTTACATTTAGCATCTTGCCATCTTTAACCATCTACTTAATTCATGCATCACCCTTGATTGAAACTAGTTGTAGGTCATGAGTAATATCCTTTCAGGTCAGTGTGTTGCCAGCTTTAAGTAAGCATCTAATCAACGCCTCATTTCCTCGCCCAGAATCTCTGTTTGGAGAACATTTAGTGACAGTCTGCTATTTTAAGGACATACTGACCGGTGACTTCACAATGTACACCCCCACTACACACACACACCCCCTCCCTCACACACACACACCTGTAACTATGGTGACAAACAGCACAGCCCCGAGGTAAACACAAGGTACACAGGAAGCAGCTTATGCCTTTATCTTGGCCGTGGAACTATTTGGATTAGATAGCCAGCCATCATGGCGAACCTGGTTCGCTGCCTCTAAGTATAAAGCTCGCCTCACAGTAGCCAATAATGTGATCCACTAATTGATTCATGATTGCAAATTATGGGTAATTTTTTGGAGAATACTGGAACCCCCGCCCTCCTCTCCCTCCTCCTTCTCTCGCTCCCCACCCCTCCAGATACGACTATATAGTGTTTAATGTGTAATGTGTAATGTGCAATGCACAATACACAATAAAATATACAGTATACAGTATATAGTATATAGTATACAATAACCAGTATACAGTGCATTAGTACATTAGCACATTTGCACTTAGCACATAGCACATAGCACATAACACATAACATATAACACATAACACATAACACTTAACACTTAACATTTAACACTTAACACTTAACACATAACACTTAAAACTTAACATATAACACATAACATAATACATGATATGTTTGAAGAACAGTACTACTATTAGTAGTGCTAGTACTATATATTATGCGATCTATATTTGTGCGCAGGATTCATCGAAATTAGCGTAGATAAATCAAGCAATCAAGCAAGTAGCTATTGCTTGGCACCATGTGACCAACCCCATATCCATCAAAACACTCCAAAACCAACATGAAAATAAAAAATTTAAAAACACCCCCAGAAAAAGCACCCACACATTCGTCATAACATATTTCAATAGCGCGTGGTCCTTCTTAGGTTTTATTTTTTACATGCAGCATCTTCTTTTCTTCATTCTTTTTCCCGCGCGAAATGACGCCTCATTGTCGTCTGCGGAGCGTTGTTTATTTTCGCCGGTGCCGGCGTGTGAGCGTTAAGCCCGCCATAATCACGTCGGGGATTAGCGCCGCGGTGGGAAGCGGCCGCGTCGTCTGCCGTCACTAAGAACTGACACTCACCCTGTCTGCGCGCCGCACGCATCTGCCTCAGCGGCGTCGGGGGTGTCACGTGACCCACTCAATGATCCTCCCTCCCTTCTGCCGCTTGGCCTGCATCTGGTCTCAGCCGTGATATATAAATAAATATAGGTCATATATATATGGGAAATTCTCCTAAATGGAAACATTTAAGCTTTTGACAAATACCCCCTTAAATATATAATTGCAAACAATTCATCTCATTTATGTTGTAGCACAGGCTATGACGTTTCTTGGGCACTCCACTTAGTTATTGTATTATTAATAATAAGTAATATATTGCAATTTTAAAGGTCAAAATCAGCATATTTTGGCATTGGTATTTTCAATGTGTTATTTGTTTGTGTAGGGTACTCATAGGAAAGTTGCAATATAGACGTGTATTTAAGCTTTCTACATGCACTATTATACAACTATCTGCATGTACACAAATTGTATTTGCATAAACAAATTTAACAAAATTATGTGGATTTCAATTTGGGCAACATTTGAGTGTTGCCTACAATTACAAATGCATATTTCAGGCAGACAGTTATGACATAACTTGTTTATATCTGTGAACACTTAGGGCACTTAATACTTCCAATAAAGTTGCATGGCCCCATGAAGCATATATTTTTCAAAACCAAAACGCTTAACTACATTTGATTCTATATATCCAACTTAGGTACTGGTGCATTAAGCTGAGATTCCTTACACGCGGTATGCGATCTGCGAATGCGAATGCGGCAAAAAATCAAAACGCCTTGAAGTCAATGGGCTGCAACCCTTACATACGGTATGCGAATGCGAATGCGAATGCGAATGCGACAACTCGATCGGTCCCTGTAGCGATCGGTCTGGCATGCGGCATGCGACATGGGGGTGCGAATAGATTAGCATCAGTCACATTTGTCCATTGATATAAGGCTGGAGGAGGCGACTGATAATTACGGACAGCCGGGACAGGGTGGTGTGAATAGAAAAGCATCAGTCGCATTTGTCCATTGATATAAGGCTGGAGGAGGCGACTGATAGTCTTTAGCCCTGTATCTACACCAAGTGCAGTAGTGGTGGTGGTGGGGGTTCGGGTTGGTAAAAATGCTACCAGAGCCACAAAAAATGAATACTTATCTATAATTTGGTAATTATAAAGGTAGGAACCTCCATCTGCAGTACCAAGAGTTACATGGATATACATGCCATATTAGGCCATATACAGTGCAGTATGGAGTATACTTGTTTATTTTTATTTTTTAAATATAGCCAGTGATGTGCCGTCTGCCGCATGCCGCATACCGTGTATAAGGAATCTTCCCATTCGCATACCGCATGCCGCATGCGCATGCCGCATGCCGCATACCGTGTGTAAGGAATCCTAGCTTTAGCTAAGGTTTTGAGACACCCCATGTAGAATAATCAGTGAATTTATTACCCCATCCCATTGGGCATCTACTTTGAGACAGCCATTAGGCAGGGAGGCCACTAACCAATTAGGTCAATCTCGTGACCTTATTACTATTAGTCTTGCCCTTATTCCCAGTAACATATATATGGCATTTGTCAGGTTCCAGACTACCTACACATTAATAGGTCATTCCTCATCACATGACCATCACGAACTGTGAATCTGGGCCACAACAGCAAGACTTTTGTCAAGCTTGCTGAAATGATTTTGGGTTCTTTCAGTTCAAATAGCTCAAAAAGTAGACATTTTTCCTCCAAATGACTCCGGAATAATGAATAGTACTAAAAGTAGGTTATAATAGTCAACCTGCTATGTTTATCTAAACAATTATGCAAAAATTCGAACGTCATGGGACTATGCAACTTTAACTAGATATAAATATTGTGAAGTCAATAACATAAATTACTTAAAGCTGCATAGTCTGATGAAATATCAAATTTTCAAAACCAAACCAATTATCTAGATTTGATTTTAGATATCTAAGTTAGATACTGATGCACTTAGTAAGCATTTGTTTCTGCGTAGAAGGCAATACTTAGTCAATTTAACAGAACCTGTTACTGCAGAAGTCTATGGTGTCAGAGTTTTGGCAAGCTTGCCAAAACTAATGTTTGCACTCAAAATATCTCAAAAGTTTACCATTTAAAATAAAAGTAACTTTGAACTAATGTAAAGTAGATACTAGTGATCGACCTAATATATTTATCTCAGAAGAAATACAGAAATTCAAAACCATCGGACTATGCAGCTTTAAATACTTAAAATAGCCAGGGCTAATCTACATCCATCACAATTCACATCCATTAATCCTCTCATCCTCCATTCTCCTCTCCCATCATTCTCTTATCTTATTCATCCTCCTGTTCTCCTCTCATGGCATCATCCATACATCCTCCTCCAATCATCCTCTCTCTAGTCATCCTGTCGGCCCATCACTCCTTATCCAATCACCTTCTCATCCAATTACCCCTTTGACCAGACGCGCTGGCCGAATCAGTAAAGCATGAGCCTCACATGCGGAAGATCGGGACTTCGGTTCCCAGTCGAGTCAAACCAATGACTTATCAAATTGATACTTGTCGCTTCCTAGCCTGGCACTCAGCATCTTTAGGATAGGCAAGGACTGGTTAGCTGTCAGGATAATGTGACTGAGTAGGATATAATGTCATGGTGCTGGCTACCTGGTCTCACATAGGGCAGCACTATAAAGTCACCATGAGTGTGCACTGTCCCAAGTCGGTGCGTGTCCTGATATGACCATAGATGTTGCCAGGACGTAAAACTCGAAGCAACCATCCAATCGTCCGCTCATTCAAGCATCGTCGCATCCAATCACCTACCTTCTCATACAATAACCCTCTTATTGTCAAATCATTGTCATTGTCAGATCATTGTTATTGTCATTGTCAAATCATTGTCATTGTCAAATCATTGTCATTGGCGACTGGTTGTTACTAATACCGAATGCTGCCGGGCTGGTTGCGTAAAGGCAGTAGCCGCTATCACACACACACACACACGCACACACACACCCCGCCCTTATCCGGGTATTGACGTGTGAAGTGGGCCGCGTATCGCGCCCGCCGCCCGGGACCTGTCCGCGCCTCCTGCCGGCAACCAGTCATCTCGCCGCACCCTGGTGGCCGGCGACGATAACAGATATCTGCGCCGCAGCCAGATTGCACATTACACCGCCGTCAAGGGGCCGGGCGAAGGGGGCAGAGGCCGGGGAGCGGAGGACAAGAGGGCAGAGAGCTGGGTGAGGGAGCGAGGGGCGGGGTGCAGAGGGCGGGTGGCAGTGAGTGGGGCGCAGCTGGGGGTTGGATGACCTGCCACCACTCAGTGACCACCCAGGGCAGTCAGTGACCAGCAGGCGCGTCCTACACACCTCGGCATTGTCGACAAGGAGCTGGAAGAGTTTGACTTTACTGTGCAGCGAGCACTAGAGCACCCACGCAAAGCACATATATATTTTTTTAATTTAAAAATCTCAAAATTTAAAAATAATTAACCATATTGGCCCATTATTGGGAAATTCCCCCGCCCCTCCCCCAATAATTGATTATGAGCCCTACTAGTACTACTATATGGTGGCCCTTTCGACTGTGTCGACCATTGCTGATAAAAAAAAGTATCGACAGGTGGCAGCACACTAGCAGGAACAGTCCCGACTGTGGACTGTTCCATTGATGCTTAGCGGCCACCCCCAATGGGAGGTTTGCGTGTGACCCAGATGGGCAGTGACAGGGCACTTCTAGGACTCTGACCGTAGTGGAATAAACTGGGGACGGCCCGATGTTTGGAGCAACTTCTTCATTACCATGTTATTCCTCAGACAGTAGAATGTGGTCAGTGCCGGATTTAGATAAACAGAGACCCTGGGCTATTCCACTTGTGAGGCCCCTCCCAAAGGCATATGACAGTGTCAAAAATATTATGCACCTTGGCCATAGCCCTCCTAGATTGTGAATGTGAGGTCATAGGCTTAAACCTGCTCCACACAAAAAAAAAAACGTGGTCCATTACAATACAATATACTTAATTTTATTATTTGGCTTTTGACGGAAAATCCATAATGCTTAATTTATTTTTGTATTGTTAATAATGAGGTAAGATTTACATATCAAAAACAACATCATAAAAATATGCATTTGCTGCTACTGACTGAGAATATCAAGTGCATCTTAATTTGACTTGGCAAGAGGTTTAGGGTTTTGCAGATTATTTTATCCAACTTTTTATTTTTATTTTGCTACGAATATATTTCCCCTCTTCCTATTCCAGCAGTCACTTTGTCTTCCGATTGTTTGTTCTTCAGGTTTATTTTCAGAAAGGGAACTCCCCGCCCCCAACCCCCATGTCCCCCATCCACCACCCACAATCTTGTTTAGTATTTTCTGGGGGGAGGGGGGGGGGAGTGGCACTTTACAGAAATATAAAGAATTTCATATTTTAGGAATCTTGATAGGATTATTTTTAATAGGTATAGGTATCAGACGCAAGCAGACGTTTATAACAATGCTCATAATCATATATATATCCATTCAGTAAACTTGTATTGGTTGATGAAAGCTGTGGGCGATATTTGGTGGATCTAGCCTGCTGACATGTAGGGTAGATAAACATGGTGGTGGCGGGGGGGGGGGGGGGGGGAGTTTACTGGAGAAGTGTTTGGTGGTAAAGGATTTGCCGCAATCCTCTCTGAATGTGGACAGGTGCTTTAAATGTGGGTTAAATGTAGCTTAAAGGTGGTTTGTGGTTAAGCGAATGCTGGCTAGACTAGAACAGTGAAGCCATCTTTGTTTTCTAGCTATATTATTTTCATGGGGGTGATGAAAATGGGAAATATTGTGCCTAGAGCGGGACTCGAACCCACATCATACATTGAGACGGATGTTTCTATTATACAATTTCTGCAAAGCCTCACGTACAACAGCAACGTGATCTCTACGTGAGATGGTGGCGTTTTTAAGGATTTACGTTTGTGTGTGAGAGTATGAGGGGTGTATGCTGCCGGGGAGGGAATGGGTGTGTGCTCACATCTTGTATCTTGAGGTTATAATCACAGACACAATCGCTGTGTAATAATCGGTATGGTGGTGTTTTCTGTATACAACTCGGGGTTACCTGTGGGTAATGGTAAGGTACTATGACTATGAAACTATGTGACTGACTATGCTTTTATATTAGGAATACAACAATTTTTTTTAGATTTGGTAAATATGTTTATTCTGCTGAATAAATCTTTTGTCAGTGCCAAAGCACTGGTCTTCCAGCCATTTTTCAATTCAGGGTTATTTACACAAAAGGTATATAGAATAAGGTGTACAATACCTGTTGAATAGACAATTTGCACCATGTAACACAATGAAATTCTAAAACCCAAAAGTTCCCTAACAATATGGTACAGTAGTGTCATATAACCAGATCAAGATTAGTCAGATCAATGCAAGTATTTACATAGTATTTAAAATGTAAGCAGAAGTTATCTTCTGTATTCAGTTGGTAAATTTGTACTAAGTTTGAATGTTCAGTTGCAGTTAGGAAAGCGGTATATAAATGTTGGTTTGTTAGGAAAACTCTAGTGTAACTCTAATGTAGCTAGTTATGTGAGTTTATGAATTATGTTGTTGGGGTAGGGTTGTTAATAATACAACTTAGATGTTGCTAGGACGGAAAACAACAACAAACAAACTAACGATACTTGCACCTAAGTGAACACTCAAGATACTTGGACATAACTGAACACTCATGATACCTGTACACTAGATGACCAAGGCGGAGTCAATGACCGAACTGAACTAAACTAAACTAAACTAACTTATCATAGTTGCACATAACTGAACACTCATGATACCTGTAGACGAGATGACCAAGGCGGAGTTAACCCCCGAACTGAACTAAACTAAACTAACTTATCATAGTTGCACATAAGTGAACACCCTTGATACCTGTACAGTAGTTGACCAAGGCGGGTTCAACGACCGAACTGAACTGTGTGTAACATATACTGAGTACTCAGCCCGGTCTTATAAGGCTGATATCAGCGCGGACCAGTCTGACCAGCTTGAAATCATTATGTGTTCAAATATATTCAAATATATTTAAATCTCATTTTCTACTGAAATGGCTAAAGTGTCCTCATTTTTGTTACCATAAGGCCTGTGGAATGGTTCCCTCGGCCCTCAAACTCCATATCGGACAATAACTAACAAACAAGATGCGTTATATGTTGTCTTACCTTCAGTGCACATAACTTATATTTGTAAATAAGTTATTTGTGCTTTATGGTCATCTACTTTTATTTAGACTAACTAGTCGTGATACTTGTAAAATTGTTATTATGCTTTTATACTCTTAATATGTGTGTTTAATTGCGAACATAACGATACACCGGACGGGATTGCCGAATTAGTTAGAGCGTCCGTCTCCCGTGTTGGTAGATCATGGGGTTGTGGGTTCGAACCCTGGTCGAGTCAAACCAATGACTTAAAAATTGATACTTGTTGCTTCCTAGCCTGGTGCTTGGCATTATTGGGATAGGACAAGGACTGGTTTGCTCAGTGTCAGGATAATGTGACTGAGTGGGATATCAGGTCATGGTGCTGGCGGCCTGGTCTTCCAGTGGGGCAGCATTATAAAGTCGCCATGAGTGCGCACTGTCACAAGCCTGTACCCGTCCTGATATGACCTTAGATGTTGCTAGGACGGAAAACAACAACAAACAAACTAACGATACTTGCACCTAAGTGAACACTCAAGATACTTGGACATAACTGAACACTCATGATACCTGTACACTAGATGACCAAGGCGGTGTCAATGACCGAACTGAACTAAACTAAACTAAACTAACTTATCATAGTTGCACATAACTGAACACTCATGATACCTGTAGACGAGATGACCAAGGCGGAGTCAACCCCCGAACTGAACTAAACTAAACTAACTTATGATAGTTGCACATAAGTGAACACCCTTGATACCTGTACAGTAGTTGACCAAGGCGGGTTCAACGACCGAACTGAACTAAACTAAACTAAACTAAACTAACTTATCATAGTTGCACATAACTGAACACTCATGATACCTGTACACTAGATGACCAAGGCGGAGTCAACCCCCGAACTGAACTAAACTAAACTAAACTAACTCATGATAGTTGCACATAAGTGAACACTCTTGATACTTGGACATAACTGAACACTATGTACATGAGTGAACATAAATGATACTGTAAAAAGGTTTTAAAATAAATTAAAACTAGTCTATTTCAGTCCAGAATAACTTTTTACGATAGTCTAGAAAATGTTGAAGTGCAAGTATGCAAAATAATTGTTGCATCCACACCACTTGAAGAGTGTAATTAAAGCTGCATAGCCTGATGAAATATCAAATTTTCAAAACCAAACCAATTATCTAAATTTGATTTTACATATCTAACTTAGATACTGATGCACTTATTAAGCATTTGTTTCTGTGTAGAAGGCAATACTGAGTCAATTTAACAGAACCTGTTACTGCAGAAGTCTATGGTGTCAGAGTTTTGGCAAGCTTGCCAAAACTAATTTTCCATGTTTGCACTCAAAATATCTCAAAAGCTTACCATTTAAAATAAAAGTAACTTTGAACTAATGTAAAGTAGATACTAGTGATCGATCTAATATATTTACCTCAGAAAAAATAAGGAAATTCAAAACCATCGGACTATGCAACTTTAATACACAATTGCAATGTTATTGTTAACTAAATCAGGTTGAAACCAGCAAGTTTTAGCATTAAGCAAGAACTCCAAAAGAAATGAATGGGTACACCACAATTTAGAAGTTGGATATGTCGGATAAAATCTCTGGAGATGTTTAGGTTTAAAAAATAATAGTATGGCAAATAATTACACCAGTATCTAAGTTAAATATGTAGGATTAAATCTGAGTGAGTGCTGTGGTTTTGTGTTTGGATATCTAATGATGTCATGATAATTTTTAAGTTGCCTAGTCCGATGGTTTTGAGTTTCTGCCATTTTCTGAGATAAATACCTTAGACCGACATCATAATCTATTTAGACCGCTATAATCTATTTTGCTTTAGTTTATAACTTTTGATTTAAATGCCAAACTTTGGTGATGTTTGAAGATCAAATATACTAAATACAAATTTTTTTAATTTGTCAGGCACTGGCGGGGACCACCACCATTTAGTTGTTTTGCCTAAGTTAGATATATAGAATCAAATATATAAATGTTGTGGTTTCGAAAATGTTAATTCTTTCATTGGACTGAATCTTTTGAACCCTAACGCCAGTGGCGCCACCTCTCTGTCTATCTCCACCACGCAGTCACCTCGCCGTGGTACCTGGGCGCGGCTGCCGCTGCCGCTGCGGGCGGCCACCACACGGGGGCGCTGATGGCGGGCGCTCCGCATCCGCAGCTGCACGCGTCGCTCGGCCTGTCGCCGCACCCGTGTGACCGGCTCGGGCTGCGCGACCACCGTCACGCCCCCTACACGGCACACGCCTTCCACCACGCCCGGAGACCGGCGGCGCCGCCCCACGGTGAGTCCGGCTACACCCCCCTCACGGCCCGGCCCCTCTCCCGCCACCGTTCCTGCGCCCCGCCCCGCCCCGGTGGGCTACATGCGCAGGCGCACAGACGCAGGTGTACAGGCGCACAGGCGCACAGGCGCACAGGCGCACAAATACATAGGATTACAGACGCAGGTGTAGAGAAGCACAGGCATATATATTATAAGCGCTGTGCATTGTACATACACACAGAGCTACAGATGCACAGGCACACATGCACACAGGCACACAGGCGCCAAATACATAGGATTACAGAGGTGCACAGGCGCAGGTGCACAGGCACACAGTCACACAGGCACACAAATACATAGGATTACAGACACAGGCGTAGAGAAGCACAGGCATATATATTATAAGCGCTGTGCATTGTACATACCCACAGACACACAGAGCCACAGACACGCAGCAGCACAGATGCACAGGCACACATGTGCACAAATACATAGGATTACAGACGCAGGTGTACAGGTGCACATGCGCACAGGCACACATGCGCATAGGCATACATGCACACAGGCACACTGGCACACAGACGCACATGCACACAGGCACACAGGTGCACAAATACATAGGATTACAGATGCAGGTGTAGAGATGCACAGGCGTATAAGCGCTGTACATTGTACAGACACAGACACGCAGCGGCATGGGCGCAGACACACAAACACATAGGATTACAGACTCAGGTGTAGAGATGCACAGGCATATATATTATAAGCACTGTGCATTGTACAGACACATGGACACATAGACACACAGACACACTGACACACAGGCACACATGCACACACATACATAGGATTACAGATGCAGGATTAGAGCTGCACAGGGATATAATTATAAGCGTTGTGCATTGTACAGGCACACAGGGGCACAGGCGCACAGATGCACAGATGCATATGTACAGACGCACTGACATATAACCGCTGCGCTTTCTTTTTCAGGCCCCACCCAATTGTGCAAAGTAGGAAAAGTATGCATACATGGAAAACAGACCGGCTATGAAATTATGTACACAATTAAACTTTAAAAATCAAAATTACGAGATTCAGTGGCCATCATTTGTTTGTTAGTTTGTATCCTTTGCCATTTCATCAACTCTCTAATGAACTGTGCCACTGAGAGGGGGATGCAAGTTTATTTAATAAAGCCGTTGTAAATGTTTTTATGGCCAAAAAAAAGCAATTATTTGAACTTTAAAAAAAGTACTGTTCCGTCTGAGTTTCATAACAGGATATTGATTTTTTTTTAAGACGATGCATAGAGTCATGATCAATGGTCTCTAGTGAAATATAGACTAAGAGGTGACATTATACTGGTATTGAAATTAAAGTGGTCTGAAATTATAGTGGCTTGGAATTATACTGGTATTGAAATTATACTGGTGTTAAAATTATTCTGGTATTGAAATCGTACTGAGGTACTTACATTATATATTCATCATGCTGTCGGTCGTGATGTGACAAAGACTGCTTTCATTACTTGACTGCCGCTCTCCATTTAGCTCTCTGCTCTGAGAGTTGTGTCCATGAGTCGGTCTTAATGTCGCCCAGCTTCAGGTTTCTCTTGATGGTATCCTTGAACCGGAGACGAGGGCGCCCTCTCTTTCTGTAACCAGAAGACAGTTGAGAATAGAGGATCTGCTTTGGTAGCCTGTCTGATGACATCCTCATGAGGGGTCCAGTCCACCAGAGATTCTTTTTGATCAGAAGATCTTCCATAGAGGGCAGCCCCATATATATTGCTAGTGTTGAATTCATACTGGCTATAACACTGGTATTGAAATCATGCTAATATTGCTAGTGTTGAAAGTACACTGGATTTGAAATTTTATACTCGAATTGAAATAATGTTTTGTGTTGAAATTATAAAATTATACTGGCATTTGAATTATTCTGGCAGTGGGGTTTTACCGCCATTATAGTTGACCAGACGGGACGACCGAATGAGTTAAGCGTCCGTCTCCCGTTTTGGGAGATCGTCGGATTCGAACCCGCGGGTTCGAACCCTGATCGAGTTAAACCAATGACTTAAAAGTATATACTTATCACTTCATAGCCAGGCACATGGCATTATTAGGATAGGACAAGAACTGCTTGGCTCAGTGTCAGGATCTTTTTTTTGTTTTTTGGTGACAAGTTTTTTATTCTGCCCATAATGTGTAAGCTCCCATGAGGGTGCTTGTTTTCAATGCTGGACAGCTGTGATACTGGATTGGTCTGGTCCCGTACTGAGGAGTGTTTACCTGATCTTTCTCGGGGGCCAACCTTTTGCGGTTGTGGGTGTTAGTAGTTTCTATATTAGTTGTTTTTTTAATTTTCAAAGTTTTTTCCTAACCTGTATATGATAACTTAGCCTACTATGTACATCTACGCAGATGAAATACAAGCCATGTGATTAAGTGGTATTTCAGGTCATGGTGCTGAGGGTCTGGTCTCAAAGTCACCATGTGTGCACACTGGCACAAGTTGGTACCCGTCCTGATATGACCTTGGATGTTGCCAGGGCGTAAAACTCCAACAACCAGCCACCTAACCGTCATTAGAATCCATTGATGTTACTTACTGCACAGCTCGTCTACTCCACACCTGCGTGGACCTCATTGTGTGAAATCAAACGGCTGGCTGAATTAGCACGTAATAAATCGGGCACAGCACGTGACATTAATGCAGTGGGTTCATGCACAGTGCTTACACAGGATAGACAAAGTCGCCCACTGAAATTACCTTTCCATTGTGCAATCATTGGAACATCTGCTTTCAAACGACAGCGTATGCAGAATCGCAAAGTCATATCAAAACAAACGATGTCACTGTAACTGGATAGGCTAATCAACTTTTTTATTATTTATTAAACCCACTTCAGTTAAATATGCAAGTTTGAATGTTTTATCTTGATGACTAGAGAAGTGGCACTCTGGGAAGACATTTCATAAAGGCACTATTTAAGAAAACAGCCCACACAAAAACCATCCTTGTAATTGAATCCAGCATGAAAAACAAACTGGTTTGATTTAATATTCACACTTGAATATATATTACCATAGTGAATAGGCCTAATTATGGGCCGTTGGGTCGGGTATCCCCCTCCTCCGTTAGGTCGGGTATCCGCCTCCCCCGTTAGGTGGGGTATCCCCATCCCCCATTATGCCGGGTATCCCCCTCCCCTGTTAGGTCGGGTATCCCCCTCCCCCATTATGTGGGGTATCCCCCTCCCCCATTAGGTCGGGTGTCCCCCTCCTCCATTAGGTCGGGTATTCCCCATCTCATTATGTTGGGTATCCCCCTCCCTCGTTATGTGGGGTATCCCCCTCCCCTGTTAAGTCGGGTATCCCCCACCCCGGTTAGGTCAGGTATCCCCCATCTCATTATGTGGGGTATCCCCCTCCCCCATTAGGTCGGGTATCCGCCATCTCATTATGTTGGGTATCCCCCTCCCCCATTATGTGGGGTATCCCCCTCCCCTGTTAGGTCGGGTATCCCCCACCCCGGTTAGGTCAGGTATCCCCCTCCCCCATTATGTGGGGTATCCCCCTCCCGCATTAGGTCGGGTATCCCCCTCCCCGGTTAGGTTGGGTATCCCCCTCCTCATTATGCTGGGTATCCCCCTCCCCGGTTAGGTCGGGTATCCCCCTCCTCATTATGTTGGGTATCCCCCTCCCCTGTTACGTTGGGTATCCCCCTCCCCAATAGGTTGGGTAGCCTCCTCCCCTATTTGGGTCAGGTATTTTCCTCCCCTGTTATGTCCTCCCCTGTTTGGTCAGGTATCCCCTTCCCCGTTATGTCGGTTATCCTCCTCCCCCTTTAGGCCGGGTATCCCCCTCACCCAATAGGTCGGGTATCCCCCTCCCCTGTTAGGCCAGGTATCCTCCTCCCCATTAGGTCGGGTATCCCCTTCCCCCATTAGGTTGGTTATCCCACTCCCCTGTTGGGTCGCGCATCCCCCTTCCCTGTTATGTCGGGTATCCCCCTCCCTGGTTATGTCGGGTATCCTCCCCCGTTTGGTCAGGTATCCCCTTCCCCGTTATGTCGGGTATCCTCCTCCCCCTTTAGGCCGGGTATCCCCCTCACCCATTAGGTCGGGTATCCCCCTCCCCTGTTAGGCCAGGTATCCTCCTCCCCATTAGGTTGGGTATCCCCTTCCCCCATTAGGTTGGTTATCCCACTCCCCTGTTGGGTCGCGCATCCCCCTTCCCTGTTATGTTGGGTATCCCCCTCCCCTGTTAGGCCAGGTATCCCCCTCCCCATTAGGCCGGATATCCCCCTCCCCCATTAGGTTGGTTATCCCACTCCCCTGTTAGGCCAGGTATCCTCCTCCCCATTAGGTTGGTTATCCCACTCCCCCGTTGGGCCGGGCATCCCCCTTCCCTGTTATGTCGGGTATCCCCCTCCCCGGTTATGTCGGGTATCCTCCCCCATTTGGTCAGGTATCCCCTTCCCCGTTATATCGGGTATCCTCCTCCCCCTTTAGGCTGGGTATCCCCCCTCACCCATGAGGTCGGGTATCCCCCTCCGCTGTTAGGCCAGGTATCCCCCTCCCCATTAGGCCGGGTATCCCCCACCCCCATTAGGTTGGTTATCCCACTCCCCTGTTAGGCCAGGTATCCTCCTCCCCATTAGGTTGGTTATCCCACTCCCCCGTTGGGCCGGGCATCCCCCTTCCCTGTTATGTCGGGTATCCCCCTCCCCGGTTATGTCGGGTATCCTCCCCCGTTTGGTCAGGTATCCCCTTCCCTGTTATGTCGGGTATCCTCCTCCCCCTTTAGCCGGTATCCCCCTCACCCATGAGGTCGGGTATCCCCCTCCCCTGTTAGGCCAGGTATCCCCCTCCCCATTAGGCCGGGTATCCCCCTCCCCCATTAGGTTGGTTATCCCACTCCCCCGTTGGGCCGGGCATCCCCCTTCCCTGTTATGTCGGGTATCCCCCTCCCCGGTTAGGTCGGGTATCCCCCTCCCCCATGAGGTCGGTATCCCCCTCCCCCGTTAGGTCGGGTGTCCCCCTCCCCACCGAGAGTATCACACTATATTAGACCAGATAAAAGAATTCCGGAACTTTCAAAACAGAGTCTCTCATTGGGAATTGATAGCGAGTGGATGGAAGATTCAAATCAACTGCCCTAGGGAGGGGCCTGTTATTTATTTAGGGTATCGCTATAGCCACAACGATTTTCAACTTTCTCAACCAATTTGTAAATCACTACGCGCCAAGGTTGTGCGTCTTCACTGAAGGCTGTATTCCTTACATGCGTAATGCGTTATGCAGTATGCGAATGCCATCATTCCTTACACACGTTATGCATAATGCGTTATGCGGCACACGACTGGCTATATTTAAAAAATAAAAATAAACAATTATTCTCCATACTGCTCTGTATATGACCAAATATTCCATTTATATCTATGTAACATTTTGTACGTCACATGGGGGTTCCTACCTTTATTATAACCAAATTATAGATAAGTATTCATATTTTTGTGGCTCTGGTAGTATTTTTACCAACCCGAACCCCCACCTCCACCACTACCATATGTTTCCACTCAGCAGCCTTGAAGACTGCTTCCTAACAGGTCCGCGCTCCACCTTGTCCCGGCTGTCCGTAATTATCAGTCACCTCCTCCAGCCTTATATCAATGGACAAATGCGACTGATGATTTTCTATTCGCACCACCTTTACGCATTATGCATTACGCACCGATCGCTACATGGAGCGATCGGGATAATGGATTTTCATTCGCATTCGCATTACGCGTGTAAGGAATGTAGCTCATAGGTGTCAAGGCGTTTCAATTTTTTGTCGCATTCGCATTCGCATTACGCATTACGCGTGTATGGAATGCGCCCTTAACTCTTGATGCTATGTCCCTGGAGAGCCGTCAGTTAGAGAGTGCTCAGTCAGGGACCGTCGGTTAGTGAGTTGTCAGCCAGAGAGCTGTTAGTGCGGAATCGTAAGTCAAAGTGCCATCGGGCACAGAATCGTCCCGCAGCCTGTTTTGCGTTTATGACGCCCCCCCCCCCCTTCTGCATGGTGGACCAGATAGATCATGGGATTCGAACCCATGGAGTCAAACCGATGACTTACAAAATTGATACTTGTCACTTCCTAGTCAGGCGCTCAGCATTATTAGAATAGGACAAGAACTGGTTGGCTCAGTGTCGGAATAATGTGACTGAGTGGGATATTAGGTCACGGTGCTGGTGGCATGGTCTCTCAGTAGGCCAGCACTATAAAGTCGCCATGAGTGTCCACTGTCACAAGTCGGTACCCATCCTGATATGACTTTAGATGTTGCCAGGTTGTAAAACTCCAACTAGCAACCAAATTTGTGTGGTGACAATGCGGACGCGGCCTGGTGCTCCGCCATTGTTCTCACCTTTTAGTAGAACGACAAAGCGTAAAGAGTTTAGCTCCCAACAGCTTTTGGCGGAATGTGACGGGAATTGGGAGGAGGGGGGGGGGGGGTCATGCAGTGACGGCAACATGATGGTGCAGATTGGTTATGGCTGTGACAGGGATGGTGACAGTGACACTAACTGTGATGGTGACTCTTGACTGTTGGTATATGTGGCTGTTACAATAACTGTGGTTGTGATTGCATATGTGGCTGTGGCTGTGACAGTAAGTTGAGTAACTGTGACAGTTATGGTAGCTGATGGAAACTGTGGCTGTGATTGTAACTGGCTGTTACAGTAGCTGTGGATGGGACAGTAATTGTAGCTGATGGTAATTGTGGTTGTGATTGTACATGTGGTTGTGACAGTAATGGTAATTGATAGTAACTGTGGTTGTGATTGCACACATGACTGGTTGGTAACTGTGGTTGTGATTGCACATGTGGTTGTGACAGTAATGGTAACTGTGGTTGTGATTGCACATGTGGTTGTGACAGTAATGGTAGCTGATGGTAACTGTGGTTTTGATCGCAAATATGACTGTGACAGTAATGGTAACTGATGGTAACTGTGGTTGTGATTGCACACATGACTGTGACAGTAATGGTAACTGATGGTAACTGTGGTTGTGATTGCACATGTAGCTGTGACAGTAATAGTAACTGATGGTAACTGTGGTTTTGATCGCACGTATGACTGTGACAGTAATGGTAACTGATGGTAACTGTGGTTGTGATTGCACATGTAGCTGTGGCAGTAATAGTAACTGATGGTAACTGTGGACTTGATCGCACAGATGACTGTGACAGTAATGGTAACTGATGGTAACTGTGGTTGTGATTGCACATGTAGCTGTGACAGCAAAGGTAACTGATGGTAGCTGTGGTTGTGATTGCACACATGACTGTGGCAGTAATGGTAACTGATGGTAAACTGTGGTTGTGATTGCACATGTAGCTGTGACAGTAATGGTAACTGATGGTAACTGATGGTTACTGATGGTTACTGATGGTAACTGATGGTAACTGTGACTGATGGAAACTGTGGCTGTGACAGTAATGGTAACTGATGGTAACTGGTTGTGATGGAAGATGTGGTCGTAATAGTAACTGTGGTTGTGATGGTGATGGTAACTGATGGTAATAGGTGACTGATGGTGATTGGCTGTGATGGTGAATGTGGCTGTGATGATAACGGTGGCTGTGATGTGATGTTAACTAATGATATCAGGCATTGGTGGTAACTCACAATGTGATGATAAATGTGGGTCTGACAAGCAATGACAGTAACTGTTGCGGCAACAGTAACTATAGTTGTTATGGTAACTGTCGTTGTGACAGTGATGGTAACTGACAGTGATGGTGATGGTGACTGTCACAGGTTGGTACCCATAACAATATGACGTCACATGTCAGTAGAACATAAGAACCCCAATCAATCAATCAAATCAGGGGCGACTTCTGTTGGTTGATGAATCTCTACTACTCATACAGGGTTGTGGAACCGTCTACAATAACGTGACACCATAAGAGACTAGGTTGCTTTACAGCCTTCTCAAAAACTTTGAAAAGTCGAAGGCTTCCATTTAGGTTTGTCCAAACCTTAGTCACCCCCCCCCCACACACACACACATCCATCTCACATACACATCCCATCTCACAACATAAACCTATTGCCAAATACGGAAAACAAGCCCATAAATCTAGCAAGTACCTTTTGGGTGGAGAGTGGTCTAACCCCTGGAATCCAAGCATGTCAACGCCTTAACCCTTATCCTGAATCCTACCGCCCACCCACACCAGACGCGCTGGTCGAATAGATCAAGCACAGGCTTGTACTGTAGGATAGTTTGAATCCTGGTAGAGTAGACTTATACACTTGATACTTGTTGCTAACTAGCCTGGCACTCCTCATTAATAGGACAGGACAAGGACTGGTTAGCACAGTGTCAGGATAATATGACTGGATTATTGGGTCATGGTGCTGGCGGCATGTTCTCCCAGTGGGGAAGCACTATAGAGTCGCCATGGGTGCGCACTGTCACAAGTCTGTGTCATTTTATGACATAAATATATGATGATCATTATAATCAATCTTTTTTTTTTCTTCTTCTTTTTTGTGGTCCATTAGTTGTTTAAGCAGGGGAAATTTCAGTCATAGATGACTGGTCTTCCTCATTCCACTGCTGGTCGATGGAAAGCCCGAGCCTACACCTTTACCGACCCAAGGGATTTTTAACCTCCCACACCACATAGACATGGTATGAGAGCAACCGGCCTTTGATGACGCTGTAAGTTGTACACAGCAGTGAAAATCCAAATCTTACATTATAGTTTGAAGTAACTTTTATTTTAAATGGCTAACCTATAAGATATTTGAAGGGCAAGTTAATTTTGGCAAGCATGCCAAAACTCTGTAGGCTTCTGTAGTAATGGGTTCTAGTAAACTGACTTGGTATTCCCTTTTATGTGGCAGTGTACCGGTATCGAAGTTAGATATGTAGAATCAAACCTAGGTCAGGGTTTTCATTATGCTTTCATCGGCCTATGCAACTTTAACAAAGCTTAGTTAAAGGGAAAGTGTTTCTAGTATTATTGCTTATTTGTTTGTTCTGTCTTTACGTTCTAGCAACATCAAACGGCACATTAAGATGGTTCTAGTATTACTACCGATATGAAGAGTTCTTCTACAAAATGTGATAAGTGCCAAGCCAAAAAGAATGCAATGCCAATGCCAAGTTTGTAGATCATGTTTTGGAAAAGATCTTTTCATATATAAAGATCTGTTCATATATATATATATATATATATATATATGAAGATATAGATATATATATGTGAAGATATAGATATATATATGTGAAGATATAGATATATATATGTGAAGATATAGATATATATATGAAGATATAGATATATATATATATGAAGATATATATATATATGAAGAGCTCTTTTCCAAAACACGATCTACAAACTTGGCATTGACATTGTAAGTTCTTTTTTTTTTAATTGGCGCTTATCGCATTTTGGAGAAGAGCTCTTCATTTTTATGAATTATGATTCTGTGGAAAAAAAGTTAAAAGATACAATAAAACAGAATGGACTTCTAAAAAAAAAACACATCTTTAATCTGCTAAATGGGAGTCCATTTCATACAGTAATCGTGTCAATAGGAACTTATTGACACGAGCTCGTGTAAATAGCGTTGTGCTACTTGTACATGCCCTGCCATCTAGTGCCTACATCCGGAACTACAAGAACAGACCTGCTACTTTTGCTACTAGTACTAAGTCAATTAAATAGAACATGTTGCTGCTGAAGTGCATGGTTTCAGTATTTTTATGTGCTTGACAATATTAATTTGGCACGTTTTCACTTCAAATATCTCCAAGGTTAACCATTTATAATCGATGCTACCTCAAACAAAAGAAAATTAGATTATAACGATGAACTAAGTATATTTATCTTAGAAATTGGTAAAAACTGAAAACCATGGGACTACGCAACTAGGATCTGTATTTAACTTGATGCATAGAGTTGAGAACGCACCCCACTTCCGGGTGTGTAAACACTCCGGGTAGCAGCTCCAGTCCTTCTTCAGGAACCAGCGGACACTAACTAACGACCAGGTGCAGTGGCCGAATCGGTAGAGCGCGAGCCTTAATTGCGGGAGATCGGGAGTTTAGTTCACGGTCGAGTCAATCAAATGATTTATAAAATTGATACATGTTGCTGCCTAGCTTGATGCTCGACATTAATAAGATAGGGTGAGGACTGGTTAGCTCAGTGTCAGGATAATGTGTCTGAGTAGGATATTGGGTCATGGTCTGATTTCCCAGTGTGGTAGCACTATGAAGTCACCATGAGTGCATGCTGTCACAAGTAGGTACCCATCCTGATATGACCTTAGATGTTGCCAGGATGTAAAACTCCAACAACCAACCACTAACTAACACAGAAGAGGCACTGAGTGCACATGCACTCAGAGATGGCTTTTTGCTTCGGGCCAGCGGCCCGGGCCTTAGTTCTGGTTCCCGCCGCAATCAGGTGCCGTGGCGCTGCTTATCTGTATAAACATACCGCGCAGATGCGCGCGCAGCCGCACGGCGGCCGGCGTGTTTGATTGGTGCATTATGGCACGCAGGTGTCCCAGAGCCCCCTGGCGGGTGGCGCCCCGGGGCACTAAAGTGTGTCGCCACTTGTATGTCACCAGTACAGGGGGAGGTGGAGGGTGGGGGTGGGGGAGGGTGGGGGTGGGGGGGAGTGAGTGGAAGGTGTATCGACAATGCAAGGCTGTTGACGGCATTCCGATTCATGTACAGTAAAACCTCTAAATCGACCGACCATAGGACCGACTTCAAATGGTCCATTTAGGGAGGTGGTCGGTTTAGGGAGTATTTTATTGTTAGAATGGTATAGTATTTGTATGGGCGATCGCTTTCGACCTAAATAAAGCGATTGATATAGGGGAGTGGTCGATCTGTGGAGGTGGTCATTTAGAGAGGTTTTACTGTATATATATAGGTTGGTTGGTTGTTGGAGTTTTACGTCCTGGCAACATCTAAGGTTATATCAGGACAGTTACCGACTTGTGACAGCATGCACTCATGAAAACTTAATAGTGTTGCCCCACTGGGAGACCAACCTGCCCACACAATGCATGACCTGATATCCCACTCAGTCACAATATCCTGACACTGAGCCAACCAGCCCTTGCCCTATCCTAATAATGCCAAGCACTTGGCTAGCAAGCGAAAAGTATCAATTTGCTAAGTCATTGGTTTGACTCGACCAGGGTTCGAACCCCATGGGTTCGAATCCCACGATTTACCAATATGGTGCAGCCTAGAAAATAGACTGATCCCCTCCGCCCTCCCAACACACACATCCACCTGTGCCCTCCTGCATCCCCCATAAACACCTTCGCGAAACTCGCCTTGGTTTTCAAAGTTTTGCGGCAAGACTTAAAAGCTGGGTCCAGGCCGGGTCGTGATTCACAGCGCACAACATACGGGTATTCCGAGTTCCACTGGTCGCTTATACCCCAGTCATGCTACGCCTGTGACCGATTGCGACCATCAAAACTCTAAACCCTCGGACTATGCAACTTTAATGGGATTGGGATGGGATTAGCAGTATCAGGATAATGTGAATAGGTGGCACATCGGGGCATGGTGCTGGTGGCCTGGTTTCCCAGTGGTGTCACATTATAAAGCCCTATATACACAGATACACAGATACACAGATACACAGGTACACAGATACACAGATACACAGATGCTAAATACACAGATGCACAGATACACAGATGCTAGATACACAGATGCACAGGTGTTTAATACACAGATACACAGATACACAGATGTGAAATACACAGATACACAGATGCACAGATAGACAGATGTACAATACACAGATACACAGATACACAGATACACATATGTGAAATACACCAATACACCGATACACATATGCTAAATACACAGATGCACATATGTTTAATACACAGATACATAGATACACAGATGCACAGGTACACAGATACACAGATGCACAATACACAGATACACAGACACACGGATACACAGAAACACATATGTGAAATACACAGATATACATATGCACAAATACACAGATGTGAAATACACAGATGCACAGATAAAGAGATACACAGATACACAGATATACAGATATACAGATACACATATACACAGATACACATATACAGATACACAGACACACGGATACACAGATACACATATGTTAAATACACAGATACACACATACACATATACATAGATACACAGATGTGCAATACACATATGTGCAATACACATACACAGATACACAGATGCGCAATACACATATACACAGATACACATATACACTGATACACATATGCGCAATACACAGATGTGCAATACACAGATACACAGATACACAGATGCGCAATACACAGATACGTGTGAGGGTTGTGAGATAGCCACATTGTGTAGGGTCGGGAAGGGTTCGGTGACCCTGGGGTTAGGGTAGGATGTGGCAAGAAGATAGCGGCAGCAGGTGCACAGAAGGTATAGTGGGTCTCTCCACCCCCTGCCCCCCCACACACACTAACACACACTCACATATATCCACACACACACCCATACACACATACATATACACAAAGACTCATGCGCACATATCTACACACATACCCACACATATACCCCCACTCACATACCCCCACACACATACCCACAAACACATCCACACACATGCCCACACACATACCCACACACATACCCCACACACATACCCACAAACACATCCACACACATGCTCACACACACTTAGCCACACACATACACATACCACTCGCACACATTCCCACACAAACACATACCTACACACATGCATACAGATACACACAAAGTCATGTCCACACACCTACACACATACCCACACATGCACATGCCCACACACGCATATGCCCACACACACACCCACAATCACATCCACACAAACACATCCCCACACAAACACATACCCACACACACATACCCACACAAACACATACCCATGTGACATACCCACACACACATAGCCACTTGCACACATACCCATATGAACAGATATACACATCCACACAAACACATACCCACACACATATACCCACACAAACACATACCCATGTGACATACCCACACACATATGAACAAATATACACATCCACACAAACACCTCCACACACAAACACATACTCACACAAACACATACACATGTGACATACCCACACACACATAGTCACATCCACACATACCCATATTAAGAGATATATACATACCTATGCATGCACATCCACATGCACACTCTCATAGTCATACTCACATATCCACCCCGACACACATACCCACGAACACATCCACACACATGCTCACACACATACCCACCAACACATACCCACACATATATACATGCAGATACCTGCATGAACACATACATACACACATACCTACATACACACACCCATGCAGACATACCCACACACAGATACCCACACACATACCCACACACACATCTAAATACACATACCCACACACATACCCACACACACATACCCACACACACATACCCACACACACATACCCACACACATACCCACACACACATACCCACACACACATACCCACACACACACCCTGGCAGTCACGTGCTCTCCCTATGAACCACTATATTACAGGTTGTAAAACCCTGAACAAATAGAAGGTAATCACTCGATGCGGCCGCCATCACCTCCCCCTCCACCTTCCCCCTCCCCCACATCTCCCCCCCCCCCCCACACACACACCCAAACACACAAACGCTATTAACGTGCACCTTACGCGGCCGCAGCGTCCAGCACGGCAAGGTGCACCTGTCGCCGGCCAGCGCTGGCGCTCCTCCTGGTCCCCGGGCCTGCGGCTCCTGCTCGCGGCAGCCAACCGCTATGGGGGGTCGCCGGAACCCCGGCCGTGCGAGCCCGGGTCGCTCCCCCCTGCTTGGGGCGCCCGGACGGCGGCGGGGACGGCAGCGGACGGGACGGGGGCGGCGGAGGATGGGGTGGGGGCGGCGGAGACCGGGATGCGGGCGGCGGAGGATGGGATGACAGACTGGGCAGAGCACTCCCTTCCGATACGGGAGGTCTTGGGATCAACACCTGATCCATAATGTCAGTGCTACCTGGTCTGGACCGGACGCGGTTGCCCAATCGGCAGAGCGCAGGATTCCCGTGTGAAAGGTCCGGAATCCAAATCCCTGCCGAGTCAAACAAATGACTTATAAAATTGATACTTGTCGCTACATAGCCTGGCACTCGGCACTACTATGATTGGGCAAGGACTGGTTAGCTGAGTGGCAGCACTATAATTATAAAGTCACCATGAGTGTGCATTGTCACAAGTCGGTACCCATCCTGATATGACCTTAGATGTTATGATTTAAACCCCCAACAAGCAAACAAAAGCTACATCCGGGCGACTGACTAGGAAGCGACAAGTATCAATTTGTAAGTCAGTGGTTTGACTCGACCAGGGTTAAAAACCATGAGTTTGAATCCCACCATCTGCCAAAACGTAAGACGGACGCTCAACTCATCCGGCCATCCCGATCTGGTCGCGGAAGTTAGGGTGAGGTGGGGGATTACGGCAGGGACGAGGGGGAGGCGGCGGGTGCGGGTGCGGGTGGGAGTGTGGGGGGGGGGGGGCTAGTACTAGTAGCATGGTATAACTTCTCAAGGGTCCAATTTTGGACACGAGGGTCAATTTGGACACGGGGTAGCCAGGCCGGCCGGTGGCCCAGCCTGAATATGATCTAAATTGAAGCCGCCTGCCGCCTGGTGGCGCTATGGTCGTGTGTGCGACCCATTTCCGGTGTCCATAGCCGGCCATGGTGTCTGTGTCGGGCCTCAAGGGTTCCGGTGAGCCCCGATAGGGGGCGCAGATAGTCAGTCAGTCAGCTTGAGCAGCGTGTGTTTGTGTATGTGTGTGTATATATATGTGTGTGTGTGAGTGTGTGTGTGTGTGTGTGTGTGCATAGAGCACCATACGCCATCGCCCGTCACTTCATTAACAAACTCCCGCGCACGAAATAATCTAATAAACCAACAAATTTAACATAATAATATATACAGTATACTACCTAATAAAGTATGTAAAATAGCATAAATTTGTAGTATACAATATATAGTATATATAGTTTTATATAATTTATATATAATTTATATAATTTATATAATTTATATATAATTTATTTATAATTTATTTATAATTTATATACTATGCACATATATAAAATAGTGCATATGCATAGTAATAGTATATATGCATAGTATATATGCAGAGTATATATGCAGAGTATATATGCATAGTATATATGCATAGTATATATGCATAGTATATAGGCATAGTATATATGCATAGTATATATGCATAGTATATAGGCATAGTATATATGCATAGTATATATGCATAGTATATATGCATTTGTAGTACTATATAATTAATATAGAATGAGTATCCATGTCTATGCATATAGATCCATGTCTATGCATATCTGATTCTCGTCGCCCCATATAGATATTTATATATATATATAATAATATATATGTGTGTGTGTGTGTATATGCATAGTAGTAATAGTAATTAGTGTATATGCGTACATAGTATTATAATTTATATAGAATGATTCTCCGTCTCTGCATTGATATAGTGTATATGCATAGTATATATTCATATATATACTAATTAGTATTACATAATATTATAGAATGATTTTCCATGTTTATATGCATAGTATATATGAATATATATTATATAATGAGTATATATGGATGTATACAGTACTATGCAACTTATATAGAATCATTCCCCTCGATATGCATATATATATACTATAGTATATATATATCCCAAAATTACATTCATATTGGTGCCGTGAAGAGCTTTAATTTCAGCAGAGAGCTGCGTGAAGAGCTTAATTTCAGAAGAGAGCTATCTAGGCCTACACTTCTGGCATCCCGCGCGTTGCATTCTGGTAGACGCGCTGTTAAGAGAACCTGCCTAACCGTAACACACACACACTCCTCCTCCTCCTTCTACCCCCACCCCCACCACCCCTACCCCGACCCCCCATCACACTGCGGCGCGCTACCTGGCGGCGGCCGATCAAAGTGGCGCGCCCGTCCGATGAGCCGCCGTCCGTGTCGGGCCGGGTCCGGGCGGCGCACATGAAAGTGGCGGCGCCGGGCCCCGGGGGGCTTTGATCCCGGCGGAGGGCGGCCCCCAGGCGGCCCCGGGCCCTGTTTGCAGGGCATGAGGCGAATAAGAGAGCGTGGTTTACCGGCGCGCCGGCGTGTGTACACGGCACACATATCACCCACCGGCCGGCCGCCCCTCGCTTGTGTGCGCAAGTCACTGATACCCGCCCCCACCCTACTCCTCCCCGGCTGGCCGGCGGGGAGCGGCGGGGTGGGGTCGGGAATGGGAGGGGAGGGACGTGGTGGCGCGCGGAGCGGGAGACCGGGCAGTGGGCGGCGGGACGGGACTGGACGGCGGGGCCGGGGATAGGGACGGGACCGGGATGGAGAGGGACCGGGATGGGGGTGGAGAGGGACTGGGCCGGGGGTGGAGAGGGACCGGGCCGGGGAAGAGCAGAAACGGGGCCTGGGGGGGGGGGGGGGGGGGGGGGGGGGGGGCGAGGAAGGACGGGGAATAGGTGAGGTGGGACGGGACCGGTGTGGAGAGGGACGGAGAGGGACAGTGCCGGGTCGAGGAAGGACTGGGCCGGGACGGGGGCGGGGGGAGGGGTGCGGGTCGGAGAAGAAAGGGGCCGGGATGGAGAGGGGCGCTGTCGGGACGAGGAGGGACAAGGCTGGGGCGAGGAGGGTCGGGGCCGGGGAGAGGAGGGACGGGGACGGGGACGGGGAGAGGAGGGACGGGGCAGGGGCGAGGAGGGACAGGGCCGGGGCGAGGAGGGACGGAGGGAGAGGTGAGGAGGGACGGAACTGGGGCGAGGATGAACAGGACCGAGGTGTAGGAAGGACAGGGAGGGGGCCGGTGTAACGATTTCAACTTCCCCCCTTCTCAAGTTCCCCCCCGGGAATCTGAAAACGTTTTCAACTTCCCTCCGGGGAACTTAAAAACGTTTTCAGATTCCTGGGGGGGAACTTAAAAACAGTTTTCAGATTCCTCCCCCTATTTTCAAATTCCCCCCTCTGGGAATTTAAAATTGTTTAAAAATAAAGAATTTCCCCAAAAATGTAAAAGTTTTAAAAAGATCGAAAATTTATGAAAAATAGTAATAGTAGTCACCAAAATTTTCCCAAAAAGATTTGTTGTTAATCGAACAATTTCACATAAAAATTTCACCAAAAAAATGTATATTTCACGAAAATAACGAATTTCACACAAAAATTCTATATTTTTTTAATTATTCAAAAAAGCACAACAAATTGAAAATTTCACGGAAAATAAAAAATTTCCAGACAATTTCCAGGTAGGGGTAGGGGGGAGGTGGGGGGAAGGAAAAAGGCAGCCTAAGGAACCCAACCACAGTCCTCTGAGAGGGCCTGGGGAGGCTGGGTGGTTGGTATAGTTTTACGCACGTTTTCAAGTTCCCCGGGGGGAGGGAAAGTTAAAACGAGGGAGGGAACTTGAAAACGTTTTCAAATTCCCCTGGGAGGAATTTGAAAACGTTTTCAAGTTCCCGGGGGGGAACTTGAATATGGGGGGAATTTGAAATCTTTACACCGGGACAGAGGGGCGACGGGGAAGAGGTGAGGAGGGACGGAACCGTGGCGAGGAGGAACGGGGCCGGGTGTAGGAGGGCCGGGTGTAGGAGTGACGGGTGTAGGAGGGACGGGGGCGGGTGTAGGAGGGACTAGGCCGGGGTGAGAAGGAACTTCATATTCATAGGCTTCAACCTTTACATGTTTTATTAAATTATTCAGGGTGCCCTTCTATCTATGTGTAAATGCTAAATGGGGGGGGGGGTACTTTGTAAGTTGTATGTCAAAATTCTGACACCATAGTCTTCAACATTGACATTCTATTCAAATGATTTAATATTCCCTTCTATGTAGCAACAAAATAAGGGCCCCAGTATCCAACATGCAGGATCTAATACTAAATGAATGTTTTGGTTTTGAAAAGTTGATACTTCATCAGACTATGTAACTTTAAAGCTGCATAATCCGATGAAAGCATACAATTCTCAAATCAAAACAATTATCTAGATTTGATTCTAATTTCTATATATCTTTTTTTTTTCTTTCTTGAAGATTTATACTGCCTATTGTGGATAAGTTCTCAGAAAAATTAAAAATAAGAAAAGCTTGTTTGCCACTATACAGACAAAGAAACTTATTTATTTTGGCCACATCATTCGTCAGAGTTCAATATACCGTACATTGTTGGAAGGGAAGGTGAATGGCAGCAGAGGGAGAGGGAGACCAAGAACATCATGGTTTACAAATATTTCACAGTGGACAGGCTTGAATTATTCACAGTCTATCAGAACAGCACACCATCGGGACAAGTGGAGAACCATTGCATCCAACCCTCGACTAGAGGATGGAACTATTGATTGATTGATTGATTGTGGATAAGCCTGAATATACTTGTTTTCACCATTAGACAGTTTGTCGATAAAAAGCCCATGCCGACCCAAGGGATTTTTAACCTCCCACACCACAATGACATGGTATGAGAGCAACTGGCCTTTGATGATGCTGTAAGTTATACACAGAGGTGGAAATCCAAATTGGCAGAGGTGGGGGGCACAGGGAATTGAACCACTGACCTTCAGTCCAACCTAGAAAAAAGTCAGACACTCTAACCACTCTGACACAGAGAACACCACCTTGATAATGATGCACTTTAGTTATTAAGCATTTGTTGCCACAAAAAATGGAATACCGAGTCAATTTAACAGAACCTGTTACTGCAGAAGCCAATGGTGTCAGAGTTGTTGGTGTGCTCACCAAAATTAATGTTGCATGCTTACACTTCAAATATCTCAAAACTTAGCCATTTAAAATAAAAGTTACTTCAAACTAAAGTAAGGTAGATTATAAATATAAACCTAATATATTTATCTCAGAAAATGTCAAAAAGTCAAAGCCATCAGAATGCAACTTTCAGGTAGTAATTGCTGCTGGCTCATTTGAAGCCACAGCCACCTCGTGGAAATCAGCGAAAACGCAGAAATCTTTCACACCTGAAAATTAAATATATATGCATGGACATAATCATGCAGGAACAATAATTCGCACACGGACCCACATGCCGTATTCGATTAACACAACCCGGGCGACTCGGGTCACCCGAGTTGCTAGAATTTTACATCGAAACTCGGAAGTGGAGTCGACACATACAAGTGCCGTGTGCAAAAAGTCCTGACCCCAGTAACCCACGTCTTGGCTGGGGTTGGCTAAGAGTGATGACGTCACATTTGTTCTGGTACCTGTAGGATAACAGCTACCAGTACGAGTCCCATGTGTTGTTTTAATGCTTCTTTTTTTTAGATAACCCAGATTAAAGGGCGGATTCCTTACACGCAGTATGCGATATGTGGTATGCGGTATGCGGATGGCATGATTCCTTACACGTGGCATGCGGCACCCGACTGGCTATATTTAAAAAATAAAAATAAACAAGTATACTCAATACTGCACTGTATATGACCTAATATTGCATTTATATCTATGTACCTCTTAGTACGTCACATGGGGGTTCCTACCTTTATAATTACCAAATTATAGATAAGTATTCATATTTGTGTGGCTCTGGTAGCATTTTTACCAACCCGAACCCCCACCACCACCACTACCATATGTTTCCCCTCAGCACCCTTGTCTGTGACCGTTCCGTAATGCTCAATCGCCTCTCCTCGTCTAAAACTAATGGACAAGTGCGACTGATGTTTCTAATCGCACACCGCGTGCTGCATGCCACACCGATCGCTACAGGGACTGATCGAGTTGACGCATGCCCCATGCCGCATGCCGCATACCGCGTGTAAGGAATGTAGCCCATAGGCTTCAAGGCGTTTCGATTTTTTGTCGCATTCGCATTCGCATACCGCATACCACGTGTAAGGAATGCGCCCTTAATTAAATGGAAATATAACTAAACTATGCAATCATAAAATACTTTAAATCCTATTTTACTGTAGTTATATCGGTTATTAAACAACAACAAAAGGGTTGGATTAAGCCACCATTTTGTCCCATCCTGAGTGTTGAAAAGGGTGCTCGTTTATTCAACCCGAGTCTGTAGGATGTGCGCATGGCAAAATTAATTGTCCATGTTTTCCCATAAAATATCTTAGTTTGTCATATATAATAAAACTTGTTTCAAACTAAAATAAGGTACATTATAACAACCTAATATACAACCTAATAATCACCCTAATATACAATCATTTAAAAAAAGGCAGTCACCCAACACCCTTGCACTACGCACCTTTAAATAATACTTTAAAAGAGGAAATTAACCAGCAATATATTCACAAGTAACGTCGTTGAATATGACGATTCATGGCTTGACCATGTTGACCATGTTGACCATGAATATGTTGACGATCTTGACGATCTTGACGATCTTGAGTATCTTAACCATCTTCACCATCTTGACCATATTGATTATATTAACTATCTTGACCATCTCGATTATCTTGACTATCTTGATTGTACTGACCATATTGAGTATCTTGACTATCTTGACCATCGTTGATATCTTGATTATCTTGACGATCTTTGATATATTGACCATCTTGACTCCCTTGACTCCCTTGACTCTCTTGACTCTCGACTCTCTCGACTCTCTCGACTCTCTTGACCATCTTGACTATTTTTACTATCTTGAGGTAATCTTTTCTTTGGCTGTGACTTGTTGGAAAGTTATGTCATTTAGCCTTGATGGCCCTTCTCAGACTAGATCGACATAGGTCTTACTCATTTTGATAGGATTTCTTCATAGATGGGTCACTAATTTTAGTTTATTTGTTTGGGGTTCTACACCCTCGCAACATATAAGGTAATATCAGGTCGAGTGCTTAAGATAATATGATAAAGTGAGTAACAAAGAGGAGTTTTAAAGAAATGTTCCGGAACATTGCAATAGCATGTAGCGCATATCCACCACATGTATAATACTATAGTATTATTATTGAACTGAAATTGTATGTAGCTTACCATTGGTATTAAAACTGATAACTTCATTTATTGATTTATTACAACTGATAGTTTCATTTATTTATCAAGTGGTGTTCTCTGTGGTGGAGTGGTTAGAGTGTCTGACTTTTTTCTAGCTCAGACTCCTAATCTGAAGGTTGGTGGTTTGATTCCCCATGCCCCCACCTCTGCCAATTTGGATTTCCACTGCTGTGTATAACTTTAGAGTGTCATCAAAGGCCAGTTGCTCTCATACCATGTCTATGTGGTGTGGGAGGTTAAAAATCCTTGGGTCAGTAAATGTGTAGGTTTGGGCTTTCTATCGACAAACTGTCTAATGGTGAAAACAAGTATTCAGACTTATCCATGATAGGCAGTATAAATCTTCAAGGAGAAAAAAAAAGCAATTTTACTATACGGCTGGAAGACACATGCTCTGGTGCTGACAATAGATGTCATCCAATGAATAAACTCCAATTTAGTATTTGATACTGTCTCAAAAGGTGCTAAGCAATATGGCACAAGACATTGTCCATTGTAACGATCAACATACTATCTTCTTATGCATTTGGTCAGGATAAACTGATTTGTTTTTTACATGGTGTTTCATAATCCCAATAGAATACGTATTAATTTGAAGCAAATGTCCTTGTGTTTTCAGTGTAACCGTTTCTGTGCTGTTTTGTGTCAATCGTTACAATGGACAAAATCACCTTTTGAGACAGGCTCATTTACATTTTTAAAATTTAAAATTTAAAAATAATATACAATTTTTTTTATAAAAAAATGTTTTTCTTCTTTTTTACAAGGCAGATGTTAAAACATCAGGTGGCATAATCTTAAAAATAACAACCTCCTCCTTGCAGGCACCTACGGCCACGACGTGGGTTCCAACCTCAGCAGCGTCCTCGGCATGTCGAACCCAGCCGACGCCTGGCCGCACGTCATGACGTCATCGCACCATAACCACGGCATGCTGACCGCGCCCTCCCAGCACCACCACCCCCTCCCCCAGCACCAGCACCACCACCACCACCAGACGCACACACACGCGCATGCGCACCCGTACATGTGGAACCTGACGGCGCAGCCAGCGACTAACCAGAGCTGCGCCGTGTCGCAGTACCTGCGCTCCGGGGGTTACCTGCCGCACGACACGGGCGCCAGCGCCGCGCATCTTGCCGCGCAGCTTCCGTCAGCGCAACTTCCGGCGGTGATGTCCGCCACCACCACTTCCTGCTCCTCCTCCTCTTCCTCCTCCACCTCGCCGCTCGACCACCATCTGACCTCGGCGACGCCGCCCACCTACGACACGCACGTCCAGCTCTTAGCTCACCCGGCGGCAGAGGGCGCCACCAGCTTCCACCACCCGGTACATCATCACGTGACCCGCGGCTCCAATGTTGTCGGTGGTGGCGGTATCGGTGGCGGTAGCGTCACCTGGCGGCCTCTAAGCCCAACCGGAACCGGAAGTTCGTCGTTTAAGATCGAGGCGTGCAACATGTGACATGACTTGTTTTGAGACGCCGAAGTGCTGCGGTGTTTCACAAGGAGAAGACGACATCAAGTATTATTAACGGCTTACCATGACAGCATAATATTAATATGAATAATAATAATAAGGCCAGTGTCGCCCGCATTTAGCTTAGAAAGGTCAAGGACGCAAGGACGCCGCGTTCGCAGAACCTCCTACTTGGAACTGTGACTTCCGTCCTGATATGACGCTAAGACGTAAAACAACAACAAACAAACAATGGAACTGTGTGTACAAATTAAGTCACATCCGGTGTCCGGATCGACCCAATACAAAACTCAGACGCCCTCTCGTGGCAGATGTGGAGGGAATCCCGGGACGTCATTCGCAAATATGTCCAGTTCGCATCTTGTCCTTTCTGTACTTTTAATATTAACTTTTAGCTGCGCACGCAAACACATGCGCATGCGCAAGCTGACCTGGCGCGTTGCATAATTAATAAGAGGCCGGGCAACATGGCGCCGGGTTTTGAATCTCACAGCCCACCGCCGGATATTATTTTTAGAAGGGAGCATGCACTGTGTGTGTGAGTGTGTGAGTGTGTGAGTGTGTGAGTGTGTGAGTGTGTGTGAGTGTGTGAGTGTGTGAGTATGAGAGTTTGTGAGTTTGTGAGTGTGTGAGTGTGTGAGTGTGTAAGTGTGTAAGTGTGAGTTTGTGAGTGTGTGAGTGTGTGAGTGTGTGTGTGTAGAAGGAACGAATGCATGTGTGAGAGTTGAACAGAATACGTGTGTGGTAAGAGATACTTAGATATTTAGATCCAGGTAGATCTACTGAATGAAAGGAATCTACCTAATTGAAGTAATATGGCTTGATATTTCAGCCATGTGTTAGAGGTGGTGAGAGTTTGCGATGTGTGGGGGAAGGAGAGGGGATGTGAATGTGTGTGTGTGTGGGGGGGGGGGTGCAACAGAGACACTAACGAAGCCTCTAACCAGCGAGACTTGGTCCGACCGATTCCGACTAGTGCATTTTCAGTTTGATGCTGACCGTCGACTATTTTCTTATTGGCTCATCTGTTTGGTGTTAGATAAGTACATAACAGAAGTGATAAGAATCAAAATATCTTCATTCAACCAATCGTCAAGGAACAGTCACTGAAAATATGGACATTGTTGGTCCCGTCCTGATATGACCATACTAGTTTCTAGCATGCACATCCCCCAATATGAACCTTGTTGGTCCCATCCGGATATGACCTTAAATGTTACTAGGACGTAAATCCCCAAATATGGACCTTGTTGGTCCCATCCTGATATGACCTGAGATGTTGCTAGGACGTAAATCCCCCAACAAACAAACCAGCCAGCCTTGTTGATCTGTGTAGTTTGTCAGAGACTTGCCAGAGAATTTGTGACGTCATGCGATGTCAACATGAGACGCATCGATATCAGCGAGCATGCGCGAACTGTGTGCTGCCTGTGGATAATTGCGAGCGTTCACCTCTTTATGAACCGTAGTGCACCTCAGACCAGCTGATAAGTGGATCCCATTGATCGCAATCGAGGGGAAAATCCTTATTAGCGCATGCTAAAAACAATCGGTTGATATAAACATCAAACATCATTTTCATTAGTGATGTATCGAAAGTACAAATCTGGAATCGCAGTCCCAATTATTATGCTTCAACTTTCAAGTCAAATTATTGGTTAGTGTGAGGTGGGCTTAAACAGTTGATTTACACAATGATGCAATGCAAATTTTCATTGTAAATGTTACGTAATAAGCACATTGTATATGCAGACATATATCTGTAAATAGTATGACGATATTGGTGGCATAGATAGGAGCTTTAATATTGTAAATATTTAATCATTTGTTGATAACACACACATGGTGACTGATTGTCTGGAGTTGTGCCGTTTCCCGATATATACATATTATGTGAATTATAATATACATAATATGTGAATTATAATATACATATTATGTATACACGTGAAGAGCTCTTTTCCCAAAAGCAGTAAGTGCCAATCCAAAAACTGAGCTTGCAATGCCAATGCCAATCTCATAGATTGTACTTTGGAAGAGAGCTCTTCATATATGAGCCTGTCTCAAAAGGTGATAACTCTTCTTTTTTTTTGTCCATTGTGACGATTGACCCAAAACAGCACAGAAACGGTTACACTGAAAACACAAGGACATTTGCTGCAAATCAATATGTATTCTATTGGGATTATGAAACACCATGTAAAAAACAAATCAGTTTATCCTGAGCAGATGCATAAGCAGATAGTATGTTGATCGTTACTATGGACAAAGTTTTGTCCCATATTGCTTAGCACCTTTTGAGACAGTCTCATATATAAAGAGCTCTTTATATAGCTGCTCTCCAAAAGATGATCAATGAACCCGGCACTGGCATTGCAAAAGTTTTTGGACCAGCTCTTATCGCGTTTTGGAAAAGAGCTCTTCGTATGATGTGAATTATATTATTACTAAAAGGAGTTTATTTTTTACATACATGGTACTGGTAGTCAATTGGTGCAGTGGTCTCAGATAGGTCAAAGTTGACTCTTATATCGTTCTGCCCGCCATTGCAGCTTGTCTGCCACACTCCTTTACATGTGTAATACTATGTCTTTGGAACATTTTCTCATGTACTGAGTTATTTGATTAAAGTTGCATGGGAAGATGGTTTTGAGTTTCTGTTATTTTCTGATATTTTCTGAGATAAAAATATTAGGGTGATAGTTCTAATCTACCTTACTTTAACTTGAAGTAACTTCTATTTATAATGGCAAACTTTTGAGATATTTAAAGTGCCAACATAGAAAATTAATTTTGGCAAGCACACCAAAAGCCACCTTAGGTTTCTGCAGTATCATGCTGTCGGTCGCGATGCGACACAGACTGCTTTCATTACATGACTGCCGCTCTCCTACATTTCATGAAAGCTGCCTGCAAAAGTGTTGAAGTGCTGCTGGCTTTTGCAAGTTACCAGCGGCACTCTCTCGGGGAGCAAATAGAGGTTTCACACCGGCAAGAACATGTCAAGACAGGCGCAAAACTATTTGTCCCTGCAGTGGCTGGTCGGGAGATGTTGGGAGTTCCATACATCAACCGCCCTTAATGCTGCCACAGTGACATGGTTTTCTGTTTAGGGTTTGCTCCCTTAGCCTTCGGTTCTGTCAAGAACCTGTACCACAAGGCAGTGGTTTACAACTCTGCAGGGCAGGGGCGTTAAACTCCCTGAGGTATTGCTATACCTGCAATACCTGCATACCACAGATTCAATTAAATTGATTCAGTGTTCCCTTCTATGTGGCAACAAATACTTAATAAATGCATCTGTATCTAAGTTAGATATGTAGAATCAAATCTAGATAATTCTTTGCGTTTTGAAAATTTGATGCTTTCATCAGACTATGCAGCTTTAATTGCTATTATTTACTCCGGTCATATGGCACCCGTGCCATTCGACAGGGCACTGAGCACAACAATATCAACATGACGTATGTGATGAGAAGAGTTCAGGCGCAAAACCACATAAACGCTGATGCAAACATGTAGTTTAAATCAAAGATTTCTACCTGAAAATGATTTTAATTCTCTCTAATTCCATGGTCCCGATGATCACTAGGTTATGGACCTATGAACAAAAGAGTAGGAATATAAAAGAATTAACTTTTTGAAGGTTTGATTCCAATGTTTATCTCCATTTTTGGAATGGCGTTTACATGCTTTTGAGCCTGGACAAAGAGTTCAGGCGCAAAAGCGCATAAATGCCAATCCAAAAATGAAGTTTAAATAAAGGATTTTTAGATGAAAATAATTTTAAAGCTCACTAATTCCACTTTTCATATGATCACCTGGTTATGGACAATGAACAAAAGAGTAGGAATATTATTAAATATAACTTTTTGAAGGTTTGATTCCAATGTTTATCTCCCTTTATGGATTGGCGTTTACGTGGTTTTGCACCTGAACTCTTCAATTATATATATTTATATATATATAATATATATTTATATATATATAATATATATTTATATATATATAATATATATTTATATATATATAATATATTTATAAATATAATATATATTTATATATATATAATATATATTTATATATATATAATATATAATATATATTTATATATATATATAATATATATAAGAGAGATGTGCATATAGAAAACACATGGTTACATTAATAAAAACAGGTGAATAGATGAAAAAAAAGCCTAACCTGATGGTTTTGAGTTTCTGCCTTATTTGTTTTGTTGTTGTAAATATAGATATATATGTTAGAGTGGTCAATATATTTTTAATTCGCGTTAGATTGAAGTACCATTTTAAATAGAAGTACAATTTTTAAATGACTAACCTTGGATATATTTAAAGTGCATTCAAAATTGAAGTTGCATAATACGAAAGGTATGAGTTTCTGCCATATAATATATATACATATATATATACATGTGAGGATACATATGCCATATAATATATATATACATATATATATATATATACATGTGAGGATACATATGCCATATAATATATATATATACATGTGAGGATACATATGCCATATAATATATATACATATATATATATATACATGTGAGGATACATATGCCATATAATATATATATATATACATATATACATGTGAGGATATATATGCATATATATTAAATGGCAGAAACCACACACGCAACATTAATAAAAATACAAATAGGTGAATAGATTACACTTGCATAATTTGGTGGTTTTAAATTTCTGACATGCTCTTAAAAAAAATATAATACACATGTTAGAATTCACTTTATTTTGAAGTATCTTTCATTTTGCAGGATTAACCTTGGAGATATTTAAAGTGACATCATTCAAAATTAAAGTTGTATAATTCGATGGTTTTGAGTTTCTGGCAAACTTTCAGATAAATATATTAGGATGCTCATTATAATGTATTATATTTTCGGTTGAGAAATTATGATTCAAAATGGCTACCTATTTCTAAACACCATAAATTTATATAATTTATATAATTTATATTGACAGTGACAGTTTGTATTAAATTTACTTAATATTCCTTATATGCAGTAACAAATGTTTACAAATTGCAACAATTATTGGGCAACTAACTGCTACAATCTGGGGCACAAAATTGCAACAATCTGGAGCACCAAGTTGTAACAATCTGGGGCACCATATTGAAGCAATATTGGGCATCAACCTAAAACAATCTGGGTTATCAAACTGCAACAATCTGGAGCACCACACTGCAACCATCTGGGACACCAACCTGCAATCATCTGGAGCCCCAACCTGCAATCATCTGGGGCACCAATCTGCAACAATCTGGGGCACCAAACTCCAAAAATCTGGGGCATCAACCTGCAACAATCTAAGGCACCAAACTGCAATAAACTTGAGCATCAAATTACAACAATCTGGGGAACCAAATTATAAGAATCTGGAGCACCAAATTACAACATCTGAATCACTAATATGTAACCAACAGGAGCACAACATTGCAACAATCTGGGGCACGAACCAGAAACAATCTGGAGCACCAAACTGCAAGAAATCTTCGACTGTATCAGTATCTACATTTGATCTTACATATCAAATCTACAACCGTGGGTTTGGTTTAGTAAATTTGAGGAGCTTTCAACAGATTATGCGGCTTTAAATAAATGGTCCCTCTGCCTGCCCAATGAGTGGACAGCGGTAGATAAGGAATGGGTGGCACGTGACTGCAAGCCTAATAAAGGTCTTAACCCAAGTCGCCATTGTGTGCGTTATCTATTGGGTGGGGGTGGGGGTGGTGGGAGGGGGTGGGGGTGTTGGAGACGGCGCATTGACGGCGCGATGAAGAGGATTATACGCCTTAATCCGCGCGATCCAATCACCTGATTATCGCCACCATCACGTGACTCCGCGTCTGGCTTGAACTGGCTGCTATGTAGGTCAATCATGGCTACTTCCGGAACACTGTCTGTGTGACAGCTGGACAGGGGCTGCTAAAGAACCCTATAGAAAAAGTGTCGGAAGGCTGTGTTATGAACGTAATCACATGAATTCTACTGGGTTCCTTAGCAGTCCTGTAGACCATACAGAGCTGCGTGAGTGACTAGACTTGTTACTCCCACAAAAGTCTCTGTGATCGCTGCTAGACAACCCTATAGAAAAAGTGTCGGAAGGCTGGGTATGAACGTAACCACATGAATTGTGGTGTTCTCTGTGGCAGAGTGGTTAGAGTGTCTGACTTTTTTCTAGGTCGGACTCCTAATCTGAAGGTCGGTGGTTCGATTCCCTGTGCCCCCACCTCTGCCAATTTGAATTTCCACCGCGGTGTAGAACTTACAGCGTCATCAAAGGCCAGTTGCTCTCATACCATGTCTATGTGGTGTGGGAGGTTAAAAATCCCTTGGGTCGTTAAAAGTGTAGGCCCGGGCTTTCTATCGACAAACTGTCTAAAGGTGAAAACAAGTCTATTCGGACTTATCCATGATATGCAGTATAAATCTTCAAGAAAAAAATTGTAATGGGTTCCTTATACCTAGGTAATAAATGCTGCGGGTCGCCGTACGGTGCTGGGGTCTGTGGGGTGTCTTGCGGTTTATACAAATGTTACGGTGTTGCAGCCTGCGGTGTTGCAATTCTCCGAAGTTAAGGCTGCATAGTCCGATGAAATATCAAATTTTCAAAACCAAACCAATTATCTAGATTTGATTTTACATATCTAACTTCGATACTGATGCACTTATTAAGCATTTGTTTCTGCGTAGAAGGCAATACTGAGTCAATTTAATAGAACCTGTTACTGCAGAAGTCAGAGTTTTGGCAAGCTTGCCAAAACTAATTTTACATGTTTGCACTCAAAATGTCTCAAAAGTTTACCATTTAAAATAAAAGTTACTTTCAACTAATGTAAAGTAGCTACTAGTGATCGATCTAATATATTTATCTCAGAAAGAAATACAGAAATACAAAACCATCGGACTATGCAACTTTAACTTCAACTTTGAAAAACTGCAATCATTGATACGTGTCGCTTCCTAGCTTGTCGCTTGGCATTAAAGTTGCATGGTCCGATGAAATATAATTTTGTCAAAATTAAAACAACTACCTACATTTGATCCTATATAACCAACTTAAATACTAATGTATTAGCTAATGATTTGGGACAGCATATACATAATAAACTGTGAATTTATAACATCACCCCTTTGGATACTTACTTTGAAACACCCATTGTGCAAGGAGGCCATTGACCAATTAGGCCAATCTCATGACCTCATTAGAGCCAAGTGGGCCTACTGTGCAGGGCCATAACTAGGATTAGTAGGTCATCTCACATCACGTGGTCATCGCTAGATGACCATCTGGGTCATAGCCACGGGACCTTTGGTAAGCTTGTCAAAATTATTTTGGGTTCTTTCAGCTCAAATTGTTCCAAAACTAGCCATTTTTCATCAAAGTTACTTGGGACTAATGCATATTAGGATATAATGGTCAGCCTGAGCTATTTATCTTAAATATAACTAACAAATTCAAATGCCATCGGACCATGCAACTTTAATAGGGTAATCATAATTGATTAATTGCTGATGGTTTCATACTGTGTCCGCAGCAAGGATTATATTCACGATGAAAAGTTAGTGGTGTTTATTCTGTCAAATTTGTTAATCACATTTATTTATATGCCTCCATTGAAATTTACATGGAAATCTGAAATGATCAGACTTGTATCAAATAACAACATTTAACCCTTAAAACATTACTAAAATTACAGGAGATAATAAATTCATTCACATATTCAGTCTGATATTTTAAGTATTATCTCAGTCCTTCTTATTTTCTTGTCAGCTTATTTCCGACTACGGACAGAAATCAGTATAATTATATAAAAACATATGCAGATATGTGTATGTCAGGCTACACAGGACAAGGCAAGGAAAAACTGGACAATATAGTTCATTGACAATTGACATATGTCAATCAACATCAATATGAATAATCAAATACTCAATCAGATAATCAATCAAAAAATCAAATGGGCTGGACAACACACCCTAACAATAAAATAAAATTGTTCTAACAGAATGGTCCGCCAACGGCCGCTCGGAGGTGTGTGTGGCAGCGGGGGTGGCTAGGCGAGCACTGTTGACTGCACCTGGCACAGACTGCCTCGGTTACGGAACACAGCATCGCCCAATGGATAGTACATGAATCAACTGCATTTAGACTGTCTTGTGTACCGCAAGAGGGGAGCACCATGTTCCACCTCTTTGACAAAGATATACAGCATATATCCAGGTGGTAAGGCTACACAGGACAAGGCTAGGAAAGACTGGACAATATAGTTTATTGAAAATCGACATATGTCAATCGACATCAATATGAATAATCAAATAATCAATCAGATTATCAATCAAACAATCAAATGGGCTGGACAACATGCTAAACGAGCAGAGCAAAACCAGCCAACCAACTAAGAAAAATCTTAAAGGGCGGTAGCTACCCGCATATCGAATAGGAGACGTTTAGAGATAGGTTTAGATATATATTTGTACACACTATCTGATGTCCAATCCCCCCGGTCTTAATTTTTTCGATGGTAGCTTCCTGGAGAGCCAAATAGGTGCAGCCACCTCTGCGCAAGGAGTGGCAGGAGAATTTGGAGGGGTCTAAACCCGCCTGACCCGCAAAATGTTTTATCGTGAACTGCAGGGTGAAATAATCAAGAGGTGAGACAATTTTTCTAACAGTAAAGTCTGCCAACGTCCGCTCGGAGGTGTGTGCGGCGGCGGGGGTTGCTAGGCGAGCACTGTCGACTGCACCTGGCCCAGACTGCCTCAGCTACGGAACACAGCGTCGCCCAATGGATAGTACATGAATCAACTGCATTTAGACTGTCTTGCATACTGCAAGAGAGGAGCACCGTGTTCTTCCCCTTAGACGAGGATATACAGCATATATCCAGGCTATATACATATATAAGTATATATAAACATATACACATATATATAATAAGTCAACAAGTTTTAGAATCGAATGAAAGCATATTTTCAAAGGCAAAGCATTTATCTAGATTTGGAACTGAGTTTTTAAATTAGATAGTCTACTGGTGCACTTTGTAATAATTTCTTTGGGGCTTTGCCCCTCAAGAATTATGTCAAAAGATGCTGGTTTTGGCAGGCAACGTGCCCTCTCCTAGCAAAGTAGAAGGTTCTAGTCATCAGGCTCAGACCCTTCAGATGTGTTTTGTGTGTGCTCTGATGTTTTGGACATTAAGCTGGCTTTAAATACAGTAATCAAAAGTATCTCGACTTTGAGGAAGTTTGATGGAAGGTATTTATTTATTCGTATGACTGACATTGGAAGAGTTTAGATGGTGCTTGGTAGGAATAGCAATAAAGTTGGTAGCTCCTAAACTGTGATTGAGATATTCCTTGCATTCCTTAGCCTATACATACAGGTCCCGTAAAATATTAACGCTATGGTTGACGCCTTATCGATAGTTCATATTAATACATTTCGTAGGAGCAGATTCTTGCATGGTTGTAATGAGTAACTTGGAATAAACGTTCTTTCAGGGGGAGTAACCACCATGCTATTACGGATGGGTAGAATAATGGATAATGTCTCGGGTGTTTACTTTGACAGCAGGGGCGGAGTATACCATTAGCCTTGACGTAGTTCAGTAGAAGTAAATCGGGAACGAGAATGATATGCGGGGATAGAACCCATGTGGAATCATTATAGAGGTTGTCAACACCCAGGGAGATTGGCATTAATTGGGGGAGTGAAAAGCGGGGTTACAACCAACAGTGTCAAGGAAGAGAGCCAGTGGCCCAGAAAGATTATGAGGTCGAGAAGAATTAATTATGAATAAAGCAACATATAAGAAACACACCAGTTAAACTGGTGCACGACGGTTAAACATATATATATATATCTTCTACAGACGCAGTGCACAAATCAGTACAGCGCAGGCTTCCCATAGAGAAGGTCGGGAGGTCGAATCCCACCTGACTAAAACCAATGAGTTATCAAATTGATACATGTCGCTAGATAGCCTGGCGCTTGGCATTACTAGGATAGGGCAAGGACTGGTTAACACAATATAATATCAGGATAAGGCGAATGTGTGGGATATCGGGTCATGGTGCTGGCGACCTGGTCTCCCAGTGGGGCAGCACTATACAGTCGCCCACAACCAACCAACCAACCATCAAACTAGATGGAAATGTTGCTTGGCCTGGCTACCTCCATGGGGCCATGGCCCCTCGCATGGGGCTGGTGACCTTCCGTTAAGGCCCTTTGTGGTTCTGTGGCTGGGTGACCTTGCCTCCACGTGAGCCTATCTGGTGCAGCCCTCCGACTCTACCTTATTAGGTGCCATTAACATGTCAGTGCTGGGTGTTGTTCTTGTCGCGTGTCGACATGCTCTCGTTACATCACACCTATGTTGCCATGGAAACACCACCAGACGCCTTGCGACTCACTAACAGAAAGCCACTATTGGCTGTATCATTGTATGGCGTGTTTTGACGATGTTTTTATTTTATTTGTTATTTTGTATTGTTGGCATTGTGCTGGGACTCCTCCCTCTCCCCTTTCCTCCCCCTCCCCCCTCCCTGCACCCCACCCCCTCCCCCTCCCCCCTCCTCCCCCCTCCCCTACCCGGCCCCAACCCGCATCCTCCCCACCTAACCGCCCTTCCTCCCCCCTCTCTTTCTCCCCTATCATCTCCCTTTCCTCCCCCCCTCCCCTCTTTACCCCCTCCCTCTCTCCCTTTCCTCCCCCACCCATCCCTCCTCCCCACCCATCCCTCCCCCGCTTCCCCTCCTTCCCTTCCTTACGCCCTCCATTTCCTCCCTCCCCATTCCTTCCCTATCACACTCCCTATTTCCTCCTCCCTATCCTCTCCCTATTTCCTCCTCCCTATCCTCTCCCTATTTCCACCCCCCTCCTTTTCCCCCTTCACCCTTCCAACCCCCCCCCCCCCCCCCATCCACTCAATGCTAGAGAAGGTGTGAATTCGGAGTGGCCCGATAAGTTCGGGGATTTTTGTTTATAAATGTGTGTTTCCTCTATTCTTCTTTCTTAAAGATGCACAAATCCAATGATTTTGAGTTTCTGTCATTTTCTAAGCATAAGCATCCAAATTTAAAGTTGGCATGTTTGTCAAAACTCTGATCCCATATGCGTCAGCTGTAACAGGATCTACTAAATGGACTTAACATACCCTTCTATGTAGCAACAAATACTTAATAAATACACCAGCATCTAAGGTGGATATGTAGGTTAAAATCTAGGGAAATGCTTTAGTTTTAAAAGTTTGGTGCTTTTATCGGATTATGCAGCTTTAATTTGTATTCAGTTTGTAAGCCTTTCTGAAATTCACACCTCAGTTGTTTTTGCTTTCCTTATTTATGTTTTGCTCATTGGTTTTTTTTGCTTAGTTATTTTTTGCTTATGTTATATTTTGCTTAGTTACTTTTTGCTTATGTAATCTTTTGCTTAGGTTTAGTTTTTTTGCTTAGATTTGTTAACTTTTCCATCGATTCACTTTTGTTCTTTTGGTCTTCCGCCTGTGACCCCCTGAACTTGCCTTTATTCAATTTTTTTTAAATCTTTTAAATTTTTTTCTTCTTTAGATGGGAAATATGTAGTATAACATGTACAGTTACATGTACAGTTACATGTACAGTCTATGGAAGATCTTCTGATCAAAAAGAATCTCCGGTGGACTGGACACCTCATGAGGATGTCATCAGACAGGCTACCAAAGCAGATCCTCTATTCTCAACTGTCTTCTGGCTACAGAAAGAGAGGGCACCCTCGTCTCCGGTTCAAGGATACCATCAAGAGAAACCTGAAGCTGAGAGACATTAAGACCGACTCATGGACGCAACTCTCACAGCAGAGAGCTAAATGGAGAGCGGCAGTCAAGTAATGAAAGCAGTCTTTGTCGCATCGCAACCGACAGCATGATGATGATGATGAACATGTACAGTATTACCTTCACACATGACAGGTCCTAATTCCTAATCCGGTGTGAAAGAGAAATTGAATGCTGGTCTGGAACTCATAGGGGGACGGGGTGTGTGTGTGTATATGATATACACCATGTGTGTGTGCTTTGTTGAATTATTTAAGAATGGAAATAACACCGGTGTACATGATTCAGGGTTGTACAATATTGACACAAAACTCTCAAAGTTATGTGAATTATTTACATCAACCTGGCAATTTCATATAGGCAGCACGTGGTCTTTTATATGCACTTTCCCGAGGACAGGACAGCACATACCACATCCTTTGATGAACCAGTTGTGGACCACTGGTTGGAATGGAAAATAACCCAAACTGCAAATGTGTCCACTGAGCAGGATCGATCGGATGACCGACACCTTCACAGGTGGACACATTACCGCCTGAGCTACGTCCCACTCCCTCTGATCAAATCCAGGCCAATTCTCATTGGGTATACAGGAGCGAATAGCCTAGCGGCACAGCATACACCTCCCTAGCTATGCCAGGGGGTCAGGTGTTCGATCCGCGGCAGAATTAAACCAAAGACCTTGAAATAGTTGGTGATTGTCACTGACTTCTTTGTTTGGTGTTGGGCATGAATAGGACAAGCCAAAAGAACCGGAAGTGCAGTGTGCCAGTGGGGCAGCACTATAAAGCCAGAATGAGTGTGTACCATCGCATGTTGTATATCCACTAGTTGTGCACGTTCTTCCTATGACATACTTAGTCTTATATCTGGATTATTTATTAGAACCTGTTACTACTGAAGTCTATGGTGTCAGAATGTTGACTTGCCTGTCAAAATTAATTTCACGTGGTTTCACTTCATATAAGCCACAACCCACAAACCCATGGGTTCGGAACTCCCGACCTCCCAAAACAGGAGGCGGATGCTCAATTCATTCGGAACTCCCGTCTGGTCCGGAATACCTAGAAGGTTTCAAACTTATTTTCATAAGCTAGCCATTACTAATAAAAGTTACTTCAAATTAAAGTAAGGACGGTTATGACAATCAACCTCATAGATTTATCGATAAAAAAAAACACGGCAGAAACTCAAAACTACCGGACTATGAAACTTTAAAGGGAGCCTTTGAATTGCAGGTTTTCCTCACATTCCTCACACAGGGAGCTAGACATAGCTCAGGCAGTAGAGTGTCCACCTGTGAAGGTGTCGGTCATCCGATCGATCCTGCTCAGTGGACACATTTGCAGTTTGGGTTATTTTCCACAACTGGTTCATCAAGGCTGTGGTATGTGCTGTCCTGTCTGTGGGAAAGTGCTTATAAAAGACCCCTTGCTGCTTGTCGGAAAGAGTAGCCTATGTGGCGGCAGCGGGTTTCCTCCAAAGAAATATGTCAGAATGACCATATGTTCAACATCCAATAGCTGATGATAAAAATCAATGTGGCGTCGTTAAATAAAACAAACTTTCTCATTCCAGACTGCACACACTTCCCTGATTGTATTGGCATTTAAAGCTGCATGTACTGCTTGCTCGCTAAAGATAGGTCAGTTTTTATATTATTGATGTTTAAAGCCGCATAATTTGCTGAAAGCATCAGCATTTTATTAAACCAAAGCACTACCTACGTTTGGTCCTACATATCCAACGGATATACTGGTTCACTCATGAAGATGTTGAATAGAAATAATATTAAATCAATTTAAAGTTCCTGTGTCCGATACTTTTGAGCATCGACCATCTTCTAAGGTAAATACGTTGATCACTATAACATACCTTACTTTTTGTTCTTGAAGATTTATACTGCCTGTCATGGATAAGCCTGAAAAGAATTGTATTCACCATGAGACAGTTTGTTGATAGAAAACCTGAGCCTACACTTTTACCGGCCCAGGGGATTTTTAACCTCCCACACCACATAGACATGGTATGAGAGCAACAGCCCTTTGATGATGCTGTAAGTTATACACAGCGGTGGAAATCCAAATTGGCAGAGGTGTGGGGGGGGGGGGGATGGGGAATCAAACCACTGACCTTCAGACTAGGAGTCCTACCTAGAAACAAGTCAGATACTCTAACCACTCTGCCACAGAGAACACTTTATAGTTTGAAGTAACTTATGAATTAATATGAATGGAGATGTTTGAAGTGAAAACACATAGAGCTAATTTTTATATGCATGTCGAAATGATTTGGTATTCCTTTCTAAGTTCTATGCAGGAACAAATGACTAATAAGTGCACCAGTATTTAAAGTGGATATGTTGGATCAAATCTAGGTAAGTGATTTCGTTTAGGAAATGTTATGATTTCATCGGACTGTGCAGCTTTAAAGTTGCATAGTCCGATGGTTTTGAATTTCTGGGTTTTTTTCTGAGATAAATATATTAGATCAATCACTAGTATCTACTTTATATTAGTTTAAAGTTACTTTAATTTTAAATTGTAAACTTTTTAGATATTTTGAGTGCAAACATGGAAAATTAGTTTTGCCAAGCTTGCCAAAACTCTGACACCATAGACTTCTGCAGTAACAGGTTCTGTTAAATTGACTCAGTATTGCCTTCTACACAGAAACAAATGCTTAATAAGTGCATCAGTATCTAAGTTAGATATGTAAAATCAAATCTAGATAATTGGGTTGGTTTTGAAAATTTGATATTTCATCGGACTATGCAGCTTTAATAAAACCTGTCATTACTGAAGTCTATTTGTTATCTCCAATATTTCGGTGGGTGCACACACAAGGATTCATTTTTATTTCAAAGTTATACCCTGAATATAAAGGTTACTTCAAACTAAAGTACCCTGGATCATGAAGATTACTCTGTGGTCTCACAATTGGATTAATCTCAATAACAAAAGGTGTTTTATGTGGTACGGCAGTGATGGTTGTGCTGAATTTATATTTATTTGTGAATAGTTAAAGCTGCATAGTCTGATGAAGCATACAATTTTCAAAATCAAAACAATTATCTAGATTTGATTCGACATATCTAACTTAGATGCTGATGCACTTATTAGGTATTTGTTGCCACATAGAAGGGAACACTGAGTCGATTTAATAGAACCTGTTACTGCAGAAGTCTATGGTACCAGAGTTTTGCCGTGCTTGCCAACATTTTTGAATTTCAAATATCTCAAAAGGTAGCCATTTCAATTCAAAGTTACTTCAAACTAAAGTAATGTAGATTATAATGATCAATTTAATATACTTATCTCAGAAAAATGTCAGAAACCCAAAACCATCGGACTATGCAACTTTAATTACACAAAGTAAACAATCAGGCATGGTAAAAAGAAGTATCTAATTTCTTTTTCTGTCCAAGGATTCTAAATAATTTCGTATTATTAAAAAGAAATAAGCCAATAGACCCTGAACCCACCCACCCTCCCACATATAAGCTATTTTGGGCTTATTGGATTTTTAAATAAAAAAGAGTAATATTTACAAAGCCCCGAGGACTGTATATTTGTCTACAATAAACACCTGGCTATCCGGGTCTCTGTTTCTCACTGGGTTTGGGGCTCGTTGTTGGGGGTTTAAGTCCTGGCAACATCTAAGGTAATATGAGCACGGGTACCGACTTGTGACAGTGCGCACTCATGGCAACTCTATAGTGCTGCCCCACTGGGAGACCACTCAGTCACATTATGCTGACACTGATATCCCACTCAGTCACATTATGCTGACACTGAGCTAACCAGTCTTCGCCCTATCCTAATAATGCTGAGCACCTGGCTAGGAAGGGACAAGTATCAATTTTAAATTCATTGGTTTGACTCAACCAGGGTTCGAACCCACAAACACATGTGTTCGGAACTCCCGATCTCCCAAAACAGGAGGCGGATGCTCAACTCGTTCAGCCATCCCATCTGGTCCAGAATACCCAGAAGGTTTCAAACTTATTTTCAGTGATAGTATAACAATAGAACATTATATCATAGACATTCCCCCCAAGCACTGCACGATGGCAGCATCGACGGACACTATAAAGCCGCCATAGGGATCACAATTGCAGTTGCAGTTGCAATTGACTTTTGGTCGTTACTGTTTAGTTCTCCCTTCCTTTCTCTATTGAGATTGTCAAGTGGACAGAGTGTTTGCTTCACATATGGAAGGTCGTGGGTTTAATACCCAGGTGGTCAGACCAATACATGACCTAGTCAAACCAAGGACTTACCAACATGATACTTTTCATTCACTGTTTCTCTTAGTATTTAGCATTTATGTGATAGATTAAGGACTGGTTGGTTTAGTATCAGGATAATGCGACTGAGTGGGCTATCAGGCAACACTGCTGGCAATGTGGTATTCCAATGTACCAGCACTATAAAACCACAATGAGTACGCACTGCCACAAGTTAGTACCCACCCTAATATGGGATCTTAAATATTGCCTGGATGTAAAACAACAATAAATGATTATCACTCAACTTCTAATTGAATTTAAATCATTGCTGAGACCTTGTAAAGTCGACGGCTGGCAGCTGTAGTTGTGTAGGCAGGCTAAATAGAAAATCACTACAGGCAAGAGTAAGAAAGTCAGAGTATAGAGTGTGCAGAAGGAACCGGAAGGAGCTTGCTTGTTTTATTATTATATAGGTTGTAGAATCCAAGATGGCTGTCACACCTGACCAGCTCCTCCAATCAGCTGTAGGCATTCTCCAATCTACCAATGAACATTCAGCATGCCTGTATCTAAGCCTTGGTTGCTTATGGCTAAAGTGCCCTGTTGTGTATGGGTGTGCAGTGATCCGTAAATAACAGTTGGGGGGGAGGGAGTATGTGAGCAGAGCTGCTAAGGCTCTGTCACACTAAGAGTAGTGCCCCTCTCACACTATCTATAAACTATATAATGAAACTCAGTAAAGGATCACCAGAATCACATAATACCTTAATGCCTCTGGCCCTATATATCATTTACCTTTTCATATAACAATTGTAATTCACTATAGACTAGTTCACACCATCCTCCAATGTCTAATTATCGGGAAATTTTACAACCTGACAGGATGTCTGAATGAATTGAGCATCCATTTAGTAGCGTGTGGGATTCGAACCTTGGCTGAGTCAAACCAATGATTTAAAAATGTATAATTGTCTCTACCGAGCTTGGTGTTTGGCATTACTAAGTTAGGGCAAGGAGAAGTTGAATGAGGAAGATCAATTGTTCGCAATTGATATTTCCCTTGCTTAAAGTTGCATAGTCCGATGGATTTGAGTTTTTCTCGTTTTCCGAGATAAATATATTAGGTGGTTCATTATAATCTACCTTACATTAGTTTGAAGTAACTTTTATTTTAAATCGCAAACTTTGGAGATATTTGAAAAGGAAACATGCTAAATTAATGTTGGCAAGCTTGCCAAAACTCTATCACCATAGGCTTCTGCAGTAACATGTTCTATTAATTGACTGAGTCGTCCCTTCTATGTGCCGTAAATGTTTAATAAGTGCATCAGTATCTAAGGTAGATATGTAGAATCAAATCTAAATAATTGTTTTAGTTTTGAAAATTTGATGTTTTCATCGGACTATGCAGCTTTAATCAACTAATGAACCAACAAATTAAATGCAATAACAACAATCTAATACATATGTCCATAGAAATCATCGGGTGAGTATATAGCATAGCTTTTCTCTCACAGATACAAATGGTACCCAGTTCCTCGCAGGGGTCGGTTTGTATACAAACTCTGAATGAGAATTGGGTATTTTTGCAAGTCACTGCCAATTGGGCGAATGGAGTGGGTGTTACCGAGCCAGGTGGTTTTGTACATGACTCCGCCTTGTACTGTATCACACTGTGTGTCCAACCCCCCCCCCCCTCCACTACCCCCTCACCATTAACCCTCCCCGAAATCCTGGACACTGATCATGACCGCACTCTGTCCACACCTCTCTCTATCTCCTCTCCGCTGGCCTTGCTCCTCCTTGATATGTCTGAAAAGAGTTCCAGGAGGGGGAGCCCGCTGGCATTTCACCTTCTACTCTTACTCTGTCTGTGTCTTTGGCTCGCCGGCTGGTCACCATAGAGCAAATAGACACGGTCCTTTGACTCAACTCTCCTCATTTCTCTTTCCTAGACTCTACCCTTTTTTTTTTCTCCCAGGCATACTCCTCACCCTGACCAGGGGAGTTGTGTGCTTGGGTGGGGCCCTGTACCTTTACGTTTTCTCTCGCTTTGTTCTCATTGCTGGAACCACCGCTGCACCCATCTTTACCCGCCCTTCCTCGAAACCCTTGCTGCTGTCGACTGGATACAAGTGCTCAACTACCGCCGGACTGAAGAGATTTAGGGCTGCCTCAACGCTTATCCGTTACAACGTTGTAAAGATGTCCCCAGCTTCTACAACACTCCCTACTGAAGAGTAATCTTCAATCAAAGATTGGGCCGATTTATTGGAGCCTCTCTATGAATGTTGCAGTTCTGCAACCAGTAACCGTCGTAAGGTTACAAACCACCCCCAAAGCAACCTGGACACATACACCCACTCATTAGCATATATACCCACTCAGACATACCCCCAGACACACATGCAGACATATCCACATACCTCAACGGACAGATGTTATTTGTTGGAGTTTTACATCCTCGCAACATCCATGGTCATATCATATACTGACTTGCTGGTGACAGTACACACGCTGAGTGACTTAATAGTGCTGCCTACTGGAAGACCATGCTGTCAGCACCATGAGCTGATTACCCACTCAGTCGCATTATCCTTATAGTTATACTGAGCTAACCAGTCCTTGCCCTATCCTGGTAATGCAGAGTGCAATGCTCAGTAGTGAAAAGTATAACAATTTGTAAGTCTTTTAATTGATCTGACCCGACTGTGATTTGAAATCTCCAGACCTTCCACGCAGGAAGTCTACGCTCTTACTGATTTAGCCACTTCGTCCGGTAAATGGACACACATGCACACATGCATGACAGAATGGTCAAGTGATTTGAGCTCCTCTAGGTTCTAGTGTCAGTAGATGCTGAGGTTTGAACTATGGCCGAGTCAAACCGATGATTTGAAAATGAATGCTTGAAAACCAACACAACTTGTAAGCGCCTAGATAAAGGATTCACCCTATACTCGCACTACACGGGTGAATACCAGCCCTATATAAAAATGGTCGAAAATGCGGGGAAATGAAATGAGAGCCTAATTTCACAATCTAAGAATCAACAATTATTCTTTACATATGTCTTATTATTTCCCCGCTACCTTTGAGTTGTAAAATAGAATAAAACATATAATTTAATACAATTAAAAGGTGAAATCGACGGTGTTCTATGGCCGCCATCTTGTCTTTTTGCATTCTCTCCCATTTCACCAACTCTGTGCCAATATATGTAGCCATTTGATCCTGGAACCACAGTTTCTAGTTCCTGTTTCATACTAAAGCTATGTTCGCCCGTATTTACACTACGTTGTCCTTCACCCGTGTACTAGTACAGGGTGAATCTTTTATCTAGTAAGCACCCATTGTGATATGACTTTAGATATTGCCAGGATGTAAAACCCTAATAAACTAACAAAACACGTCCGTTAAAGGCAGGTACTACTGTACACACCCACACACGTACACACACATACACACTTAGCTACTCGTCTCGCTGATTTGTGACCCTGGACCATTCTGAGTTTTAACAACGGAGCGATGACTCGTCACCGCGGCACGTGAGAATGTCGCCTCGTGTGTGAGGGGGGGGGGGGGGGGGGGCGGCGGGGGGAGGGAGAGTGTGTGGGTGTGAGCTAGTGGGTGGGAGAGTATGTGGAGGGAGAGTGGGTACGTGTGGGTGTAGGAGGGTGTGGGTGTCGGTTAGTGGGTGGGAGAGTGGGTGGAGGGAGTTTGGGTATGTGTGGGTGTAGGAGGGTGTGGGTGTGGGTTAGTGGGTGGGAGAGTGGGTGGAGGGAGTGTGGGTGTAGGAGTGTGTGGGTTAATCGGGTGGGAGAGTGGGCGGAGGGAGTGTGGGTATGTGTAGGTGTAGGAGGGTGTGGGTTAATGGGTGGGAGAGTGGGTGGAGTGAGTGTGGGTGTAGGAGTGGGTGGTTGTGTGTTAATCGGGTGGGAGAGTGGGTGGAGGGAGTGTGGGTATGTGTGGGTGTAGGAGGGTGTGGGTGTGGGTTAGTGGGTGGGAGAGTGGTGGAGGAAGTGTGGGTGTAGGAGTGTGTGGGTTAATCGGGTGGGAGAGTAGGTGGGAGAGTGGGTGGGAGAGTGGGTGGAGGGAGTGTGGGTGTAGGAGTGTGTGGGTTAATCGGGTGGGAGAGTAGGTGGGAGAGTGGGTGGGAGAGTGGGTGGAGGGAGTGTGGGTATGTGTGGGTGTAGGAGGGTGTGGGCGTGGGTTAATCGGGTGGGAGAGTGGGCGTGGGAGTGGGTGGAGGGGTTGTGGTTATGTGTAGATGTGGGTTTGGGTATACATGTGTGTTGTATGGGTACATGAGTGTGTGGGTACATGGGTGTGTGGGTATGTGTGTGGTGGTGGAGGGGGTTGGAAGTTGGGTGTGTGGATGAATATCTGGGTATGTATATGAGTGTGGTTGTATATGGGGGTATGTGTGTGGGTGTTTCGGTGTGGGTGGGTTTGTGTGGGTGGGGGTGTGTGAGTGTGTGGCTGTGCGTGGTGGTCGTGAGGCGCCAGTGGTGCAGTGCGTGGTGTGTGGGGTGGGGGTGGCAGTGTGTGGGAAGGTGCAGTGTATGGGGCGATGTGGTGCAGTGTGTAGTGTGTGTAGTGTGTGGGTGGCTGTGGTGCAGTGTTTGGGTGGGTGCAGTGTGTGGGTGGCAATAGTGCAGTGTGTGGGTGTGTGCATGGTAAGAGTGGCAGTGTTTCTGGTTTAGGGTGAGAGTGGTGCAAGGTGTGGGTGTATGCAGGGTAGGGGTGGCAGTGGTGCAAGGTGTGTGCATGTGTGTGCAGGGAAGTAGCTAGTAGTAGTACTCCTTCCTACACATGGACCGGGCAGTCGGTGGAGACCTCTGGTGATGACTCTCAGAACGACTGAAGGCTACATTCCTTACACACGGTATGCGGCATGCGAATGCGAATGCGGCAAAAAATCGAAAAGCATCTAAGTCAATGGGGGTGATTCCATGTGTCCGAATGCGAATGCGAATGCGAATGCGAATGCGAATGCGAATGCGGCAACTGAATCGGTCCATGTAGCCATCGGTGCGGCATGTGAATGCGAATGCTGCTGCGTTTGCCATAGAAAACAGTGCTAGAGAAACCTGACACTATGTGTGGGTGTGGGTGTGGGTGAAAGGACCCAACCCATTCGCATGCTGCATGCCACATTCGCATTCGCATGCCGCATGCCGCATACCACGTGTAAGGAATCCTAGCTTGAGTCCTCCACGTCCATATGCGGACTGTTACTGTTAGTGTTAGTACTGTTACCTCACATCACCCCCCCCCCCTTTCCACACACAGATCCCCACCCCGTACACCCCCCACATACTCCACAAGCAGCGACAAGGTGCCACGTTCGCGCGTTGATGCTAGATTTGTGTATTAATAAGAATTTTTTTAAAGCTACGGCCAGAATCCGTGAAAGAAACTTGCCTGCTGAATTTACCCAGGAGCATGGAGGAGGCGCAGATCACCCGGGCTTCCTGTTGACGCAGCCCCGTGCAGCTGTGCACTGTGTGTGTGTGTGTATATATATATATATATATATATATATATATATATATATATATATGTGTATATATATATGTGTGTATATATATATATATATATATATATATATATATACATATATACATATATATACTTGATGTGGTGTATAAAGGTTATGCAAATATTATTGTGAATGTAATAAACTCCCCATACGACGCTGCGTGAGAGGGGCGGGAGCGTGCCGTTGGAGCGACCTGGATGGCAGGGGACTCGCTCCCAACCACTGTAACCTCCCCCGCCACTAGCCTCAATCTGGACAGCTTGCCTCTCGGCCCACTCTCGTCAAGAAAATTTCTTTTGAATCGAAATAAACGGCGGACTTCTGCGTACCAGCCAGAGCTTAGGTCAAGAGAAAGGAAGAGAAATACTCATCGTAAATAATGCCTTTGCTGCTGACACGACGTTAAGTCATCACTAATCAAGCAACATACACACATGTATACATACATATATGTATATATAAATATATACATTATATATATATGGATAGTGATAATCCCATTATCGCATTAATAACCTTTGGAGTCCCTGCCCCCCCCCCACTCATGGGGTGGGAGGGGGTCCGGCCCTCCTCGCCGGCCCCATGCGGGGGGCGCCACATACCACTCGCCGACAGAGTGTCGTATCTTACGGAGGATAACAATAATAATAAAACTAAGTAATATTCCCTTACATATCTTTACTTTATACTCGCATAATACGTTATACATCACATATATATATACATACAGTGAACATCTGTTTACATCAACCCACAAATATTTTCAAGTAGTGCTGCAACAACAAACCAGACACTACTTTGATGATATTCGTCCGTTGAAGACAGGAACTACTGTACACATCCACTCACACCCACACATACACATTCACACACAGACAGACACCAACACACACACTCTTAGCTACCAAGGTGACTCGTCTCGTTTATTTTGTGACCCTGGACCATTCTGAGTTTTAACAACGGAGCGATGACTAGTATATATATGTGCTCTATAATCTATTATGAGAATATAAACAAGGACACTATCTATAGTCAGTTCCCTCTGTAATAATATACTCACTATATCCTATCTAACTAACCCTGTGTAGTACTGTATTGGCTACACTGGCGCCACCTGTGAGGGTCTCTAAGCAATGTATGCCAGCTGCGTCTGATCATTATCGCCCATAGACCCGTTTGGACGGTCAATATCGCCCCTTTATTTGTGTATGTATATGTATATGTATATGTATATATACATTTGCTTGATTTGTCATTCCATCCATTTGTGCATTTAACAAGATTGATGCTTTCCAACTCTTTCCCGCTCTCAATTTCCTGACGCCAGGCCATGCCAGTATCAAAGGAAAGAAGCAAGAAGGCCGAGCTGCAAAAATGGCTCTGAACAGTATTGTTGCAGCACATTGGATCCCTCACTCTGATCTGAGGCCACTTATTCTCAAGTATATCAAATCAAAATGGGGACCAGACGGGATGCCCGAATGGGTGAGAGCCTCCGTCTCCCGTGTCGGTAGACTGTGGGATCGTGGATTCGAAGCCTGGTTGACTTATAAAATTGATACTTGTCACTACCTGGCCAGGTGCTCGACATTATTAGGATAGTGTTGGTTCAGTGCCAGGATAATGTGACTTAGTGGAATATTAGGTCATGGTGCTGGTGGCGTGGTCTCCCAGTGGGGCAGCACTATAAAGTCGTCATGAGTGCGCACTGTCACAAGTCGGTACCCGTCCTGATATGACCCTAGATGTTGCTAGGACGTAAAACAACAACAAACAAACAAAACTCAAATCAAAATGGCAACATAAAAAGGACGAGCATCCAAACAATAAGTTGTGTAACATCACCCGATGCATTAAAAAACATTCACAGCATCATGCCGGGTGTCAGCGGGACCAAGTAGTCCTCACTCGATTCTGCGTCGGCCACACCTGGCTGACTCATGTATTTCTACTCAAGGGAGAACCACCCCTCAAACTCAAAGTTCATTGGGTGTCAGTGCCCACTAACACTACAGATACATTCTGCTTGGGTGCATAGGTTTTGTGGCTTTGTGACAACAATGTTTTAATGTAAATAGATGTAAGACTAATGTAAAGCACAAGCAAATGTTATGCCCCGGTCACATACACCTTAGTGGACGTAGTTGAACTTAGGTGAACGTATAGTGGAGGCTACGTTAAGGTACGGCAGGTTTTGGTATGGATAAACGTTATAGTTCCCTCCCTCCTCCTCGAACTCCTGCCATCCCCAATCCTTCCGCTCTCCTCCCATCCCCTCTCCTCCCCTCTCCTCCCCTTCCTCTCATCTCCTTTCCTCCCCTCTCCTCCCCTCTCCTCCCCCCCTTCTCCTCCCACACTCTCCTTCCCCCTCTCCTCCCCTCCACTCTCCTCCCCATTCCTCCGCTCCCCTCCTCCCCTCCTCCCCTCCCCTCTCCTCCCCCCCTCTCCTCCCCCTCCTCTCCTCTCCTCCCCCCTCCCCCTCTCATCCGATCTCATCCACTCTCCTCCATTCTCCTCCCCTCCCCTCTCCTCCCCTCCCCTCTCGTTCCCTCTCATCCCCTCTCCTCACCTTCCTTCCCCTCCTCACCCCCTTTCCCTCCCGTTTTATTCATCCCATTTCACCCCTCTACCCATTACCTCTACTCACAAGCCCCCTCCCCTTATTCGCCATCATGATACTCTACTTAATCTCCCCTCTTCTCCTCTTCCCTTCTCCTACTCGTAGTCTTCCTTTTCACTTCCCCCTCTCCTCTATCTCCCCTCTCTTCCATTTCTTCTTACTCTAACAAAAGACTACTATACATTTATAGTAAAATCTTTACTCTGACTCCTACATCTCCCCGCCCCTTCCCTCTTCTTACTCTTACTCATACTCCCTCTCCTCTCTCCTCCCCTCTTCTTACTCTTATGCCTACTCCATCTTCCCTCTCCTCCCGTCTACTTACTCTTATTCCTACTCCTTCTCCCCTCTCCTTCCCTCTTCTTACTCTTACTCCTATTCCTTCCCCCCCTCCCCCCTCTTCTTACTCTTACTCCTACTCATTCTCCCCCTCCTCCCCTCTTCTTACTCTTACCCCTTCTCCCCCCTCTTCTTACTCTTACTCCTACTCCTTCTCCCTCTCCCATCTCCTCCCCTCTTCTTGCTCTTACTCCTACTCCTTCTCCCTCTCCTCCCCTCTCCTCCCCTCTCCTTACTCTTACTCCTATTCCTTCTCACCTCTCCTACCCCTCTTCTTACTCTTACTCCTTCTCCCCTCTCCTCCCCTCTTCGTACTCTTACTCCTACTCCTTCTCCCCTCTCATCCACTTCTTACTCTTACTCCTACTCACTCTCTCGTCTCATCCACTTCTTACTCTTACTCCTACTCCTTCTCGTTCTCCCCTTTCCTCCCTTCCTACTCATCCCACCACAGTGCACAGTCCCCCCCCCCCCCACCCCCACCCCCTACATCCCCCTATATTTTACCTGCTGCTGGCTGGACGTGCCTACACACCAACGAAGGGAAAGAAACAATGAAGGAATGAGAGAACGAAAAAGATAAATATGGGGGCGTGGCGCGACAGAGGGAGTGGGGGCGAGAACAAGAAAAGGCACAAAAAAAGAACCAGCATAGCGACGGCGTAAGAACATATCGCACAATTATTTACACTATTTTTTTAACACTCTAAAAAAAGAGAAGTAGAGAGAGAGCTAGTTTGTTTAGGCCTCAAGTCCGGGGCTGTTAAGTAGTAAAATCGTCGGCGATCAAAGCGGCCGCCGAAGCTGAATAGTGTAAATACGCTGACATTTGTGCCAAATATTAGCAGAGACGCCGGTGGGATGCCGGCGCAAGCCTCGCTTTGATGTGCACCGCCGTTACACAGGTGCGCGCTGACCGGCGCGCCGCGACGCGACGCGCCGCGCAGCAAACGAACACTGACGTTTCGCCGATTCAGGTTAGCCAAAACAATTTTTTTTTTCAGATGAAGTTTGGTTCGGTAGGCGTAAACTCTCACGTAGACTGGCGCTGATGGAGGTAATCAAACATATTCGGTTATGTTAACCGTGTGTGTCGATTTACTTCTTGTTGCTATACGTGATTTTAATAAGCAGTGTTTGGTTTTGGGGGGAATTCTGGGGAATTTATTTTGGGTAGTGTTAATGTTTTAGGCGACCGCACCCATTGCCACTATTCGCTTTGCACACCCCGACTGAGACGCCAGGACGGACCCCCCCCCCCCTCCCACACACACACACACACACTCACACAAACACGCATCAACACCTCACCAACGCACACACCCTGCCCGACAACACCCGGGCCATATTGTTTTATTACCTAAGTCGACAGAAATGAAGCGGCGCGTCCCCCCCCCCACTTCCCCCCACATCCCCCACCCCTACATTCCACCACCCACACACCCATACTCCCCACACCACCCCACCCACACCACCCCTACCGCCACACCACCTCCACCCCCACACCACTCCCACCACTACCGCCACCCACACTCACCCCAACCACTACCGCCACACCCACACCCCACCCACACCCACCACACACACCACCCCACTCACACCCCCACCCCCACCTCCACCCGAGCCTATAGACTATAGTACCCAACCCGCTCACCAGGGGTCAGGCATGTACAGTCCAACTTGTACCTTCAATGGCACACATATTGCATATTGTTGGGAGGGGGGGGGGGGTATATCCATGTTTGTAGATATTAAGTAGCTGTTAATACGCGCTATAGAGCTTGAAGCCTGAAGGATTATTGGTAAGTATCGACACGAGGCGTATCCAATACCGATCGGCACTCAAGAAGCACGAGGGACTAAAACCCCATGTTTGGGTGAAAATGTGATTATTTAATAATGACTTAAGTTTCTTCTTTTTTTAAATAATTAATTCATTTTTGTTATCAGAAAGTAGAATTTAAATGTATTTGAACAGATAACCAGAATACTGAAGAGTGCATCGGACTGGCCTGAACGACACCAGTGTCTGTAAAGTTAAATAATCCAGTGAAATCATGATATTTAGAGTTGCATAGTCAAGCACACCAAAACTGAGACACCATAGGCTTCTACAGTAAAACGTTCTATTAAATTGACTCGATCTTCCCTTCTATGTAGTGACAAATGATTAATAAATACACCATTATCTAAGTTAGATGTGTAGAATCAAATCTAGATCATTCTTTTGGTTTTGAAAATTTGATGTTTACATCAGACTATGCAGCCTTAAGCAGCAACAAAAGCAAAGCCTCTACTTAAATTGGATCCTACATATTTAAAGTTGCACAGTCCGATTGTGTTGAGTTTCTATCATTTCTTTAAATAACAATAGTCATCATCATCATCATCATGCTGTCGGTCGCGATGCGACAAAGACTGCTTTCATTACTTGACTGCCGCTCTCCATTTAGCTCTCTGCTGTGAGAGTTGCGTCCATGAGTCGGTCTTAATGTCTCTCAGCTTCAGGTTTCTCTTGATGGTATCTTTGAACCGGAGTCGGGGGCGCCCTCTCTTTCTGTAGCCAGAAGACAGTTGAGAATAGAGGATCTGCTTTGGTAGCCTGTCTGATGACATCCTCATGAGGTGTCCAGTCCACCGGAGATTCTTTTTGATCAGAAGATCTTCCATAGAGGGCAGCCCCATCCGTTCAAGTATTTCCTTATTCGTCACTTTGTCCTTCCAGGTTAGCCTCATGATTGAACGCAGATGTCGCATCATGAAGGCATGCAGCTTTTTCACCTGCTGTCTGTACACTGTCCAGGCCTCGGCTCCGTATAGTAGGGTGGATAGCACGATTGCGCGGTAGATCTAACAATAGTAGGTGGATCATTACAGTGTACCTTACTTTGGTTTAAAGTGACTGATTTAAAATGACAAATTTCTGAGATATTTTAATTGTAAACATGCTAAATTAATGTTGGCATGCTTGTCAAAACTCTGACCCCCATTTTTTTTTTTTTTTTTTTGGGTGTAAATATAGTTTATTCATTGAATAAAGTCCTTTGTCAGCGCTGTGGCACTGGTCTTCCAGCCATGTGACAATACAGTTATTTACAATATATGTATATGTAGTCTGATATTGTCATCAGCAGCTAGCTCAAATCAGCTGAAATAACAATATTAAACATTCAAAGACTTACATATGGCATAGTTTGACAATTCACATATAAAATAGTAGTTATATGTTCTATTCATACACACTTAGATACATACATGTGTATTGATTAGACCTTTACATTATGGAGTGGTCAGGTGCATAGTTTCCCTTCATAGGTTTGTATGCCTACTATGTTGTGAATTGCAAAATTATCATGTTGTTTGAGTTAACATTTTGAGATGGAGTGTTAGTAGAATGGTTTGTTCTACTGTTACAGGTGTACACTAGTACCTAAGTTGGAGATATAGGTTCAAATCTAGATACGTGTTTTGCTTTGGAATGTCCTGGCAACATCTAAAGTCATATCAGAATGGGTACTTATTTGTGACAGTGTGCACTCATGGCGAATTTAAAGTGCTGCCCTACTGGGAGACAAGGCCGGTGTCATGGTATAAAACCCCGGCCCGATCGCAGCCCCTGCCGTGGCTTCTGCGCATGCGCAGAGTTTGTAAACAGGCGCAGCTTGGCTGCAGAACGAATACACACTGCCAGTGTCTATTAAAGATTAATAGAAATGCACAACCCTAACCATATAAATTTAATATAATCTATCCGTCGAATATGTTTTCTATATGTGTACCAAGCAGCTTGTTTCTAAGTGGTGTAGCTTTAGAGATATTTCACTTTTTCTGTATGAAGATTGCACTGACACTCAGAATATCCCAACTTTCACTATTATCTCTGTTTTTAATACTTTCAGCATAAATTGCTCTTAGGTTACATTAAATACTTCAGATCTTCCTCTTCAATCGCGCATTAAGATATTTTTAATCGATCCAATGAAAGCTTTTAAATTTATTTTACAAAAATAAATGCTTAGTCAACTGTCTTCACGGCAGGGGCTGCGATCGGGCCGGGGTTTTATACCATGACACCGGCGCGAATGACCACGTGGTGCGTTTGTGAGGGACGAATCGGACCGCGAACAGCGCCACTGGTCACATGTATAGTAACAATAACAATACTTTCCTTACACACCTTTATACTCGATCCCCTTCTCTGCCAATTTGGATTTCCACTCCTGTGTATAACTTACAGCATCATCAAAAGCCAGTTGCTCTCATACCATGTCTATGTGGTGTGGGAGGTTAAAAATCCCTTGGGTCGGTAAAAGTGTAGACTCGGGCTTTCTATCGACAAACTGTCTAATGGTGAAAACAAGTCTATTCAGACTTATCCACGATAGGCAGTATAAACCTTCAAGAACAAAAAAAAGAATGACCATATGTTTGATGTCCAATAGCCGATGATAAAATTCAGTATGCTCTAGCGGCGTTGTTAAATAAAACAAGCTTCTAAATGATAAATATGTATACATTTGATTAGAATCCCAGTTTGTCTATAACCCAAATAGTTTTACCATATACCACAAATAACTCCCCAGTCGATCATTCCCACACCATTCTTCCCGGGGGCCTTTGCTACCTTTGAAGACCACTACTTCCGCCAGGTCAATTTGATGCGTTAAGCCCGTGTCCAAACAGCCATTCTGCTGCGCGCCGACCACCCCCTAGCGGGCAGTTTGGGAACTAATTATTACTAGATCCGGGCGTGTGCTTGACACCTCGAACAGCGGCTAATAGTAATACCGTCACGGCCACCCAGCCGACTGAGACGTCTTAAAGGGGTACTAGCCTCACCAAGGCAACTATATATATGTAAATATATATGTGAATGTATACATATATGTATCTATATATATATGTATAAATATGTATATATATATGTATATATGTGGGTCAGGATCACGAAAAGAGGCCAATTGGTGGAAGTTGTCGGCGTCGAGCATGGATGTCGGCATCGATCGGTATAATTATAATTTAGCATTGACAGAGGTGTTGGAAAGTCTTTAAAGTTATCCTGAATGTAAAGGTCGAGAAAATAGAACAACCTGATTTGTTTCTAGGATAATTTAATATAAACAAAGAAATGCACGAGACTTTAAGAATTGCGACACCGACATCTGTTAAAGTTGTCGGCGTCGATCATTGGATGTCAGCGTCGATCAGTATAATTATAGGTTAGCATTGACAGAGATGTTGGAAAGTCCTTAAATTTATACTGAATGTAAAGGTCGAGAAAATACAACAACCTTATTTGTTTCTAGGCTAATTTAATATGAAACAAAGAAATGCACTACACTTTTAAGAATTGCGACGCCGACATCTTCACTTGACCACCGATTGGCCCGTTTTCGTGAGGCTGACCCGTATATATATGTGTATATATGTATATATGTATATATGTATATATATATGAATGTATATATACATATTTGGGTGTGGATGAGGGTGTCGGAAATGGTACTGAAAAATTAAGGAGTCTGCCATTATTTATTAATTAACATAATATATTATACAGTACATATATATAGTGAAAAATATATGGCGAAATATACGTAGTATATATGTGAACTATATATATACACACATTTACATATATTTCGCTATATATGTAACCTATATATGTGAATTATATACACACATTTCGCTTCATATACATAAATATAAGATATATATATATATACAACGAAAGAGATATATGTCTAAATATGTTAGCTATATTTGTCGAAATATATAGCCATAAAGAAAAGCAAATGAAGTACATGAAACGTGCACAAATTGTGCACAAACCTAACCATTGAAGGTGTGACAAAAACAACAACAACACTAACATAGTACATTTAGATTTGTTTGTGTTTTTGGTAAAGTATTTATTCATCTGAATATGACATTTGTCAGTACTGGAGCATTGGTCTTCCAGCCATCTTACTATTGGAATTGACAGTCTAAATAATCTAAGTTTGGCCGATCCTGTAGAATTAAGGGAGTGGCTCCTGCTGTATAATGTACAGCACCAGTCACTGTAGTTCATGCAAAAATGGGGAGCCGCACCGTGTAGAAAGTGTATACTCGGAGCAACTCAAACAATTTTTTAGGGTTACATTTTTTCTCTTATAAAACAAGGTAAGTTTATAGTTGACAAGATATTTTGTCTGTCTTATATAATGTTCAATGTGTTTAAACAGGATGATGATAGTTGAGTAGGATGTTCGGTGTGTTGATGGTTTGTTCATGATGGTTAAGAGTGGTGGCAGGGGAGGGGGGGGGCCTAATCGCATGGGTACACAGTATTGCAAATGTTGACTATGCACAAAAAAATATAAACGGGGAAAAATGGGAACTCTGTGATTTTACACCACAAACAAGTTTACAGAAATTATTGATAAATGAATTCCGCATGGATTAGTATGACCATTAATGCACAGCGGCGAAAACAAGTACATGCATAAGTATAGAATTACTTAGTAGCCTACTCTGACCTCCCAGGCAAGAAGCCACATAAGCCGTGTTCACATGGGAAAAGTTTAAAGCGATTTAGATTTAAAGCGAATCATATGAATCGATTTAGTTTGAAAGTGTTTCGCGTTCACACGGGCAGTGCTTGGGCCGGAAATCGATATCAGCGCATGAGCAAGTCGATACTAACCAGTGCCCGTTTCGGTTAGTCGACATCGCCACGAGAGAGTGTGGGTTCGACCTAGATATGTATGGACTGAATCATATTGGTTTGGAAGGGTCAAAACTTCTGCTGGGCAGTGAAACCCTAAAAATAAATTATGAAAAAAATATCTGTGCACAGCTAGCGGTTTCATAGACTAAATTATATAATATTCGCTTTTGATCGACCAGAAAGTCAACAAACTAAGGTCTCGACTGCGCATGCGTGTGACGTCCTTAATCCGCCTCAGTGCATTCACACGGGCAAAATAAATCGGTTCACAGAGATCGATTCACGTCCACTACCTCGACAAGTGGTTTACAGTATCGGGATCACACAAATCGATTCAGCCCTAATCCGACTCAGCCGCGCGTTCACACATGAAATGTAACCCGAACTAGGCAAGTCGATTTCTACGAATCGATTTACTTTGCCTGTGTGAACACAGCTTTAGACAGGTAGGCATGAGTAGGATGGTGACATCAGGGAACCAAGGTGGTGTAATGGTTTGCACACTGGCTCAGAATGCAAGAGTCGTGGGTTCGATTCCCGCTCTAGACCCAATATTTCCCATTTTCATTACCCCCACGACATCAATATATGTATTAAAGTTGCAGAATTCGATGGTTTTCAGTGTCTCCCATTATTTGAGATAAGTATACTCTAAGTCACCTTTAATTTAAGCTTTATTATAAATGCCTAAATTTGGAGTTGTTCGAAGTAAAACATGTCAAATCTATTTTGGCAGGCATGTCAAAATTCTGAGACCATAGGCTACATTACATAGGTAACAGGTTCTATTAGATTAACTCAGAATCCCCTTCTATGCAGCAATGCTTAAAGCTGCATAATCCGAGGAAAGTATCAAATTTTCAAAACCAAAACACATAGGGCCTATCTGGATTTGAACCTATATACATTTGTATATCAAACTTAGATACTGAGACATTTTATAAACGTTTGTTTTTTGTTTTTTTTGGGCACATTAGTTGATTAAGCAGGGGAAATTTCAGTCGCAGACGACTGGTCTTCCTCATTCCACTGCTCCTTGCCCTATTCTAGTAAAGCCGAACGTCTGGCTAGGAAGCAACAAGTATCAATTTTTAAGTCATTGGTTTGACTCGACCAGGACTCGAACCCATGATCCCATGATCTACCAGCACGGGAGACGGACACTCTAACGTATTCGGCCATCCCGTTTTGTTGTCGCATACAAGGAAATACTAGGACAAACTAATAGAACCTGTTAAGGCTTGTGGGATCAGAGTTTTGGCAAGAATACTCAAATTAATTTTTGCATGTTTTCATTTCAAATATCTCCTAAGTTAGTCAAGTTATTTTAAACTAAAGTAAAACGACAGAAACTCAAAACCATCAGACTATGCAACCTTAAAGTTGCATAGTCCGATGGTTTTGAGTTTCTGACATTTTCTGAGATAAATACATGAGGTTGATCGTTATAATGTACCTTACTTTAGCTTGAAGTAACGTTTATTTTAAATGGCTAACTTTGGAGATATTTGAAGTGCCGCCATGCAAAACTAATTTTGGCAAGCATGCCAAAACTCTGACACCATAGGCTTCTGCAGTAACAGGTTCTATTAAATTGACTCAGTATTCCCTTATGTGTGACAACAAATGTTTAATAAGTGTACCAGTATCTAAGTTAGATATATCAAATCAAATCTAGATAATTATTTTGGTTTTGAAAATTTGATGTTCTCATCGGACTATGCAGCTTTAATAAGTGCACCAGTATCTATGCTGGATATGTGGTATCATATCTAGATGTGTGGTTTCATTTAGAAAATATGATGCTTTCATCAGACTATGCGGCTTTAAAGCAAGATAGCAATAACATTAACAGTTAAATACACAATTTGTATAGCATAAAGGATTACTGCTATTTACCTACAAGTGCCACCGGGCATGGTAGCCGAATCGGTAGAGCACAGGCCTCGCGTGCGGCAGATCGGGAGTTCGCGAGTTTGGTTCCCGGTCGAGTCAAACCAAATGACTTAAAAATTGATACTTGTCACTTCCTAGCCTGGTGCTCGGCATTATTAGGATAGGGCAAGGGATGGTTAGCTCGGTGTCAAGATAATGTGACTGAATGCAATATCGAGTAATTGCGCCAGCGACCTGATTTCCCAGTGGGGCAGCACTATAAAATCGACATGAGTGCGTACTGTCACAAGTCAGTACCCATCCTGATATGACCTTAGATGTTGCTAGGATGTAAAACAACAACAAAACCTACAAGTGCCACTGCAATATGAGGTTTGGTTGTTGGGAGTTTTACATCCTGGCAACATCTAAGGTCATATCAGGATGGGTACCGAATTGTGACAGTCCACACCCATGGCCACTTTATGGTGCCGCCCCACTGGGAAATCAGGCTGCCGGCACCATGACCAATATCCCACCCAGTCACATTATCCTGACACTGAGCTAACCAGTCATTGCCATATCCTACTAATGCAGAGTGCCAGGCTAGGAAGCGACAAGTATAAATTTTATAAGTCATTGGTTTGACTCGACCAGGAACCGAACTCCAGAACTCCCGATGCGGAGCCCGCGCTCTACCGATTCGGCCACAGCGCCCGGTACCAATGCAATATAATAACGCTGGTGTAATATGACTACATCAATATTAGCTGGATCGGTGTATTTTCACAGCATTTAGAATGTGCGCAGAAGTTATCTTCAGCATTCATTTAGGGTTATAGTTGGGGTTCGTAAGAAGTATCAAAGTGGGTCATGACGTGGGTAGTCATCCATTCAGCTGGAGTTAGATGAGAAATGTCATGATATGTATCCTTATATAACAAATATCTATTTGTTTAAAAAATGATGACACCTTGTGAAATTAAATCGGAGCAGACCTTTCAACCCTCCCCCCTACAAGTGCACTCAATGAACCATTCCTCTCATAGGTGGTGTGCATGCACACACTAATATACAGAACAACCCCGTTAAACCAAGCTCAGTTAAACCAAACGATCGATTAATCCAAACTTTTTTCGGCGGCCCGGCAAAATACTACCATTTATCATATAAAAAAGTTGGTTAAACCAAAGTCGGTTAATCCAAACTATTGGTCAATCCAAACAAAATTGTCAGGCCCCAGGCCACTTCCGGTATGGTTAAACCAAACTTTCATGTGGTTATAAGGTCATCTGATACTTTTTTATATGATAAATGGTAGTATTTTGCCGGGCCACCGAAAAAAGTTTGGATTAACCGATCGTTTCGTTTAACTGAGCTTGGTTTAACTGGGTTAAACTGTATATACATAAAAAAAACAATCAAAGTGTCCACATACTTTGTATATTGCATTCATAATGCACTTGCGTTTTTGCCAAAGCCAAGTCAAAGTCGAAGCCAAAGCTCGGTTAAACCAATGATCGGTTAATCCAAACAAATTTCTAGGGTCCCTTTAAGTTTGGTTTAACGGGGTTATACTATATATAGAATCACACCCCTCACATTGTAAGTGCAAATAGGTCACCACATAGGCTGCACACTTTGCACAACATCACAAAAACCGCACCCCTCACGCAACACGCGTGCACACAGCATTCTTTCATGCACTGTTGTTGATTCACACAACTTTTATTCGTTTGTGGTTGTTTTACGTCCTAGTAACATCTATGGCCATATCAGGATGGGTTTCCACTTGTGACAGCGCGCACTCATGGCGACTTTATAGTGCTGCCCCATTGTGAAACCATGAGACAAGCACCATGACCTGATATCCCACCCAGTCACATTATCCTGACACTGAGCCAACCAGTCCTTGCCCTATCCTAATAATACCGAACGCCTGACTAGGAAGTGACAAGTATCAATTCTTAAGTCATTGGTTTGACTCGACCAGGGTTCAAACCCATGAACCCATGGGTTCGGCTCCCCCGATCTCCCACAACATGAGGCCGACGCTCAACTCATTCGGCCATCAAGGCTGGTTGATTCAAACAACTGGATGGGGCGAGCGGGCACAGTGTCCGCTTCCCTTGCTGGCGGTCATGGGTTCGATCCCCCGCCGAATCGAACCAAATATTTACATATATGGTCGCCATATTGGTTGGCATTACTCGTGGTGAGAAATACAGCCGGTATAACCTAATTAAATCCTTGACAGGAGGAGGGGAGTCAGATGTTCTCTGATACGAGTATTCTGAGTTCATGTAGGGCAAGGAATGGTTGGCTAAGTGAGGCGATAATCTGAATGAGCCGGCTATCGTGTTTGGTATTTCGATGAAACAGCACTATAAAGTCAACATGACCGCGCACTTTCCCAAATATATAACCGTCCTGATATGACCCCTGTACGTTGAACCCCCCCCCCCCATTGCCCACTTAACCTCCCCTCCCCCCCTCCACCCCCCCCCCCCCCCCCACCCCCAATCAATTAAAGTTCCATGGTCCGATTGTTTTGAGCGTCTGTCATTTTCTGAGATAAATATATTAGGTTGATAGTTATAATCTATCTCACTTTAGTTTTAAGTAACTTTTAATTTAAATGGCTAACTTCTGAGACATTTGAAGTGCAAACATAGAAAATTAATTTAGGCAAGCATGCCAAAACTCTGACACCATAGACTTCTGCAGTAACAGGTTCTGTTAAATTGACTCAGTACCCCCTTCTATATGGCAATACATGCTTAATAAGTGTTTCAGTATAAAAGTTGGATATGTAGAATCAAATCTACATAAATATTTAGATTTTGAAAATTTGATACTTTCATCGGACTATGCAGCTTTAACCAATCAACTCGAAGACCTTGTGCATCTGTAGTCCCCACTGTCCGGTGTTTTCCGCAGCTGTGCAATAAAGGCTTTACAGATTTTTAACATGTATTATTCGCCTGAATAATCCCTGTCTCAAAGCTGCATTGCAATAGTCTGATGAAAACATCAGATTTTCGAAACCAAGACAGTAATCTACATTTGATCCTATATATCCTACTGGACCCTTATGCATGGAGCGGTGTTAGCGAGCCAAAACTGGTTTTGGACGGGATTTCTAGTTTAGCGGCGAAAAGTCCCTATGCATGGACCGGTGTTACGGAAACACCGCGAGTTTAAGGTCGGGTACGCTAACATCACTCCATAGCAGGTTTAACGGTGGTGTTAGGTACCGATTAGGCCCAAATCTATTCAATGCTATCATATTTAACATAATAACATGGTAAAATAGTGAAATTTGGTCAAATTAACCCCAAAATCGAAGCGATATTAATGCCACCACCAAATTTTGGTCAAATTAAACCAAAAATCGAAGCGATATTAACACCGCCGCCGCTGCATTGGCTGCGATATTTTCAAATAGCAGTGCTCGCCAGGAACAGGCTCAGCAATAACAAGGCTTGCTGGTGCCCAGCGGTGTTAGGTACCGATTAGGCCCAAATCGATTCAATGCTATCATATTTAACAGAATAACATCCTCAAAAAGTGAAATTTTGTCAAATTAAACCAAAATTGGACTCAATATTAATGCTGCCACCGCTGCATCGGCGGTGATATTGTCAAATAGCGGTGCTCGCCGGGAACAGGCTCAGTGGGATTCCCCAAATCAATAAATAACTGCAAGTTTAGCTAACACGAATGGTTTAGGTGCCTGTACATACCGTGTGACATACTTTGCGATGGCGGTGATAGCTACCCAGTGTTACCTGTTAACACCACACAACGCTAACACCGCATCATGCATATGGCCCCTGGTGTCCTTATTAAGCATTTGTTCCTGCACAGAATGAATATACAACGCCAACTTAAAGTAAAGTTGCATAGTCCGATGGGTTTTGAGTTTCTGTCATTTTCTGAGATAAACATATCAGGGTGATCATTATAATCTACCATACTTTCACTTGAAGTAACTTTTATTTTAAATAGCTAACTTTTGAGATATCTGAAGTGCAGATAAGCAAAATTAGTTTTGGCAAGCTTGCCAAAACTCTGACACCATGGGTTTCTGCAGTAATAGGTCCTATTAAATTGCCTCAGTATTCCCTTCTATCTGGTGATAAATCTTTAACAAGTACGTCAGTATTTAAAGTTGCACAGTCCGTTGATTTTGAGTTTCTGAAGTTTTCTGAGATAAATACATTAGGTTGATCATTATTATGTACCTTACTTTAGCTTGAAGTACCTGCAGTAACAGGTTCTATTCAATTGCCTCTGTATTCCTTTCTGTGTGGTGACAAATGTTTAATAAGTGCATCAGTATCTAAGTTAGATACGTAGAATCAAATTGAGATCCTTGTTTTGGTTTTGAAAATTTGATGCTTCATCGGACTATGCAGCTTTAATATTATTTGCTACTACTGAAGACTGTGGTATTTACGTTTTTACATGCGTGCACACGCTTGTCAAAATTGTCATCTGCTTGCATTTCAAATATCTCCAAAGTTAGCCCTTGCGGAATGTTGGGAGTTTGAAACCTGGCTAAGTCACACCAATTACTTATCAAATTGATACTTGTCACTCACTACCTATCCTGGGACTCGGCATTAATGGGATAGTTTAAGGACTGGTTTGCACAGTATCAGGATAATGTGACTGCATGTGTGGGATAGCAGGTGATGGTGCCAGCGGCCTGGTCTCCCAGTGGGGCAGCACTATAAAATCGCCATGAGTGCGCACTGTCACAAGTCGGACCTATCCTGATATGACCTTAGATGTGGCTAGGACGTAAAACAACAAACAAATCCATTATGTGATATAAACTAGGGAAGAGGTGGAATTACATAGGTTATCAGGCATAGTCAACAGGCTTCAAATTCACAATTACTAGAATTAGTCAAAGTGCACTATAGTATTTGCTATTTTGTTCAGACAATCCTATTATCGTGAATGACATCTTTATACGACTTTTAGTGACCTGACTTCGTAAATAAATATTCACTCTGACAACTGAATGTTTCTAATAGTAGCAGTTTGGCCCACAACCTAGGTGGGGCCCTAAATATAATTTGCCGAGACTAGGTTCTTGCAGGATGTACAAACGTGATGAGTCCTCTTATTCGATCATAATATTATGAATAATTAAAGTTGTCTTGGTCATGTTACTGGCCCTTTAACTTTCTTTTTGTTCATGTGGTGGTTAGCATGGGTTAGCATGGGTTAGCATTGGTTAGCATGGGTTAGCATGGGTTAGCATGCATCCATTTTCTTCACTTCTCCGGCAAACAAAACGGAAATTTACTCGTTTATTTAAATGTTTTGTTTTGTTTTGTCCAGGACGCGTTACCCCCCGCCCCCCCCCCCCCTCCTCCTCCTCCAACCATCACCACCCTCACACACACACATATATACACACGGAGTCACACAAATACAGTACGCACACAGAGTCCGCCCATAAAGAGCAGCCTGGCGATATCTAGCAACTAGGCATCTAGTGGAGGGCTGGTGACGGTGGGTGGGAGGGGGAGGTGGAAAGAAAGAGAACCTGAGAAGTCTAGCAGACTGACGTGAACGGGTCAGAAGTCGACTTCAATCTGCACAACTCTGGGGACTGCCGCCCGCCGCCCGCCGCCCGCCGCCCGCCGCCCGCCGCCCGCCGCCCGCCGCCCGCCGCCCGCCGCCCCGCCGCCCGCCCGCCCGCCCTCGCCGCCCGCCGCCCGCCGCCCGCCGCCCGCCGCCCGCCGCCCGCCGCCCGCCGCCCGCCCACCGGCCACACTTGTCGGTGCACTGATATGTTTATATGCGTTGAAAGCGGACCGGGTGCCAGCCTGGTGTCGTGTGTCGGACATCCAGGTGGAGGCAGTGTCACTGGCACCCTAGCCACCCTCCTCTCCATCACCCCCTCCCCCCTCGTCACCCACGCACCTACCCACCACATGGAATACTCCCTCAGACCTGCCTCACCCTCTCTCACCGCCCACCTGAAACCGGTCTACTCACATCTACCCCCACCCACCTACTCCCACCCCACCCTCATACATCTCAGTCTCACTATCACCCTCACACACGCAATCACACCCTCACCCCACCTCACACACCCTCACACACCCTCACACACCCATAGTCCCACCCTCACCCCACCAACAGTCTCACCCTCACCCACCAACAGTCTCACCCTCACCCACCAACAGTCTCACCCTCACCCACCAACAGTCTCACCCTCACCCACCAACAGTCTCACCCTCACCCACCAACAGTCTCAGCCTACCCTCACCCTACCCTCACCCCACCTCACACCCCCTCACACCCCCTCACACACCCATAGTCCCGCCCTCACCCCACCCTCACACACCAACAGTCTCACCCTCACCCTACTGTCACCCCCACCTCACACCCCCTCACATCCCTTCACACACCCATAGTCCCACCCTCACCCACCAACAGTCTCACCCTCACCCACAAACAGTCTCACCCTCACCCACCAACAGTCTCACCCTCACCCCACCTCACACCCTCTCACATTCCCTCACACACCTATAGTCCCACCCTCACCCACCCACAGTCCCACCCTCACCCCACCCTCACCCACCAACAGTCTCACCCTCACCCACCAACAGTCTCACCCACAAAGGTCTCACCCTCACCCCACCCTCACCCCACCTCAAACCCTCTCACATCCCCTCACACACCCATAGTCCCACCCTCACCCATCCACAGTTCCACCCTCACCACACCCTCACACACCCACAGTCCAACCCTCACACACCAACAGTCTCACCCTCACCCACCAACAGTCTCACCCCACTTCACCCCCCCTCACATCCCTTCACACACCCATAGTCTCACCCTCAACCACCAACAGTCTCACCCTCACCCCACCCTCACACACCCACAGTCCCACCCTCACCCCACCTTCACCCATCCACAGTCCCACCCGCACAATCTCACAATTACATATCAAGTTAAAGCTGCATAATCTAATAAAAACATCATATTTTCAAAACCAAAGCAATTATCTAAAATTGTTTCTACATCTCTAATTTAAATGCTGGTGTATCATTTGTCACCACATAGAAGGGAATACTGAGGCAATTTAATAGAACCTGTTACTGCAGAAGACAATGGTGTCAGAGTTTTGGCGTGCTTGCCAAAACTAATTTTGCCTGTTTGCACTTCAAGTATATCAAAAGTTAGCCATTTAAAACCCAGGTCACTTCAAACCAAAGTAAGGTAGATTATAATGATCAAACCTAATATATTTATCTCAGAAAATGACAAAAACTCAAAACGATCGGACTGTGCAACTTTAAGCTATAGACCGCAGGTCTTTAGTACTGCATGTACATTACTTACTCAGAAGCTTGATATCAATTTAAATAGTAAATATCAGGTCTATACATTCTTTACTCACAACCTAGATATCAAGTTAAATTATTGAACATTAAACTGTAGATGATACAAGTATCTAAGGATTCAGATAGTAACTAGATAGTCTAAAGCCCCAGTCAGACCTCACCGGATTGAGGAACTGGATAGAAAACGGACACTGTCCCGTGAAATATGGCAATGTACGGTTTATATACGGCTGGCATCCGGTGTGTCCGTTATCTGTCTGGTAGTGTCCGGCGATGTCCGGCTGTGTCCTGTACAAGTTTTGAACATGCACAAAACTTGTACCGGACACCACCAGACTGAAGTGTACGGTTGGTCTGTTTAGTCCGTTTTGTCCGTTTCATGTCCGTTACTCATCCATTAGGTGTCCAGTTTGTATCCTGAAGAGTCCATTGACGGTGCTGCGGGAATTCGGTCCGTTGGTTTTTGGCACGTCCATGAACAGTCTGTTAGGTGTCCGGTTGGTGTCCGGTTGGTGTCCGGTTGGTGTCCGGTCCGTCCGTTTGACACTCGTTTGCCCGCCGGTTCTCGTCTGGTTCTTGTCCATTGGCTATTCATTAATGTACGTTTCTTGTCTGTTTAGCATCCGTTTTGTCTGGTGGCCATTGCAACAGTTCGACACCAGACACCACCGGACTAGACAATTCTTTGTCCGGTGGTGTCCGGTACTCAGTACGGTAAGGTCTGACTGGGCCTTTAACAACAGTGTCAGCAGAGGAAAGAGCAGATGAACGATTTCTCCTTCACCCACCAGACTCTCCGACTGCAGCTACACACACGTCCAGGATGCCTTCGCTCATTCTAAGCCCGAATTGAACTCATCACTCATCGACAAGTTCACAATAAGCAATGAGCTCCTGTCATCATCACCAGCGATGGACAACCAAGAAGATAGTCTAAACCACGGTTTGTGTCAATTTAGCCTAGTTGCAATTTCATTTCATTTGGTCGCCAACCCCGAACCAGTTCCTTATTTTTAAATAGATCGCAATTTTAAAAGCAATTGACTTTGACTTGGCTTTGGCAAAAATGCGGGTGCATTATGAATGTAAAATACAATGTCGTTGGACACTTTGATTATTGTTTTTTATGTATATCAGGGGGGCACCCAGGAATTGGGTAGGGGGTTTCCAATAATGGATCGAAACTACCCCTATTTTAGGGTAATTTTTTTCACATGGGTTGGTGGAACAACACCCATTTTAGGGCAATATTTTACATGGTTTTCTGGTGCAACAACCCACATTGTGGTGCAATTTTTCACATAATCTTAAAATCTAGTGTTCCTTAATAAATTCAATTTTTTTTGTTGGGGACGGGGGGTTTCCGGGCAACCAGGAAACCCCCCTGGGTGCGCCCCTGTATATACAGTATAACCCCATTAAACCAAGCTCGGTTAAACCAAACAATCAGTTAATCCAAACTTTTTTCGCCAACAAAATATTACCATTTATCATATAAAAAAAGTCTCAGATGACCTTATAACCAACCACATGAAAGTTTGGTTTAACCATACCGGAAGTGGCCTGTGGCCTGACAATTTTCTTTGGATTAACCGATAATTTGGATTCACCAACTTTGGTTTAACCAACTTTTTTATATGATAAATGGTAGTATTTTGCCGAGCAGCTGAAAAAAGTTTGGATTAACCAATCATTTGGTTTAAAGCTGCATAGTCCGATGAAATATCAAATTTTCAAAACCAAACCAATTATCTATGCACTTATTAAGCATTTGTTTCTGTGTAGAAGGCACTACTGAGTCAATTTAACATAACCTGTTACTGCAGAAGTCTGATGCGCGAGAAGGAAGAGCGAAGAAGCGAAGAACAGAGGCTGTAGGCGAAACTGAGCGTTTTTGAGACGCCTCGGGGCAAATATACAGAGTATGAAAGGAGAGAACAAAAATATAGAAAGGTAAAACAAACAGGGCAACAGGGGCTCATGAGGAGCAACAGTCTCGTAAGGAGGAGTAAATGAGGGGCTCAGGAGGAGCAGAAAATAAGGAGGGGCTCATAGGGAGCAATGTCAGAGTTCTGGTAGAGGGGGGGCCGAGGAGCCCTCCGCCAAAGAGTAAGGGGAGGGCTCGAGGCGCGCCTGAGGCGGAGGCGCGGGGCGCCCGAGGCGGGGGCCCGGAGAGGGAGGCCTGGTTGAGAGGAGGGTCCGGGGCCTACGTGGAGGGGGAGCGGGCGGCCAAAAAAGGGGGGGCCCACTCCTGGGGCCTGGGGGAGGAGGTCCGGCGAGGGTCGAGGAGGGGGGCAGCGAACTCCTCCGGGCTGGGCTGGGTGGGAGTCGGGGTCGGGTCGGGCGGCATCAAGAAGGCGGTGCCGTGGAGGTCGCTGGCGTGGAGGTCGGTGGCTGAGCTGTCTGGGGGGGGGGGGTCTCTCGTGAGGCTGGGCTGAGACGTCCGAGGTGTGAGGTGCAAGGTGATGATCCTCGGCTTCGTCTGGGCGGCGTTTCGATTGGTGTTCGCTGGGAGGCCGTCGGTGGGCGTTGCGGGGCTGTCGGGAATGGTTGGGGTGAGGCGCCGGGCTAGGCCCCCCGGGCCAGCCCGGGGGAGGCCGGCGGATCAAAAATCCGCCGAGGCGGCGGGGGTCTGGCGCTCACGGGCTTGCTTGGTGCGGCATCACGCCTCGCTGTGCATTGTTAATATGCGCCGCACGTTGGCGCAATAGGCACAGACGTGCCGGTGCCTGTCTCCCACCTCGCCGTGAGCCTCTCCGAGGGGTGCCCGATCGCACGAGGTGGGATCGCGGTTCCAAGCGGAGCAGGGAGCCCCGTGAGCGTGCCTATCGTAGGCGGTGCGGGTCTCTAACTTTGGTGCCGGGGAGGTGTGGCGCCCACGGGCCCCCCCCTCGTGCCGCCCGTCTGGGGACCAATGTGTTTGCCCGGCGTGGGTGGGCGTGGGAGGGAGCGACCCTGAAGCGGTTCGAAGGGCCACATGGTCCATTCCACCACCTGGGCGGAGCCTGTCCGTTACGCCCGATCCAGCGAGAAATCGGGTCCTGACCATCGGAGAGGCGGGTCGAGGGCTCTGTACTCGTCCTTGGTTGCTTCTCCGAGCTTGACTGCCTTGCGCCCCGCACCCCTCTCCACGAGGTCGCAAGGGAAGAGGTAATCGGCTGGGATCCCTCGGCGGCGCACGGTGCGATGCGCCTCGGCGGATGCGAGAAGCTCGCGGACCGCGTCGGCCGCGGATGCCGGGCTGTACTCCTCGGGATCCGGGCGGTAGGTGGGCGGTGGTGCTGAGCTGGCGTGGGCGCGGGTGTAGCCCTGGTACTGTAGGTGCGGGCCCCCGTGCTGAGTCGCTTGAGGTGGAGGCGGCGGCCGGCTCCCGGCTGCGGCGTACGCCCGAGGCGCCGGGACGTGGTGCAGGCTGCAGGCGGGCTCCCGCCTCGGCATGGGCGGGGGGCTCCGCGGGGCCCCTCGGGCCTCCCCCCTGTCGTCCAGGTCTCTGTCCATGCGTCTGGTGAGGCGGGTGATGGCCTCGATGAGGCGGGCCGTCTCGCTGCTGGGCTGGCCCGAGGGTGCTGCCGGGGAGGTCGGGGCCACAGAGGGGACGGGGCTACCCGGGGAGCCCGAGGAGGGTCCTGGTGTGGCCATCCCGGAGGTCTTGGAGTTCCTCCGACTCTTCCCTTTGCCGCGGCCGGGCATGGTGCAGGGTCGGCAGAGGAGCAGCGGTCCGAGGTGGAGTGGAGCCAAAGAAGAGAAAGGGCTGAGAGCTGGAAGGCGGCAGGAAGGCGAGTGCCTGAGGGGGGCCGGCGGGCGGCCTTATAAGGGAGAAAGTGAGCAGTGGCAGGAGAGGCGTGAACGCTCAGGGCCGGGAGGGCGAGGGTGAGCAGCGGGCGTCGCGCGAGGCGCGAATGCTGGGTGAAAGCCCGGGAGAGGGGGGGGGGGGGGGACTCGCCTCTGCCTTCCCTCGCATCAAACGAAATGCTTCGCATTACGACCAATGTGTCAGAGTTTTGGCAAGCTTGCCAAAACTAATTTTCCATGCTTGCACTGAAAATATCTCAAAAGTTTACCATTTAAAACACAAGTAACTTTGAACTAATGTAAAGTAGATGCTAGTGATCGATCTGACATATTTATCTAAACAAAAATACAGAAATTCAAAACCATCAGACTATGCAACTTTAACCGAGCTTGGTTTAAGAGGGTTGTACTGCACTAACCATAAAGCTATAGTTGACCAAGACAATTTAAGTGAATCATGCAACCATTATCTGCATAATCCCAAAATAATTACTACCTCTAACACAGTAACAGTAACACTAACAGCAAGTCATACCCAGGGTATTAATGTCTCCTCACAGGTATGATCAGAAAATCAATGATATCGTCTAAAGGTAAATGGCTATTCTCCAGTCTACGTGTACAAAATATAGATCACCATAATATGTGTCATGCCTGATTGCTACCTGCTATTGTCAATATTGTTCATACATCTCCTTATATTATTTATAAATAGTTCATATGCACAAGAATTATTATTGTTAAGGTGAAAAAAAAGAAGTTATTCAACAGGAATAAAACATATTAAAAGAAAAGAACCGAAAATACAACCCTCATACACCCGGCCACTCTCACCAACACATATGCACTCACCCTTCCACGCCCACACACCTACACACACACCCATACACTCACACACACCCAACACACCCATACACATTCACCCCCACCCCATAACGCACACATACACACACTTAGTCACACAACCGGTCACTTATACTTTATAGTCATACCCACACGCATACACTCACCCTTCAAGTTCCACACACACACACCTATACACCCATCCACTCACACACACTCAACACACCCATACACACTCACCCCCACCCTCTGACACACACACACACAAACATTCACACACCCGGTCACTTACAGTTACACCCACACACTCACCCTTCCACATCCACACCCCCACACAACCACGCATATATACTCACACACTCACACATACCCCACCACCCACGCGCACACACTCACACACACCCGGCCACTCCAGCCTCCCCCGCCCTCCGTTTCCCGCGCAAATCTGTGCCGGTCGCGGTGAGCGCAGCCGACATTTAATCCAGGCGCGAAACGCCGTTCAGCAGTGTCGTCTGCTGCTGTGGTTGGGCGGGAAGCTGCCGGCTGCCGACTGTAGGGGCGGGAGGGGAGGGTGGTTGCCGCGAGGGGGCGGGGGTGCCGGACGGGGTACCGGGGGGCGGGAGGGGGAGGTGCAAGGAGGAGGCGGGGGATGCCGGGATCGCGCGGTACGGGGGTGCTGGGAGGGTGGGGGGGAGGGGGCGGGAAGGGGTGTGGGTACCGGGATGGGGCGCAAGGTGCCGGAAGGAGGCGGGGGCGCGGGAGGGGGTATGGGTACCGGGATGGGAATGGGGTGCCGGGAGCGGGACGAGAGTGCCAGGAGGGGTTGAGGGTGCCGGTGTCGCGGTTTATATTCTCAGTGGGTTTAGAGTCTACGCTCGGGTTTCTGCGCATGCGTCAAAATCGAATGGCATTTCAGCCTGTTCGATTAATCAACTCAGGTGACCCAAGCGACTTTTTGACACACAAATGTGACGTCGTCGTTCCTAGCCAACCCCAGCTAAGTTGGGATCGAGACTTTTTGCACACGGCACGTGTTTTTGTCAACTCAACTCGTGGTGTTCTATTTGAATTTCTAGCAACTCGGCTGACCCGAGTCACCCGGGTGGTGTTAATCAAATACGCGCATGCACAGAACCTCGAGTGTAGACTCTAAACCCACTGAGAATCTAAACCACGACACCGGGAAGGGGCGGGCGTGCCGGGAGTGGGTGGGGGTGCCGGTGTGGTGGTTTCAGCGGGAGTGCCAGAGGGTGGGGTTTGAACCGGGAGGGGTGGTGACGGACGGGGAGCGGGAGGTGCCAGGTGAGAGGGAGGGGCTGCTGGGATGAGGTGCAGGGGGGTCCCGGGAGGGAGGAGGGAGTGCCGGGAGTGGGCGGCGGTGCCGGGAGGGGGATGTGCTGGTGGGATAGGGAGCAGGGGGGTGCCGGGAGGTAGAAGGGGGGGGGGGTGCTGGGAGGGGAAGGAGTGGGTGCCGGGAGGGAGGAGGGGGTGCCGGGAGGGAGGGGGGGTGCCGGAAGGGGGAGGAGGGGGTGCCGGGAAGGGGCCCCATCTGCGCACTTTGTCTCGCGCCCCAGACGTCGACTGGTCATCAGCATGTGTCAACAAGGTGTACGACTACAATCAGCCGGGAGGCTTTGTTCTCCCGGCGGTCACTGACCCATAACCGGTCAACTCACCCCCGCGCCCGCACCACCTCCTCCCTCATCTCTCCCCCTTCCTCCTCTCTCCTCCTGCCTCCTCTCTCTTCGCTCCCACCTCTTCATTCCTGCCTCCTGCCTCTTGCATCTTCCCCCCCCCCCCCCCATACACCCTTCCTCTTCCACCCCCTTCCCCTTCCTCCTCCACCCCTCCCCTCACCCCCGTCTCCTCCCTCTCACCCTCCTCCCCTCCCTACTCTCTTCCATCCTCATCTTCCCCTGCACTATACAATCATCCATTTAGAATGACACTGATACCCTCTCCTCCTGAATTTCATCCCTGCCCCGTCCCCAACCCTATGCCCTCACACATCTCGAATGATATTGATACCTAGCCCCTGCCGTCTCCACCCCACCCCCCGTCTACTCCTCTCCCACTCCCCCCCCCCCCACCTCCCTCTCCTCCCCCCCACCTCTACACCCCCTCCCATCCACAACCCCCCCCCCCTCTCTACCCGCGCCCTCCTCCCCTCTACCCCTCTTCCCCCTCCATCTCTTCATCCCTCTACCCCAGCCCTCCTCCCCTTTATCCCCCCACCCCCACCTTCCCCTCTCCCCAGTCCTCCCTTCTCCCCTCCCCCTCCCCTCACCTCTCTCCCACCTCTCCCCATCTATCTCCACCCTCCTCCCGCCTTTTCCCCCTCTCCCCTCTGGCCCTCTCTCTACCTCTCCCCCGCATCCCTTCTATACCACCCCTCCTCCCCACCTACCCTCTCATCCCCCTTTACCCTCCCCTCCTCCCCCACTACCTCTCTGACCACCCTTCACCCTTCCCATTCCTCAGCCTCACACCGAAACTCTAAGTCTATATGTAGGTAGGTGCTGGACCTGTTCAACTGTTGTTATTTTGTTAATATATATATTTTTTTAATTCTCAAACAGATGTGAGAAGAGTCAATGCTTGTTCACTATATATACTCATGGATATTCGCACAATGGCAGGAATATAACGCCGGTGTGTTTGTGTGTAGTCTACTGATGTGAGAGATCGAATCGAGCAGTGATATGGGATTTATATTGTACTTAGAGCTGCATATTCTGATGAAAACATAAAATTGTCAAAACCAAAACAATTATCTAGATTTGATTCTACATATCTAACTTAAATGCTGGTGCACATATTAAATATCTGTTTTCACATATAAGGGGATACTGAGTCAATTAATAGAACCTGTTACTGCAGAAGCCTATGGTGATAGAGTTTTGGCAAGCTTGCCAAAATTAATTTAGCATATTTCCATTTCAAAAGTTAGCGATTTAAAAGTTAGCGATTTAAAAGTTAGCGATTTAAAATAAAAGTTACTTGGACCAATTAAAGTCGGTCCCAAGGTCGGTCGATTTAGAGAGGTGTTAGTGTATATATATATATAAATATATATATGCATACACACATATATATGTTCTCCTTTGCGAGTGAGGTTACAGCGCACGGTAGGTATAGGAAAAATGTGGTGGTGGCGCCACCAGTCGCACAGGAGAGGAACAGGAAGGTGGTCATAGTGAAACGGTACAGAAATAATATAATAATAAAGAAATATCACAATAATAATGAGTAGTTCCCTTCCGTGCCTTTATACTCGCATAATGTGTTATACATCATATTTATATATTTATATGCTGCATAAGAATTATACGAGTATAATAACCCAGAATATCCCTCCTTTCCCTCATCACTAACTCAGGCCAATGGACTGATGGAGTCTGTCTTAGTCATCTACTGCTCCAGTGTCCCCAACCCCAGCTTCCGATGGTGGCGCCACCATCCCTGCACATAGTAACCACCACTCACTGTACCACTGAAAAATATGTGTAGTGTGTGTTTGTTCATTGTATCAGACCAGAGATCGTGAATACACCCTAAATCAGGAATTACCCACCCAGATGACAAACAAGGTATGTATCAGAAGATATATATGTGCATATAGGTTCCGGCTACAAATAACAAAGGAACACAAGCGGTAAATGGATTGCCAATATTTGATATATATATTGACCATTGGCTTGGTAATACCCGTACCAGTAAAAGGAAAAAGTGAAGCGAATGGGCCGAGTCATGCACTCGCAAGCAGTATATATCGGCCAATGCAGGACCACAGCACAGATCCGCAGTACAGATCCACAGTACATGGGAGCACAAACAGTAATATTATAATGATCCAAAGAAATCCAACAGAAGGTGAATTAACAAGCATAATATATTGTCCGCATCCTATACTCCCATAATATTGTATACGCCCTATGTAAGTATGTACATATATATTTAACCGTTCTGCCTACATATAGATGTGTGTATGCATTTACAATTACAGTGAAACCTCAATATAATGCGATCATTGGGGTCCATAAAATATCATTGCGCAAGAAGTTGGGTATTGGCCAATGTCACACTATGTGTGTCTTTATATATTATAAGCAGTAATTGAGAAAAGAATTACACAAATATTTATGCACACGTATATGGGTGTGTAATTGAAAAAAATAAATATAGTAAAATATTATACTAATACATAAAGTATATGTCCCAATAGAAGCACACTACCCAATAGAAGCACACATCCCATTTCAAGATTGAAAGCACGCACAAATTTACGATCATATTCAGACTGAATGCACATAAAATAAGACAATCCCACTTTATTTCAGAGGCACGACAAAAACAAATCCATGAAATTCCTTAACTTTGAATAGACGCACATCCATGTGTCTGCACTCGCGTAGTGCGCATGCATCTATTGGGACATATACGGTATATGTGTGTAAATCTGTACTTGCAAGTTATTTACTTAATTCCTGGTCCATAACAACGTAGTTTTGTTTGTCGGTTTTTAAACAAATATATTGAAGGAATTAGGATTCTGGAAGAATATTTACCTATGTTGCGATATTAACACGAACTTAGGTAGTCCAGGTACATACTGAAGATATATCAAACTGGTATGTTTCTTATGGCACTGTCACATTACGATGCTTCTCGCCGGTGCGCCGCCAACGCTCAAAATCACTTTTAATCGACGAGAAATGTCAAACTTTTCGGTGTCAGCGCAACATATTGGTAGCTCGCAGCCGACGTTGTGGTAAAAGTTTGGCATGCCATCCTGATATGACCTTAGATGTTCCTAGGATGTAAAACAACAAAAAGCAACAGTTTGTGGGAACGATGTGTGGGAACGACGCTCAGGCCCGTGGCATCTGCCTAGCATTCGCATAACGTTATTCAGCGCGTTTAACGTATCTCGACGCGCCCCTAACATCGCCATAACCTTGGCACACGCACTTCGTCGCACGTTGAAAGTTTTGTGCAAGCACAAAACTTTCGACGCGCACTGCCGACCATCACCGTCCATCAACGAATACCAACGCGCGCCTAACGCGAGCATAACGCTTCGTGACGTATCCTGACGTTCAACCAAAAAATCACATACATCAATGCGCATTGGCGAGAAAAGTCGTAATGTGACAGGGCCATTAGATTGCCAATATATGTCCCTCTTCATTTACAACAACCACCCTTCACCCTTAACTTATTTCATCTAGTTTCTATAGTCCCGTTCTAAAGCTACATTGTCCGATCAAATTTTAGAAAGCCAAACACTTATCTAGATTTGAACTAACATATCCTACTTAGATACTGGTGCAGTTATTAAGTATTTGTTGCTACATAGAAGGGTGTATTATAGAAGGTTCTATTAACCTGTTACTGCCGAAGCAGTAACAGGTTAATAGAACCTGTTACTGCCGAAGCAAGGATGCCAAAATTAATTTAGCACGTTTACACTTCATTTAAATATCTCCTAAGTTAGTCATTTTAAATCAAAGTTACTTCAAACTAATGTAAAGCAGAGTAGACCGAACAATCAAACAAACATAACCCAACCGTCTATTACGTACAGGCCTATGGACATGGAAATAAAATAGGCTAGTATAGAATTAAGTAGAAAAAGTGGAAAACTCTTCCCAAGAAAACCCCAAAACACTAACATAGAACCTTAAGAAAACAACTAACATAGTAATAAGAAGAGAACAAAAATACAATGCCAAGAGGGCCCAAAAAAAACACCAAAAAACTAACATAGGCTACTAAACATACCAACAGACTATCTATCTGCTACTGAAATGCAGACAATCAAATAACCAGATAACTTATCAGCAGCTACTGCTTGGTAAGACAACACCAAAACTACAGCTGGCCAGCATTGAAAACAAGCCTGGGTACCCGGGCTTACATGCTATGGACAGTATAAATACAGCCTCAATAAAAAAAGAAATTAAATATTTAAAAAAATGTTTTTTTCTAAGAAAATGGCAGAAACTCAAAACCATCGGACAATGCACCTTTAAGCGTAACAACCACCTTTCATACTCTTTAACATGTTTTTATTTAGTTTCTGTAGTCCCGTTTTAAGATGTAAAATAAACTTCTAAGTGCTGCGAATCAAACGAAACAGAAATTGATGATATTGATAATAATAATAATAATAATAATAACAACAATAATAATAATAATAAAAATAATCCTTCCTTTGTTATCCAACTGTTTTAGTTATTGTTGTTCTAAGGTGTGCTTAAATTTATTTTAAATTATAACTCTTCGACGGCATGCTATTCAAATGATGCGCGTAGTCAAGTGGGTGCTGCCTCAACAACGCCAAATGAAAAAAAGTTGGTGATCGACCTTTTGATCACACAAATCCCAACCGGGCGGACGGTTTTTATTTTAATTTAAAATTTAGTTTTGCGTATATAATACAGTTCGAGAAGTTTCAATTTTAGAAGTCAAATATTTTAATTAATGGTAGCAACCCTCTTTTTCCATAATGTTTTCATTTATCCCACAGAAAATACAGACTGATTCATATCCTGCTGAGTAATATGTAAATTCCATGCTAGCCGGACATATTTTAACAGTTAAAAGAAAAAAGAAAAATATATAATCATGCGCCCGGGATTTTTCAGGGACGGGCGGGAACGATCCCCAATTTTTATTTGTATTTGGCCTAAAGGCTCTGTCACACATCACCGGATTGGGGAAACAGAAAGAAACCAAACAAAGTCTGTTGACATATGGCAAAGTCCAGTTTGTGTCCATTGCATATCCATTGCATATCCATTGCATATCCATTGCATATCCATTGATATGTGGCCCGATCCGTTACAAGTTTTGAACATGCACAAAACTTAGAATGGATGCCGCCGGATTGACTTCTACGGTTCTTGTCCGGTTTGAGTTTGTTTAGTCTGCTTATCGTCTGTTGACTACCCATTCATGTCCATTCATGTCCGTTTCATGTCCGTTTCATGTCCGTTTCATGTCCGTTTCATGTCCGTTTCATGTCTGTTCCTCCAGCTGCCTTTGACCCGATATTGCAATATTTTGACACATTTTAATACATTTTGATACTTATCATGCCCAAACACCACCGGCCTAGACAATGTCCGTTGCTCAATCCGGCATAGTGTGACAGGCACTTAACTGAGGTGTAAAGCATAATTACCATCGTGCCACCTTGTTGACGTGTACCACTCCCCGCACACTCGGCTTCGCCAGCGCGCAGTTGCCACACCAACGACACGTCACATCCGGAAACCCGGGCGTGCGCGCGCATGCGCACGTCACGCAAGGTGCCGGGCGTTCGCGCATGCGAGGATAAACACATAATATTTGACGAGGGATCCTCGATAGTGTTTACGTCTGGTTTTGAAAAAGTGCTTCGATGACATTCAGAATGCGCATGCGCAATTGTTGCCGCGTCGGAACGTGTGTGTAGATGTGTGTATGTGTGTATGTGTGTACGTGTGTACGTGTGTATGTGTGTATGTGTGTACATGTGTATGTGTGTATGTGTGTATGTGTGTATGGGTTATGTGTGTATGGGTTATGTGTGTATGGGTTATGTGTGTATGGGTTATGTGTGTATGTGTGTATTGGTTATGTGGGTATGTGGTATGTGTGTGTGTGGGTATGTGCATGTGGGTATGGATTATGGGTGTATGGGTGTATGGGTGTTCGGGGTATTTGTGTATGGGTTATGTGGGTATGTGTGTATGATGTGTGCATGTGTGTACACACACATGCATGTGTGTATGGAGTGTATTGTGTGTATGTCCCAGTGACTGCATCAAGGAGCTTAGATTATGCACACTAGCCCAGGATGAAAAGAAGTGTGACCAGACGGGATGGCTGAATGAGTTAGAGCGTCCGTCTCCCGTGTTGGTAGCTCGTGGGGTTGTGGGTTGGAACCCTGGTCGAGTCAAACCAATTACTTAAAAATTGATACTTGTCGCTTCCTAGCCTGGTACTCGACATTAATAGGATAGGCAAGGACTGGTTGGCTCAGTGTTAGGATAATGTGACTTAGTGGGATATCAGGTCATGGTGCTGGCAGCCTGGTCTTCCAGTGGCACAGCACTAAAAAGTCACTCTAATATGACCTTAGATGTTGCTAGGACATAAAACAACAATAAACAAACAAACATGAAAAGAAGTGTGCGTTTGAAATCTGCTCTAGGAGAAATATTTCTCATTTTCATCCCCCCCCCCCCCCGCCCACGACACAAATATAAATTTACAGAAGGTTTACTAACTTTTCATATCATTTTATTTTCAAATAGTTCATGTTCTGACCACATCTAGCTTCCCACCACACAACACGGGGCTGATCTACTTAGTTCCTCACTCGCTGCTTAATTTTTAAAACAAAATTGTGCAACTGGTGGATAACGTCTTGCCAGAGATTATATTCACTCAAGCCACTCGTCTCGTCGTCTTCTTACTTTAACTGTCGTCTCAAATGATATGAAGAGGTCTTTTCCTAAATGCGATAAGAGCCAGTAAAAAAAATTAGTTTGCAATGCCAGTGCTGGTGTCGCAGTTTCTGCCGTCCGCCAGTTTCCATGGTATGCATACACTCAAATGCATTGTCAATGGCCGTGAACAATCTTCATACAGAAAAAGTGAAATATCTCTAAAACCACACCACCTAGAAACAAATCGCTTGGTACACATATAGAAAACATCTTTACCAAAAACATTATATTAAATTTATAAGGTTACTGATGATGCTGTTCGATTTTGATGCATGCGCAGAAGCGATGCGTGTGGCGGAAACTGCGACACCGGGTTCGTGGATTGTTTTTGAAGAGGAGCTCTTCATATATATATATATATATATATATATATATATATATATATACAGTAATACAGTCTCTAACCTACCACCTCCACAGATCGACCACTCCCCTATACCGATCGCTTTATTTGGCTCCCAAACGATTCCCCATACAATACCAATGTACTATTATTCTAACTCTCTAAACCGACCACTTCCCTAAATCGACCACTTAAAGTCGGTCCCATGATCGGTCGATTTAGAGAGGTTTTAGTGTGTATATATGAAAAGCTCTTTATATATATGAAGAGCTCTTTACCAAAGCACGAGCTACGAGCTTGCCATTGGCATTGCAATGTCATTTTTTGGATCGGTGTTTATCGCGTTTTTGGAAAAGAGCTCTTCAAATATATCAATCCAAAATAGTTGTGGTAAATAAATACAAGTCATGTTTGTAATACAGAAGAATTAAACCGATGCCGACCAGAAACTATTGGGGTGGTTGTATTAATGTTTTACTGAATATATTGCACAGTTATCACAATGGGCATATTCGATTAATCAACTCGGGTCACCCTAGCCACTTTTTGGCGCATGCGCAGACTCTACATCCCCGGGTTGCATAATCGAACACTCTCCAACACGCTCGGGGTGGGGAAAATGGTGGCTTAATCCGAAACTTTTTTTTTTTTAATAACTGATATAACTACAGCAAAACAGGATTTAATGTATTTTTCGATCGCATAGTTTAGTTAAATTTCCATTTCATTAATCTAAATAAAAAAAATTTAAACATTAAAAAAACACATAGGACTTGTACTTCTCCAGGACGGTGCTAACACAAATGTGACGTCATCGCTCCTAGCCAACCCCAGCAACGACGTGGGTTACTGGGGTCAGGTAGTTTTGCACACGGCACATGTATTTCTCAACTCCATTCGCAGTGTTCGATTTGAAATTCTAGCAAACTCGGGTGACCCGAGTCGCCCGGGTCGTGTTAATCGAATACGGCCAATGTGCATCGACATTTTTTATTGACTTATCCACTCCTGATTTGGAAGGTTATAGACATGTATCAAGATGTCTATTAATTATCCACTATTGCCGGACGTGGTGACCTAATCAGTAGAGTGCCGATTTCCCGTGCAGAAGTTTGGGAGTTCGACCAGGTCATTGGCAGCATGACCCAATATCACACTCAGTCACATTATCCTGATACCAAGCTAACCAGTCCTTGCCATATCCTATTAATGTCAAGCGCCAGGCTAGGTAGTGACAAGTATCAATTTTATAAGTCATTGATTTGACTCGACCGGGTCATCGAACTCCCGAGCTTCCGCACGGGAAACCCTGTGCTCTATCGATTCGGCCACCGCGTCCGGTAGATGGTAGGATGGAGCAAGAAGTGTAGGTTCTCGAACTCCCGACCTTCTGTACGGGAAACCTTCGCTCCACCGATTTGGCCACCGCGTCCGGTATGGGGTAGGATGGAGCGAGAAGTGTACGTGGAGGTGGGGGGGGGGGGGGGGGGGGGGGGAGGAGTGGGTGAGGGTGACGGGAGGGGGGGGGGGGGTAAAGCAAGCGGTCACTAGGATCCCATCCACTCCGCTGAATTACCATTGTCCTTTCGATAAAGCCCCCGATTAAAGTCAAGAAACGACGTCATGAGGACCCACAAGGGCTCTCGGTGCTAATGAAAGCCGGACGGTCAACACTAGGGTCGGACCCGAGTCTCCTTCAAAGGCCGCCCCACACTACGCAATCCACCACTCAATTACAGCCGGGCCCCGGCCGCCCCGGCCGCCCGCCAAAGTCGTGTGCAAGTTTGCCTTTAATTCCGCCTGTTGACAAAACAGTGCGCTCTTATCCAAGAGCAGGCCGCCCAAGGAAGGCGTGCTGCGCCGTGCCGCCTGGTGGCGAGCGGAGGAAGCAAGCGGAACGGGGACCCGGATGTAGGAACGCCTGTCAGACCCACCTCTGTTTGGCGGTGAGTACTGATACTAGTGATAGCGGAGTGGAGAGGGCTGGGCAGAGCAGGGTGGGACGAGGCGGGGCCGGGGCGGGGCGGGCGGGGGCGGGGCGGGGCGGGGCGGGGCGGGGCGGCGCGGGCGCGGCGGGGAGGGCGGGGCGGGCGGGGCGGGGCGGGCCGCGGGCGGGGCGGGCGGGGCGGCGGGGCGGGGGCGGGCGGGGCGGGGCGGGGGCGGGCGGGGCGGGGCGGGGGGGCCAGGCGGGCAGGGCGGGCAGGGCGGGGCAGGGAAGGGCAGGGCAGTCCAGGGAAGGAGGGAGGTGAGAGGGCGAGTGGGATAGGGTGGGGAAGAGCCGGGCGGGGTGTGGGGGATGGGACTAGGTGGGGCGGGGCGGAAGGGCGGTGCATGGCCGCCAATTGGGGCGTATATATGGGGAGTGACGGGGTGAAGCGCGAAGAGGAGGGAGAAGGGGTGAGCCAGGGAGGGGACCACGGGGTGTGACAAGCGAGGCCAAGCGGGCGGGGTTTACGGGGTGTTGAGCGAGGACTGGGACGGGATGGGGTGGGCATGGCTGGGCCGGGGAGGGGAGGGGAGGGGGGAGGGGAAGGAGGAGAGGGGTGGGGGGGGGGGGGAGGCGAGGCGAGGGATGAGGAGGGGAGGGGAGCGGAGGAGAGGGGTGGGCGGGGCGTGGAGCAGGGGGGGGGAGGAGGGAAGAGGAAAGGAAGGGGGTGAGCGGGGCGGGCGGGGCGGGGCGGTGCGGTGCGGGGCGGGGCGGGGCGGGGCGGGGCGGGGCGGGGCGGGAAGCCGAGAGGATGGAGGGGGAGGGAGGAGCGGGGAGGGGATAGGAGGGGAGGGGAGGGGAGGGGAGCGGAGGGGAGGGGAGGGGAGGGGAGGGGAGGGGAGGGGAGGGAGCGGGGCCGATCGGGGCCGGGCCCAGCGCCCACGGGGACGCGGGGCTCCGGACGGCTCCGGGCGGTGCGGGGCGGAGCAGGGCCCGGCGGGCCGAGGGGGGTTTAAGAAGGGGAGTGCGGGTCTGCCGGGTACTGGGAGGGGTGATGGCGGCCGGGTGTACGGGAAGAGAAGTCGGTTCCGGGAGCAGGAGCGTCAGACGTGAAGGTTGATTCTTGATTGATATTTGATTGATTTAAAAGTCCAATTATTTCCATCGGTTTCGAATTAAAGTTGAACCAGACAGGATGGCTGGATGAGTTAGAGCGTCCGTCTCCTGTGTTGGTAGACTATGGGATCGTGGGTTCGAACCCTGGTCGAGTCAAACCAATGACTTAAAAATTGATACTTGTTGTTTCCTAGCCATGCGGTTGGCATTATTAGGATAGGGTAAGGACTGGTTGGCTCAGTGTCAGGATAATGTGACTGAGTGGGACATCAGGTGATGCTGCTGGCGGCCTGGTCTCCCAGTGGGGAAGCACTATAATTTTGCCATGAGTGCACACTGTTACAAGTCGGTACCCATCCTGACATGACCTTAGATGTTGATAGGATGTAAAACAACAACAACCAAAAACCAATTAAAGCGACGAAAGCACCGAATTAATTCGATGAAAGCACCAGATTTGCTTAAATTAAAGAACCTATTTCCATACGTAGCTAGCTTAGAATAATCGGTTGTATCATGTTAGGTGCACTTGTGGCCAAACGCAGCTCTTTAATTTAATTTAAATGTTTTTGTTATTTGCTTTTTGTCAGCATAAGAGAAGTCGGACTAACTGGGTCGTTACGCTGTTTGGGTGTCAAGAAGAGTGTCCTCTTTACTCTCTCAGTTATACTGCTTTCCTTCGAAGTTATTCTCACTCGGTCAACCTAACAAGCATGGACTGGACAAGCGCGTGATGGTTGGGTCTTCCTTACTGTGGCGTGAGGAAGACCCAACCAGAGAAGTATATATAGAGAAGTGCCGAAGTTATCGAGACGAATTGACTGCCCAGATCTGCCACCTGGTGGACCTCATTCTAACTACGCGCTTCCACATTGAAACTGCCTTTGTGGCACCATCTATGGAAAGAGGATAGAGACAGAGGCTGAAGAATATGTTGATTGAGTTGGTTTCCACCAGGTGGCGCCATCATTAGCTATTTTTCTCCGCGTGATATAAGTAACGGACGTGATATAAATGTTCTACTGCATGTTTCCTCTGTAACCGACTTGCCCTAGTGCTGCCATTACATATCGTAAATTAACTAAAATGAACACCTTTAGGAAAATGAGGCATTATATGAGCGAAGAGACTGCTCTTCTATTGTACAAAACCACAATCCTTCCCAGCATTGATTATAATGACATAATATATAATATACTAGCTAAAAAGCAGCAAACAAAGCTCCAAACTATACAAAATAGAGTGTTGCGCACAGTATTTAAAGGAAAAACACTACATACCATTGAGATGCACAATAAAGCTAAACTAGATGCCCTAAATATTCGCAGAGACAAGCACCTATTAGGCCTAATGCACCACCGCGTGAAAGACCTATATTACACCTTCACAAGCCACATGTGCATCCCAAACCACCCTCCTGAATGTGACACATGTTAAAACTAGTCAAATTAAAAAGTCACCGGTTGTTCTGGGGGGAGCACCCTGGAACCAACTACTAGCACTTGTCAGGAACAGTGATTGTTACAAAACTTTCAAGATAAACCTCTATGCACATTTAAATCAACCAGCCTAGGCCAAAGCAGATCAATGCCACCCTGGGGTCGGTGTTGCCATTCCTTTCCCTGTCCCCCCGCTCCTCCCCCCCCCCCCCAAACAAACAAACATACACTGTAAACTCAACCAGTGGCGGCCAACTAGACCAAAAAACACATCTACAACAGAATGAGCCTGGAAATGATTCTAGTTGGATCCTACTGATGTACATAATTATTCAATATTAACCTACTTACTAACTCAATAGGCCCCACCTGAGATTACCATAAACACAAGTTCAATCACAAAGGCCCACCCTACATCCCCCCATCACCCTTTCAAGGAGTATGTTACTACTAGAAAGATAATCAGTTATGCCCCACCCCCTACTAACGCTTACCATACTTGTCTAACATAGTTACTGTGAAAGTACGACGTCTGAACACTTTGAGTTCTGGATACGGAATGGTTTATTCACGGCCTAGGGCACGCTTGACCCGCCGGCAACTTTCCATGACGTCATCTCATTTGCATACCTCTTTGACTCAACCTCTGCATCTCGTTAACATATATTAACCACACACCTGTACGTCTATTACGCATATATCACATCCCCCCCTCAAAGTATTTCTGAAACATGAAATGTTACAAAATAACCAAGAAGAAACATTCAATAAACAATAACAATATATGCGTACCTAAGTTGCAAATGTCCGAATGCACAAAGCACTTAAGTCCTCCTAGTCTGGCCGTAATGCCTGACGTCATAAAGTGTCCATTTATATATAATAACAACACCGACAAATAGCTGAAACAAAACTTAACCCTACATGCACATGTTACTTGCGTACACACTCAATGTACAATGACCTCCTCCAGGTCTAACCTGCTCGCCGGCCTTATCAGCCGACCTGACCTACTTAGATTAGCCGCACTGTTTACATTCGGCACTGACGCTGACCCAGATTGCGTCTGCACGACCAGCTCGGGCTGCCCCCCCACAGGCGCCCTGATAATCTGGATCGGTTACGATACAACATATTACCTGACTCGTTCAAAATTTGATACTCTCTCCCAGAAACCCCAGTTCGTCCCAAAATAACCCCTTTTTTCCAATCCCCAGCATTATTTTTGTATTTTATCTTATCCCCAATTTTAATAGGGTTGTGCGCCTTACCGCACTTCCGGTCATGAAACACTTTCTGACTACGCTGCCGCTTGGCCGTCTGGCTTTTCTTCGGACCCTGTGTTTCAGGCAACAAAATGACCTCTGCCATAGGCAACCTGCCTCTCAACCTCCTGCTCATGAGCAACTGCGCTGGAGATGCGTTCAGGACAGGCAACGGAGTATTACGATAATTCAGCAACGCCAACTGAAAATCAGCTCCCGTTTTCTCACACTTCTTTAACATATCCTTGACTGTCTGGACAAACCGTTCTACCTGTCCATTGCTACGAGGATATTGTGGACTGGAATACACGGCCTTAAACCCATAGTGTAGTGCAAACTCCCTATACTCATGACTCTTAAATTGTGGACCATTGTCCGACATGACCTGACTAGGAATACTGTGTCTTGCAAAATTATCTTTCAACACTTCAATAACAGTGACAGACGACGTATCGCCCAACAACGTCACCTCTGGAAACTTGGTGTAATAATCTACAGTTATCAGGTAATTCTTATGATTTAATTCAAATAAATCGGCACCAACTTTATCATACGGTTGACAGGCGATCGGGTGATTTATCAATGGCTCGTTATGCAAATTCTTTCGGTTGTTTTGGCAAGTGTCACAACGACTGACCTTCTCCTCAATTTGTTTGTTCATATTTGGCCAAAACAGACAGTCACGCGCCAACTGCTTGGACTTTGTCACTCCCAAATGCGTCTCATGCAACGCCTCTATCATTTCCCTCCGAAGAGCTGGAGGAACCACCACCCGATTGCCGTTCATTACAAGATTATTTTCAACTGTTAACTCGTGTTTGTACGGAATGTATTGCCTCAGACATGGTGGTGTTTGTATGCGTGTAGTGTCCCACCCATCTTCAATGTGTGAGATCAACATAGACATAGATACATCCTTATCATATTCAATTACAATCTTACTCAACAAACTCGACGACTGCATGTCCACTGCAGCAACACAGAACGTGTCATCGAACAGGCTATCCTGACCTACTTTAGCGCTATGCGCCCTGGACAACGTGTCTGCAAAAAACATCAAAGAACCTTTCACATGACATAACTGGATATTGTAATTCTGTAATCGCTGAAAGTTTATGTATTGGTTTCTGCATTATCGCCACCAATGGCTTGTGGTCGGTTTGAATTTGAACTTCTTTGCCAAAGATATACTCATGAAACCTCTGACATCCGAAACATATGGCGAGCATTTCTTTTTTGATAGTGGCATAACCACACTGTGCCGAGTTAAGTGCACGAGATGCGAGTGCGATTGGTTTATCATCCTGCATTAACACAGCCCCTAAACCCGACTGACAAGCATCTACTTGAATCGCAACAGGTTTCTTAACATTGTAGTATGACAACACAGAAGAAGTTCTTAACTTCTCCTTCAACTTATCAAACGCGCCCTGCTGTTCGGCTTGCCAGTGCCACGCCACGTCCTTAGCTAGGAGCGTGCGTAGTGGTTTGGCTATCTCGGACATGTTAGGCATGAACTTGTGTACATACCCAACCATGCCCAGGAACCTTTGGACGCCTTGTTTGTCACGCGGCTCTGGTATGTTAACTATTGCTTGTATTCTGTCTAGATCAGGCTTCACACCCTGCTGGGTAAGTTGATGACCTACATATTTTACTGTAGTCTTACATAACAATGATTTAGTATCATTTAACTTTAGATTAACTGACCTAGCTCGGTCCAACACAGCTCGGAGCCGCTCGTTGTGCTCCTCAACCGTTGACCCATATACCAAAATGTCGTCTGTGACTATCCCGATACCGGGTATATCGCCCATGACACGGTGCATTTCCTGAATAAAAATGTCACTGGCTGTTTTGATGCCAAAAGGCAAACGGGTATACCTGTACCGGCCCCATGGAGTATTAAACGTGCACAAACGTGAACTTTCGTCATCTAATTCTATTTGCCAATACCCTGTCTTTGCATCCAAAACTGAAAAATACTTAGCATCGGCCGTTTTGGCAATGATCTCATCAATAGTTTTAGTAGGGAAAGGCCCCCTCTTTATCGCTTTGTTCAACTTAGTCGGATCCAGACAAATCCTAATCTTGTTTTTTTGTTAAAGATAGTAATAGAATTAACCCACTCGGTAGGTTCATCCTGTTCCACTATGACACCTAACTCCATCATACGATCAATCTCACTACGTACCTTACTCTGAATGGCAAACGGGATCCATCTAGGCGGATCAATGACAGGTTGAACAGACTTATCAACATGAATGACAGCCTTCGCTTTAATCAACCCCAAACCCTGAAACACATCTTTGTATTCGCTTACCAGCTTCTTCGCCCCAGCGCTGGCACAGTTCGTCGGCCCGGAAATGTTTGTTGGCACCGGAATGTTCGTCGGCTCGGAAATGTTTGTCAGCGTCCCTCTTTATTGCTTTGTTCAACTTAGTCGGATCCAGACAAATCATAATCTTGTTTGTTTTTTATACGGCTGGCAATCCGGCACCACTTGGAACTTAAGCACTCTGTCGTTGACGTCCAGCAGTGCCTCCACGTCAGGCGTGATCCAGTGACCGGAGAACGTCACCAACGAACACCTGGTGCTTATCAGCCACCCTGGAGCAACTCTGTCGAAGACGTACCTCGGCAGTACGTTCGCCTCCGAACCGGTGTCAAGCTTGAACTTGACAGGACAACCGTTCACCCGAACGATCGCGTGCCACAGCTCGGCATCCCGACCAGCACCGCGGTCGACGGCACCGACAAACAGATCCGTTGCCAGCACATTGACTTCCGCCAGATCCGGGTCTTGCTCAGCATTGTGAGGGTCGGGCGCTTCGATGTTAAGTTTGTTGACTCTGCCCAGTCTGCTCCTACAGACTTTACCGAAGTGCCCGATCTTCCGACAGGCAATGCAAGCCTTGCCTTTCGCTGGGCAGACTCCCCGGCGGTGTTCATATCCACAGTTCTGGCAGCGGATCTTGAACTCTCCTGCACCGGCGCCGCCGGAATTCCAAGGTGGCGATTTCCAAGATGGCGTCACCGCTGACCGAACCACCAGTGCACCGGTATGCACATTAGCATAATTCCTAATGAAATCCACCTCCTTACTTTCAACGTTTGATTTGGTGTCCTCCAACAGATCTGAGCTGAACTCACTCATTTCACACATACGTATGCACTTTATCAACGTTAACTCAGTAGTTTGAAGCAATTTGTTACGTAAGTTCACATTTTTAACGCCAGCCACAATTCGATCGCGCAACAGCGACTCCTCCACGGTCCCATACTCACAATCTTTGACTTTGTCTCTTAACGCTGTAATGTACGTAGCCATATTTTCTGATGCTTGATTATGTGAATTGAATTTATAACATGTGATAATGATACTGCATTTACCGACACAATAAATCCTAAACACCTCTGTATCTGTAAGCAGCACAATCTTATCTTGATCAGCGAGAGCGATATCCATATTAGCAAAAACTTTCTGCGCCTCCTCGCCGGCTACGTGAAGAAAGATGCAGCATTGCACTCGTTCCGTCTTCAATACGACACCTGCCGCAGTAGCGTAAATATCATATGCTCTGATCCATGTTTTCCAGTTTGATCTCGCATTGTGGCTGATCACAAGCTGACCAGGGGGCCGCAAACCCGGCAACGTATTAGCGGGTGGCATCCTTCCTAATCTGACACAATGTGAAAGTACGACATCTGAACACTCCGAGTTCTGGATACTGAATGGTTTATTCACGGCCTAGAGCCCCATTCACACTGGCGAGTTAAAACGATTCATTTAAATCGACTTGCCTAGTTTGACTTACATTCGCCGTGTGGACGCTACCCTAAAGCGACTTAGGGCTGAATCGATTCATCTAGTTCGCTTCAAGTAAACCACATACCCAAGGTAGCATAGATGAAGCGATTTAGCTGGTTCCTGGGCAGTGATAGTGTAAAATAGCAGTGCTCACCAGATACAGGCTCAGGTGTAACTATTGCTGGTGCCCAGCAGTGTTAGGGACCGATTAGGCTGAAATCTATTGAATGCGATCATATTTAACAGAATTACATACTCAAATAATGAAATTTAATTAAATTAACCCTAAATTCCAAGCGATATTAACGTAGCAGCTACATCGGCGTCGTTATTCATATTGTCAAATCGACTAGTGTAAACTAAACAAATAGCAGTGCTCACCAGATACAGGGGGGGGGGACTTGCTCATGCGCAGATATCGATTTCCGCCTTAAACCGCTCCGTGTGTGGACACGACACTAAATCGATTCATATAAATTGACTTGTCTAAGTCGACATAAACTTTGCCCGTGTGAACAGGGCTTAGGGCATGCTTGACCCGCCGGCAACTTTCCATGACGTCATCTCATTTGCATACCTCTTTGACTCAACCTCTGCATCTCGTTAACATATATTAACCACACACCTGTACGTCTATTACGCATATATCACAGTTACCTCCCTGTATATGTTTCTTTTTTCTCTTATCTTGTTCTTTACCTATCATTTATGTACCGATGTTTTAATTATTTCCCTGTAATTGTCTATCTGTATATTGTTGTAGATTTGTTTACTGTGTAGAGGCAATTGTAATTAGGGCTGGAAGACCAGTGCATTAGCACTGACAACATGTTATCCAGAGGAATAAAAATACTTGAACAACAAAAACTACATTGCCAGGAAGTATATTCAATTCACGCGGTCAGGGTTCTGGTTTAGTACTTTGACTGACAGTTTGTGTTAGTTGCCAAGTCACGAAGAAACGTTAACGCAGTTCCTTCATAACTCTGGTGAAGAAACAAATGTTTTGAGAAAACAAAAACCGCCGCCCACACAAATATACTTCGTTCAGACTTAAAGGTGTGACTCGTTAGTGATGTAAACAGACAAGTGTAAGTAGTCACTCCCATAGTCTACATAAAAGATTCATCTCTGACTCTGTTCAAATGTGAATTACAACCCTTTTATTTAAAAGTTGGAGAAAATGTGTCTCACTGTTGTTAGTGTTGGTGGTCTTAGTTTGATCCTGAGATAGGGCCTGCTGGACAACCCATTAGAAAAGGTGTCGGAAGGCTGGGTAAAGGAAATGACCACATCTTAATCTAAATCTAAGAAGCAAAATATATTCTTCCCATACCTCTTTATATCTAGCCCCCAGTTTTTAATTGTAAAATAGATTAAATCATGGAGTTTAATACACTTTAAAAGTCGAATTGAGGGCGTTCTGTGCTCGCCATTTCGTCTTTTTGCATTCTCTCCCATTTCACCAACTCTGTACCAATATAGTTCAACATTGTGCACTGGAACCACCCGCTCCACAGTTAATTCATACTGAAGCAGTTTTTTCTCCGATTTAGGCAGGGTTGTCATTCACCCCTACTCTGGGTAGGGGTGAATCTTTTATCTAGAGTGTGCACTACATGCTGTCATGATGTAGGGCATGCCTTCGCGAGTTTACACCACTATTAGCACTATGCAATATATTCATCATGCTGTCGGTCGCGATGCGACAAAGACTGCTTTCATTACTTGACTGCCACTCTCCATTTGACATTTGATGAAAGCTGCCTGCAAAAGTGTTGAAGTACTGCTGGCTTTTGCAAGTTACCAGCAGCACTCTCTCGGGAAGCAAATAGAGGTTTCACACCGGCAAGAACATGTCAAGACAGGCGCAAAACTATTTGTCCCTGCAGTGGCTGTTCAGGAGATACATCAACCGCCCTTGATGCTGCCACAGTGGCAATATATTATATATCAAATAAATGCTGGTAACATTAAAAGGGTGATTGGCTTCGAATGATAGACAAATGATGTGGGTTGGAAGCAGCCAAAGTGTAGGTAATGACACACGGAACTGCACATAAATAAAGCTGCATAGTACGGTGAAAACATCACATTTTCAAAACCAAAACAATTATCTAAATTTGATCCTACATATCTAACTTAGATATTGGTGCACTTATTAAGCATTTCTTGCCACACAGAAAGGAATACAAAGTCAATTTAATAGAACCTTTTACTACAGAAGCCTATGGTGTCAGAGTTTTGGCGTGCTTGCCAAAATTAATTTTGCACGTTTGCATTTCAAATATCTCAAAGGTTAGCCATTTAAAATAAAAGTTACTTCAAACTAAAGTAAGGTAGATTATGACGATCACCCTGATATATTTATCTCAGAAAATAACAGAAACTCAAAATCATCGGACTATGCAACTTTAAAGTCCACTCTCTTAAGCGCCGTTCACACTGGGGCCTTAAGTCGCCTCAACTAGTTCGCCTCATCTAAGTTGACTCAGATTCCACATATGAATGCTCCGCTGAAGTGAATTAGGGATGAGTCGACTCAACTAGTTTGCATAAGCCCCGTTCACACCGGAGCCTTAAGTCACCTCAACTAGTTCGCCTCATCTAAGTTGGCTTAATGTTGTATGTCGGAACGCGGCTTTATGGGCCTGTCACATTAGACGCTTCTCGCCGGCACGCCGCCAACGCGCAAAATCACTTTTAATCGTCAAGAAACGTGAAACTTGTCGGCATCAGCGCAAGGTATTGGTAGCGTGTTTTGGCGCGCCGTCTTGATATGACCTTAGATGTAGCTAGGACGTAAAACAACAATGAACAAACGAAGCAACAGTTTGGCGCAATTTATGGGAATGACCCTCACGCGCGCATGGTGTGTTCCTAGCGTTTGCATAACATTATTCCAGTGCCTCCGACGTGCTCCTAATGTCGCCATAATGTTGGCAATCATGCGTCGTTCCGCGTCGAAAGTTTTGCGCAATCACAAAACTTCGCCGATCCACTGACGCGCGGCGCCGACCATGGCCGACCATCGCCATGCATCAAGGAATACCAACGCATGCCTAACACGTGCGTAACGCTTCCTGACGTATCCCGACGTTACGCCAAAAAATCACATCCGTCGACGCGCGTTGGTGAGAAGCGTCGTAATTTGACAGCACCATTAGATAATGCACTTGGCTTCCCAATCAACCGGCGGGGATACATACCTTGCATTAATGAAAGCGGTGCCCGGAATGGATTGAAGCTACACACGGTCTTCCTCTCCCTCCCTGTCTCTCTCCCTCCCTCTCTCTCTCCTCTCTCCCATCTCTTCTCACCAGACCGGATGGCCGGATGAGTTGAACGTTCGTCTCCCTTTTTGGTAGATCGTGGGATTCGAACCCACGGGTTCGAACCCTGGTCAAGTCAAACCAATGACTTAAAAATTGATACTTGTCGCTTTCTAGTCTGGCACGCTGCATTATTAGAATAGGGCGAAGACTGGAGTGTGAGGATAATGTTACTGAGTGGGATATCAGGTCATGGTGCTGGCGGCCCAGTCTCCCAATGGGGCAGCACTATAAAGTCACTATGACTGAGTGCACACTGTCACAAGTCCTGGGGCCGTATGCACGAATCGGTGTTAGGCTTAGCCGGAGTTAAGGCGCTAGCCGCGGTTAGCTACCTCAGGGTAGCGGGGGGTTGGAGAAATGTGTGGATCGGTATGCACCAATGTACTAGCCAGGGCGGACAGCTAACCGTGAGTTTATTTATAGATTTGGGAATTCCCTCCAGTCGACGATATGAATAACGCCGCCAATGCGGCGGGAGCGTTAATAACGGTTCGATTTTATGGTTAATTTGAATAAATTTCACTTATTGCGTATGTAAATCTGTCAAATATGATCGCATTGAATAGATTTGGAGATAATATATTGCCGTCGATTCGGCGGCGGTGGTGGCCATTTTTAGTTGACGTTGGACAGTATGGATATCGACCTCGAAGCCATGGCGGCGATTTGTTTACTTTACATTCATCGATTCGACAGTATGCATTTCGCCGCTGATTTAGCGGCGGCGTTAATATCGGTTCAAATTTAGGGTTTATTTAATCAAATATCACGTTTAGAGTATGTAATTCTGTCAAATATGATCGCATTGAATAGATTGAGACCCACACACGCACACTAACCGCCCCAGCTAGCAGTAAAACCTGATTTGAAAATGGTTTAGCTTAGCCTAGGCTACGGTCGGCGGTTAGCGCTGGCACCGATTGGTGCATACCGATTTTCCACAGTTAGCCGTGTGGAGCTAGCCTAACCGCGGTGAAGGCCCTAACACCGATTCGTGCATACGGCCCCAGATATGACCAGTCCTGATATGACCTTAGATGTTGCCGGGACATAAAAACTCCAGGAACCAATCTTCTCTTCTCTTCACTCTCTCTCCATCTGTCACTCAATCTAATTATATCTCTTCTCTTTTCTTCTCTTCTCTTCCTTCTCTCTCCTATCTCCCTTCTCTCCCCTCTCTTTCTTCTCTCTCCTATCTTCGTTCTCTCCCCTCTCTTCATTCTCTCTCCTCTAATCCTTCTCTCCTCTCGTCCTTCTCTCTCCTCTCTTCATTCTCTTCTCTATCTCTTTTCCTCTATCTCCCTCTATCTCCCTCTCTCACCATCTCTCCACTATCTTCCCCTGTCCCTTCTCCTCTCTTCACTCGCCCTCTCTCCGTCTTTCTCATTCCCTTTCTCATCCCTCTTCTCTTCTCTGCACACTCTCCTTTCTCTTCTCACTCTTCTCCAGCGCTCTCCCGCGCTCTCTCGTTCCCTCTCTCGGGTAAAGGGGCTGTCACATTACGACGCATGGCGCCAAAGTATGCCGACGTATGTGATTTTTGGCCGCTACGTTGGGATACGTCGCTATGCGTTACGGGTGCGTTAGGTGCTCGTTGGGATACGTCAATGTACATCGACGTTAGTTGGTTGATGGGGTTTTACGTCTTGACAACATATAATGTCATATCAGGATGGGTACCGACTTGTGACAGTGCACACTCATGGATACTTTATAATAAATTATAGTGCTGCCCCACTGGGAAACCAGGCTGCCAGCACTGTGACCTAATATCCCACTCAGTCACATTATCCCCAAACTGAACCAACCAGTCCTTGGCCTATCCTAATAATGCCGAGCAACTGGCGAGGAAGCAACGAGTATCAATTTTTAACTCATTGGTTTGACTCGACCATGGTTCCAACCCGTGGGTTCGAATCCCATAATCTACCAAGACAAGAGACAGACGCTCAACTCATTCGACCCGTCTGGTTTCTGCCTATAATATTTCTTCAGAAATATAGTTTATTAAGACAGGAATCAGTTTGAGTGAATGTTGGATGATTGTGTCTGCTGTGGGAATTATTATAATTTATTATTATTATTATTATTATTATGTAAAGGTATATTTGCAAGTGCACTCCCCAAACTCTCAGGCGTGCAACCGATGACAGAAAATCAAGACAGCAACAGTATTGCAAACATCAAGCAACCATACATTTCTGTAGTGAAACCATGACATGTTCATATTTAAAACAAAGAACCTAAAAACATGTGTTGCCTGTGGCCCTCATACAATTATATCTATAATAGCCCTGTGTGGGTTGCCATAATATATATATAAAATAGGCTACGACTCCGGAGGATAAATAAAGAGATGAGGGGAGGAGTGGTGGAAGCCTACCTTTATTTCCAAGGCCCATATGGCCGAGCAATAAACAGCCCTACCTTGAAGAAAAGAAAAAAAAGAATTCGGAGCTCATGTGATTGTGATGCACGCTGGCTTGGCTATGGCTACATGGACGTGGCACCAGCCAGGCAGGGCGTTCCGGCCCGCAGCAAATATAAAGAAATAAATAAGACATACATAATAAATAGCGAGGAATTAATTAAAGTACGAATAAAATGGATAGGATATAAACGCTGCCCCTTTATATTCATATAATGAATTATATAGCACATGCTCTCTTGGCTCCACCCCGACCCCCACCACCAGCACCACTCCAACCCCCACCACCCCAACCCCCACCACCCCACCTTCACCACCACCACCCCACCTTTACCACCACCACCCCACCACCAGCCCAACCCTCACCTTCAGCAGCAGCAGCACCACCACCACCAACAACAACACCACCACCACCCCCACCACCAACACCACCCCACCACCACCACCAACACCACCACCAACACCACCACCCCCACCACAACACCACCACCAACACCACCACCACCACCCCAAACCCCACCCCCTACCCCAACCACCCCACCTTCACCACCACCCCCCCACCTGCCCAACCCCCACCTTCAGCAGAACCAAGAGGGACGCAAAACCCCAACAAACAAACAAAATATCCTCCCCAGCACCCCACCCCGACGCCTTATCCGGGCTTCCCTCATCCCGGTTTCCCCTCCTCTCCTCTCACCCCGCCCCCACTCCGCCCCACTCCGCCAGCCTTACCCTGCCCACCCGCCCCCCCCCCCCCCCGGCTCCCTTATTCTGACGCCTCCCCTCCTTGGGCGTAATCGATTAATCAACTCGGGTCACCCGAGGCACCTTTTGGCACATGCGCACATCCTTTTTTTTTCTTTCTTGAAGATTTATACTGCCTATAAGTCTGAATGCCATGGTCCACAAGGAGCCTTGGATAAGTCTGAATAGACTTGTTTTCACCATTAGACAGTTTGTCAATATAAAGCCTGAGTCTACACTTTTACCGACCCAAGGGATTTTTAACCTCCCACAGCAAATAGACATGGTATGAGAGCAACTGGCCTTTGATGTCGCTGTAAGTTATACACAGCGGTGGAAATCCAAATTGGCAGAGGTGGGGGGCATGGGGAATTGAACCACTGACCTTCAGATTAGGAGTCCGACCTAGAAAAAAGTCAGACACTCTAACCACTCCGCCACAGAGAAGACCACATCCTACAGACTCGGGTCAAATAATTGAATACGCTTCTCCACACTCGGACTGGAAGAAATGGTGGCTTAATCCAAATACCTACAGCAAAATAGGATTTAAAGTATTTTATAATTGCACAGACGACGATGACGCACGAGTAAACACGTGTGCGAACAAGCTGGAGCTGTAATTAGATGGAAAACAAGGATACAAAATTTTGGATAATACAAGTAAAAGGTGGTCGGCACGGATTTGAGTGACAGGAGCTCACTCTGGTGAGTTTGAACTGGTTTTCTGTGCATGAGTGGCGCACAGTGTAATTACACGGAAAATAAAAGGTCTCCGACTAAAAAGACAGATACAGACTATTCAAGGAGGATCATTTTAACTTAGGGAATCCAAGGATACCAGATTTTGGACATAATCAGTTAAATATCACACAAAAAGCCAATGTTGTGAGTGAGTGATAATACAAGTAAAAGGTGGTCGGCACGGATTTGAGTGACAGGAGCTCACACTCTGTGAGTTTGAACTGGTTTTCTGTGCATGAGTGCCACACAGCTACCGATTTCATAGGCATATGTGACAGATTCAAATCAGACTTATCTGTTCAAGCTACGCTCAATTGGGAGTGATGCAAATTGTGACTTGCTGGTGTGGCGATGTCAATGTCTGAAGATCTACAGAGAAATTAAAATTTACAAGGCTGGTGAGCCCCTAATATTTTACTGATACATATTCTAAATCTTATGGTTGGTACTACAGCCTACGGTGTGTGACAGTGCCAGTGTTAGAAAGCTCATGCATAAATTAGCCTAATCCAAAAGGCTGGCCTGGAACATTTCAATACACATTGATAATTTGGTTGAAACTGGTGTTAACAAAATGTCACAGAAAACAGTTGGGGATAAGGCCCGCACACGTGGGAAGACACTGTCGGTGGCTTCTAGTTCCGGGACTGTCGACTGCCCATCATCGACAACAACACACTCGCCCCACTCCAGAAATCAATCTGAACATGATTCCACTATCCCAACATTAGCCCTCATAATGGCAAGACTGGATAGAATGAAAGACAAACTTAATAACAGTCTGACTGAGATTAGAGTAAGCAATGAAAGTCTTGGGGACAAGGTGACCAATGACATGGCAAACCTGACAGCCCTCCTTGCAGACAGTCGCCGACAACATAGTGTTGACAGCCGGAATTTACGGATAGCAGGTTACAAGCTTAGCATCACCGAGGAGAACAACAGGAGACTGACAATGCAACTAAATAACATGGAGAACCGCACTAGGATTTGCAATATGAAATTGGATGGAAAGCCTGAAGAGGAAGCAGAGGACCTACATCGATATGTGGCGGAGTTGACTGCTTACTTGACCCAGCTGCCATGGTGTCAATCTACCGGATGGGCAAGCGACAAATGCTACCACATACAAGACCAAACCAGCAGGGCTGCACTGCCATTCATCCTCGATCAATTATGATCTCGTTCCGATCTGAACAGGATAGGAATCTTATATACTTTGCCAGAACCAAACTCAGAGACTCAGAGAAATAGAGACATAGTTTTCTTAATGAGCCAAGGAACCAATATCTGGAACTAAATACCAGTAGAGATTAGAAACCTTCAAACTTTGAAAAACTTCTGTAAAAAACTAAAGATAAGCTATCTCAATGCATACTAAATCGATTACCAGTAAAGAATATATATAATACCCCTATTAACATACATGCAAAATAACTACTGATACTGCATGTAATTGTAAGTACTTGAATCCATGACACAATATCCATATAATATTCCTATCATTACTTTGTTTTTTACTAACTGTGAAGAGACGCATCAGTATCTCATCATAATCATTAGTTAAACATGTAGCTTAAGTCTAATAATTTGTTATTGTCATCACTTGTTCATTCACATCATGGAGACCAGCTAGATAAGCATCGCTTTTCTGGGATCCTTTCTGTCTGTAAGGAATTTGTATGCATTTATTGTATCACCTCAGTTTATTGTAAACATACCTTGCAGAGAGTTAAAATAAAAGAATTGAATTGAATTGAATGATGATGTCACCACCCTAACCCGCAAGATGCGTGAAGATTATCGGTCAGTGGCAGCACTGGCCAGAGCCAGTGGCAGTGAAGTGCATGTCCATGGGGACGGAGTTGTTATCGATGGAAAAAAATATAAACAGACAGAGCAACATCTCCCACAGTCCGGTTTGATGAGGGACTATACTTCCACTCGGAACATTCGTTCCTCTCAAACATTTTTGCCTCACCCATTGAAGACAATGACTCAATCTACCCAACAGCAGAGCACATGTTTCAGGCAGAAAAGTGTAGGGCTGTGGGTGAAGTGGATCACTCTAGACAGGTTGTTATGGCACCCATCCCACTGGAAGCAAAGCGGAGTGCTGACCAGGGTCCCGATTCACCGGACTGGCATCAACAAAGGGAGCCCCTACTGAAAAGAGTCTTGGATCTAAAGTTTGATCAAAACACAGACTTGAGGGATATGCTCATGGATAGTGGTAACCTCACTCTCCACGAAGCTACCACTAATTCCTTTTATGGAATCGGAGCAACCCTCCATAGTCGGGAGCTGAGAGATAAATCATTCAAAGGCCTCAATAAGGTGGGACTGGCACTTGTACCTAAGCGGGAAAGCATCAGGATTGCCAGACTTGGAGATGTGTAGCCAGTATTGTAATGCAAATGAAGTGAGGGACCACAGGTTTGGAATTTTTTTTAATAATGTCTATTGTGAGATGTTTACTAGCAATACAACAGCGACCTTGCCAAACATAACCCAAAAACCTTTGACTGAATCTTTATCATGCTACATACCACTGGTGTATCAAGTCATTAACTGTTCTACCATGCCTTCACCACTAAAACTCTACCTAAGACTATCTAGCTGGCATGCTACATCCCACTGATACTCTCACTGATTGTTGTATTGTATGGCTGCTACATCCCACTGATGCACTGACTGGTTGTTGCATTGTGTGGCCACTACATCTCACTGGTGCACTGACTGATTGTTTGCATTGTGTCACCACTACATCCCACTGATGCACTGACTAATTGTTGTATCATGTGGCTACTACATCCCACTGGTGCACTCCCACTGGTGCACTGACTGATTGTTGTATTGTGGGGCTACTACATCCCACTGGTGCACTGACTGATTGTTGCATTGTCTGGGCACTACACCCCACTGGTGCACTAACTGAATATTGTATAAACTAAACAACAATGCAATGAGTGTTCATGGGTAACGTCAGGGGGGCTGGGGGCCCCCGAAGAGCCCTCCACCCTAAGAAGGAGAAAGAAATAAGGTGACCAAAACAACCCACTGATGCACTGACTGATTGCTGTATTTTGTGACCACTACATCCCACTGATGCACTAACTGATTGTTGCATTGTGTAACCACTACACCCCACTGATGCACTGACTGATTGTTCCCTTGGTGTGACCACTACACCCCTCTGGTGCACTGACAAATTCTTGTATTGTGTGGCCACTACTTCTCACTGTTGCGCTCCCACTGATGCACTGACTGATTGTTATACCACTGCTGTTTCGGATGGCTGGCTGTAATACTGTCTGCCTGTTCGTTACTCAAACTGCATCTTAGAATATTTAGCTGCCATGATGTGTACACTGCCAGGTCGGCTGGTTGACTGTCATACTGTGTATGTGTTGGTCAAACACAATCTTGGAATTTATAACTGCCGTGCTACATGCCAGTGATGTGTCAAGTGGTTGGTGGTTATGCACTAGCTTAGAATATGGAGCTGCCATGCTCTATACCTATTACTGTCATGCTATGGAACTATTGCTCAACCGGCATCCAAGAAAATATAGTACAACAGTTGATTTGATGTCAGATTATGTGTACATTATTCAAAGTATTGTCTTGGAATATGTGGTGGTCATGCTGCATACCACTAGTGTGTCAGCTGGTTGGCTGGCAAACTATGTTCCCACTACCTAAGAGAGAGATTGCTTAGACTGCATTGTGCTGCTCCTGAAAACTGTTCATTGAGTGGCTATTATCTCCAGACTTCAGAGATACATGTAGTCTGGTCCATCCATTTTCTACCGACCCACTACCCACTAACCAATCCAATGAATGCCTGTTAGAATCAATGGCAAAGAAGATATCAGGCCCCCACCATTCTGTATGCTAGCACTAAGCTTATAGACATGCTCAAACAATGACATATTAACAGTTTACACTATAATTGAAGAAAGAGACGCAAAACTCACACTGATTCTCCAGCTTGGAATTGTCTGATTAGTGTTAACAAAGCAATAATTAATACTAATACAACAATAGCATGGCCAATGGAGCTACTACATTGGTATTTTCCACACTCCTATCTGAGACAGGATGGCTGTGGTTTGGGGAAACTGGACCTACTTTAAAACACTGGTTGACTGGAAACCTAATTAATTAATGTAAACTTATATTTGTTAGGGCATTAGGGCATGGGGGTTGAGAACTGTGCTGAGGGAAATTGGAGGATAAACAAAACAGGTGATGTCAGGAAGGCAAGCTTCCTCTAAGCGATTTAAAGGGCCTCCCTGGATTTAAGATTGGCCACCTGAATATACGCAGCTTAACCCATAAGATAGAACAACTAAGACTAGACTTACCAAGATCAGGGTTTGATATATTCACAATATCTGAGACATGGCTCAATAAACCTATGGAGACAAAGTTAACATCTACCGGTTTCTCAGAGCTGATAGGAAGACAAAACTACAAAGTGGTCAGGTCAAGAATGGTGGAGGTTTAGGGATCTATTGCAGAACTGACCTGCACGTGGATGCAGACAAGTATGTGGAACAAAATTGCTCTAATCCAAACATTGAACTCCAATGGGCTGTCATAGCTAGAGCCTACACGAAAAGAATATTAATAGGTAACATCTACAGACCTCCAAATGGAAACATAAATGAAGAAATAGAGCAAATAAGCATGTCAATGAATCAGATCCCAGACATTAACAAGTATGAAGCGCTCCTAATTGGTGATTTTAAAATTGACCATAGCGCTAAATCAGGTGTATTGAACTACAATATAAGCGACCATAAACCAATATATATAATAAAGAAAAAGCCCAGAAATGACAAAAGAACCACCATCTACTGGGGCCGCACCTACAGGAATTGTAACTTCAATGATCTAGCAGCCACTTTGAAGGTAAACAATACAGCAGAACTACTATCAGAGGAAGATCCAAACAAATGCTGGGACATGCTACAAGAAATGATTGTCAATGCTGCAAACAAACACTGTCCCCTGGTTAGACTTGACATAAGAAACAAAACAGCTGGTTATTTGAACAATGAACTTCTAGAATTACAACAGGACAGAGATTATTTCATTCGGAAATCAGATATAACAAGAGACCCTGGTGATCAATTTATAGCTGAATGTATGGTCAGGAAGGCCAGAAACAAGGTGTGAAAAGCCAAGTCTAGGCACTGTTTAGACCAGATAAATAAGTATAAACAAAATCCAAAGAGACTCTGGCATGAGCTGCAACAAATTAACCCGGAAGCAAAATCCATTATCAGCAACCTCAGTAATTAGGACAACGGGGAGAGAATACTAGATAGCCTCCTGGCAGAAGAGATTAACAACTACTTCATTGATGTAGGTGAGAATCTTGCCAGAAAGTTTGACCAGGCTGTAGATAGTCAGGACACCTACACGGTCACTGCCAATGATCAGACGTATGATTTGACTGAGATAACACAGGAGCAAATCCTCAGAAAGGTCAATGCTGCATCAGCATATAAGTCATCTGGCATTAAAGACATCAGCTCAGCCCTGATGAAGGTTTCAATTACTGCACTTATAAATGAATTCACTCACCTGTATAACCTAGTGGTCAACACTGGTATTTTTCTAGAAAGCTGGAAACTAGCTACAGTTTCACCCATCCCAAAGACCAATAACCCAAGATACTGTAGTGAGCTGCGCCCAATATCTATTCTCCCTCTTCCTGGCAAAATCATAGAACAAATAATACATGATGAGATAAAAACATCTTTAGAGTCTTCCAATTACCTAACCATCCAACAAAATGGATTTCGAAAAGACAGATCAACAACTAGGGCATTGGCCTCTCTTATGGATGAGTTATTGACCAACATGGACAAAGATGAACTTACAATTGCAGTATACCTCGACTTGAAGAGAGCTTTCGATATAATTGACCATAGAATACTATTGCAGAAAATCCAGAAAGCGGGACTGGGGAAGAAAACCTGTACATTCATGGCCAACTACTTAACTAATAGGAAACAATGTACAAAACTTAATGACACTGAGTCAACCATCAGGACTATTAAAACTGGAGTTCCGCAGGGTTCAACCCTGGGCCCCCTTCTGTTTTTAATCTTTATAAATGATTTACCCCAAGTATCAGAGGATGCAACATTCACATTATTTGCAGACGATGCAGTGCTCACAGTACACAATCAAGATTTCCAAATAGCAACCGATCAGGTTTGGACGGTGCTGACCAGGGTTAACCTGTGGTGTAGAGAAAACAAACTATCCCTTAACACCAATAAAACTGAGTTTGTCATTTATGGCACCAAAGCAAGGAAGGCAAGAGCACAACCCATTACACTGCATATTGGCGGAAACTAAATTAAGGAGGCAAGTGCATACAAGTACTTAGGAACAGTGATTGATTCTATCTTAAATGGGAATCAACAGCTGGCTAGACTAACTCAATCATTGGCACTGAAAATGACTACAATCAGGAAGATGTGGAGCTTCATAAGTGAAAACACTGCCCTACTGCTATATAAATCAACAGTTCTACCAATAATAGACTATAATGATATAATTTATGGATTGCTCACAAAGCAGCAACTGACTAAGCTACAAAGGATCTAAAACACTAAGTGTACAGGAAATGCATGACAAAGCAAACCTAGATTACCTAATGGTGAGAAGAGATTCACATCTCCTATCACTTACGTACAGAAGAGCCAGAGAGACGCAATATATAGACAACACAAAAAGGAATACTGGGCTGATTCCACTCTACTCAAAGTCCCCAAGCCTTCCACAAACAAACTAATTAAAGCACCAATTTACAAAGGCAGCATGATGTGGAACAACCTACCAGCCAGAACCAGGTCAGTGTCCTCTTACCTAGAATTTAAAAACTCACTTAGAGTACATCGGATTGGGAAGGCCCTTATGTAGTTGCAGTAAATTATGTTCCATGGCGTCACCATACCGTAAGTAGCAGACCACCAAACCCTCAGCCCCGGTTTCTCCCTCCCACCCACCACTTTTTTTTATATGTTGCTGTTCCTCTGTTATCTCCAGTCAACCATATACGATGACAGAGACAGTCCAGGTAAAAATGTAAAATTTAAGACCTAAATGCACTGGGATTGGTCCCACTGCTTCACTGGTCACAGCTGGTCCAGTGTATTATTAACAACCCCACCTCAACAACATAATTCATAAACGCACATAACTAACTACACTAAAGTTACACTAGAATATTCCTAATAAACCAACATTTATATACCGCTGGCCTAACTGCAACTGAACATTAAAACTTACGACAACTTTACCAACTGAATACAGAAGATAACTTCTGCTTACATTCTAAATACTATGTAAATACTCACATTGATCTGACTAATATTAATCTAGTTATATGACACTACTGTTACCATACTGCGATGGAACTTTTGGGTGAGAGAATTTCATTGCGTTACATGGTGCAGATTGTGTATTCAACAGGTTTTGTACACCTTATTCTATATACCTTTTGTGTAAATAACCCTGAATTGAAAAATTGGCTGGAAGACCAGTGCTTTGGCACTGACAAAAGACTTATTCAGCAGAATAAACATATTTACCAACAACAAAAATAAATTTAAAATTGTTTAGTTATATTTCCATTTAATTAATCTGTGTTATTACCCAAAAAAAACATGTAGGAGTGGTACTGGTAGCTGTTACCCTGCAGGATGGTACCAGTGCACATGTGACGTCATCGTTCCTAGTAAACCCCAGCCAAGAGGTGGGTTACTGGGGTCGGTTCGTTTTGCACACGGCACATGTTTTTGTCAACACCACTCGCGGTGTTCGATTTGAAATCCTAGCAACTTGGGTCGTGTTAATCGATTATGCCCCTATTGTCCCTGCTTCCCCTACTCGAGGCCCCCCCCCCCCCCCGCCACCACCCGCCCCCCCCCCTCCGACCTCCCCAGCCCCCACCCCGCCACCACCAGCCCCCCCCCCCCTCCGACATCCCCGACCTCCCCCCGCCTTCCCCGTCCCACCGAACCCCACCCTCCCATTTGGCCTTAGACCCATACACAGCTAAAATGGTTGCTGACCCAGAATAGAACTAGCGGAGAGAATGGGACACACATACACACGCATACACAAAACCACACACACACACTCAGCCTTCCAGTTGGTCGCAGTACACAAACTTGTGCCGACACGTGAACATTTTGACGTGCCCACCTCTCTCCTCCCTCCTCCTTCCTCTCTCCTCCGGAAGAATCTGAGTTTACATACTCACGTTAGAGGATCACTTGAAGAAAGAATCAGGCATAAAAAAAGACCAACCTCCTTCCTGCAGGTAAGGTTGTGCCTGAGTTTCAGCGAGTATCTCTGTAGTGTTCTACTGCGTTCAAGTGGCAGACGACAATCGGAGTCGAATGAAGGAGGAGTGGCACATGTAAACACCACTTTGGCCATGTTTGGTATTTTGTTCGGTGTGGACTATGGTCACTTGGAGGAGTCACTTGCACACCCACACAGTTTAGCTATGTGTGTGTTTGTTCGGTGATATTGTTTGTGGTGAATTGGCTTTTGTAATTAGTGTACAGCATGGGGTTATATTAATTACTATAGTGAATGGCTATATCAGTATCTGTATGGAACCGTATGAATAGCCAGTGCGCTTAATGTTAAAGGGACTATCTATTCATCACCGGGAAAACAAACGAACTCAGAATAGTTCAGATGTGTGCCACAGAGGTGGTGCATACTTAGTACTGAACTTTTCCACTTGGTGGTGTACAGGAGAGTGACCTAGATTGTTGTGCCATTGGCTGGTTGAGTGGAGAGAAGGGTATTTTCAATCTTCTTTAGAGTAGTGCAATGAGGAAATATATTTGCATAATGTAAAATATATGTTAGTACAATTACATTGCATAATTCAATGAGAAACAGATATAGATGAAAAACGTTTTTTTTGTTGTTGAATATTTAAAAAAAAGTTCTGGAGTGTATGGGGTTTGAACCCACACCACCAAAAAACTTCAGGTTACAAGTCCAACACTCTAACCACTAGGCCACAGAGACCACACATTACTACTGCTCTCAGTTCAGGCAGTTCAGGCTATTTTGACTCGACCAGGATTCAAACTCACGACCCCACGATCTACCAACACGGGAGACGGATGCTCTAACTCGAATCCTGGTCGAGTCAAACCAATGACTTTAAAATTGATACTTGTTGCTTCCTAGTCTGGCGCTCGGCATTATTAGGATAGGACAAGGACTGCTTGGCTCAGTGTCATGATAATGTGACTGAGTGGGATATCAGGTCATGGTACTGGTGGCCTGGTATTCCAGTGGGGCAGCACTATAGAGTTGCCATGTGTGCGCACTGTCACAAGTCAGTACCCGTCCTGATATGACCTTAGATGTTGCTAGGATGTAAAACAACAACAAACAAAACATACATACGTACATACGTACATACGTACGTACCTTGTATATGTGACGTCCTATACACAAATAGCCTGAAGTGAGACTACTAATTATGTGTTGTCTCTGTGGCCTAGTGGTTAGAGTGTTGAACTTGTAATCTGAAGTTGTTTGGTGGTGTGGGTTCAAGAACCCATACACAGCAGAACCTTTTTTACATTTATCAACAAAAAAACGTTTTTCATCTATATCTGTTTCTCATTGAATTATGCAATGTAATTGTACTAACATATATTTTACATTACACAAATATATTTCCTGATTGAACTACTGATTGAAAATACCCCAGTTTTACTCTACCTTATCTCTCCACTCACCGAACCATTTTTAAAACAACAGCTGCCAGCTAGTCCCAGCCTCAGAACTGACCCACTTCTGGTGGTGAAGTGGGTCCCCTACTGACTACTCTCCCCACACATATTTGGTTCTTTAAACATAAAAACCAAACAAGGTTGTGCTTGGAGAGCATTTGTCGGAGTACGGTTCCCGTCGCCAGCGACCTATATCTGGTCCCTTTAAGCCGTGTTCACATGGGCAAATTGTAAAGCGATTTAGACAAGGCGAATCATATGAATCGATTTAGTTTGAAAGTGTTTCGCGTTCACACGGGCAGTGCTTTGAGTCGGTTTAAGGTGGAAGTGGATATCTGCGCATGAGCAAGTCCAGACTAACCAGCGCCAGTTTGGGTTCGTCGACGTCGGCACGAGAGAGTGTGGGTTCGACCTAGATATGTATGGACTGAATCGTATTGGTTTGGAGCGGTCAAAACTTCTGTTGGGCAGTGAAACCCTAAAAATAAATGATGAAAAAAATATCTGTGCACAGCTAGCAGTTTCATAGACCAAATTATATTATATAGTGTGACATCCTTAATCCGCCTCAAGTAAGTCGGTTGCGTTCACACGGGCAAAATAAATCGATTCACAGAAATCTACTCACGTACACTACCTCGACAAGTGGTTTACAGTATCAGGATCACAGGAATCGATTCAGCCCTAATCCGACTCAGCCACGCGTTCACACGCGAAATGTAACGCGAACTATACAAGTCGATTTCTACGAATCGATTTACATTGCCCGTGTGAACACGGCTTTTGTATGGCACTCCTCTATCACGTCATATCCTGTTGTATCCCCGTCCAGTCACCCATGGTTATGGTTATGGTTAATAGATAGGGTTATGGTTGGGGTTAGGGTTAGCGTTTGCTGTAAACACTGTCTCGTCCTATGATTGTGTGAAAGATGTTTGTTGATGTTTTACGTCCTAGCAATATCTAAGGTCATATCAGGACGGGTACCGACTTGTGACAGTGCGCACTCATGATGACTTTATAGTGCTGCCCCACTGGAAGACCATGCCGCCAGCACCATGACCTGATATCCCACTCAGTCACATTATGCTGACAGTGACACTGAGCCAACCAGTCCTTGTCCTATCCTAATAATGCCAAGCGCCAGGCTAGGAAGCGACAAGTATACATTTTTAAGTCATTGGTTTGACTCGACCCGGGTTAGAACCCACGATCTACCAACACGGGAGACCGACGCTCTAACTCATTTGGCCATCCCGTCTGGTCTGTGTCAAAGATAGTCACGTGACTACCGCTGTACTAATAAGCTCTCTGGCTATTGATATGGTCCCGTATGAATAGCCACTGCCTATATTATATAATAGGCTGTGGCTATGCTTACAACGAGTCATAAACTCCCAAGCTATGCTTACGACGATCGCCAAATTCCAGTTGCGCTTGCGCAGTCGGGGTCGCAAGTAATATCGCGTATGTCTAACCCTTAGCCTAAATCTAACCCTAACCTTATCCCTAAATAAAACCGTTACCCTAAATAAAACCCTAACCATGAATAAAACACTAAGTCTAACCCTATCCCACGCTGCCTCAAACTTGCATAGTCACTCCGTATACAGTAAAACCTCTCTAAATCGACAGACCTTGGGACCGACTTTAAGTGGTCCATGTAGGGAGGTGGTCGGTTTAGGGAGTTAGAATATGGTTACAGTGGTATTGTTGGGACCCAAATAAAGCGATCAATATAGGGGAGAGGTCGATCTGTGGAGGTGGTCGGTTAGAGAGGTTTTACTGTACATATTATCAGGGTGGTTTGTTTGCCAGAATGGATTCTGTACTCCATGCAAAGAGCAGGTCTATATATGATCATGCAACCCGTATCCGTTGGTATTATGATGGAGAGTTTCTAACAACATAGTTACTGTCCAGTGTAGCTTCCCTACTATTATTTCAACATATAACTGACAAAGGCAAGACAGGTGTATTATAACAGACACATGCGAGTTAGAATTACTGGATCTGCACATATAGGGATACAATACACACTATGTTAGCCTACTGGTGCTTGTAGCCCAGAATGCCATCCCGCCCCCATGTCCTCTGTACATCTCGGCTCTCCCCTCTCTCGCCCCCCCCCCCCTTCTTCTCTCCATCTCACCCCGTCTTTTCCTGTCCCTCTCCCTCTCTCTTCCACCCTCTCCTACCATCTCCCTCTCCCTGTCCCTCTCTCTCCCCCTCCACCTCCCTCTCCTCTCCTTAACCATCCCATCCCCTCCCTTCCTCCCCTCCCTGTCCCACCTTCTCCCACCCACTCCCTCCCTCTCCCTTCCTCCCTCCCTCCCTCCCTCCCTCTCTCTCCCTCCCTCTCCCTCCCTTCCTCCCTCCCTCCCTCTCTCTCCCTCCCTCTCCCCCATCTCCCCCCTCTCCCTCACTCTCCCTTCCCCTCCCGCTCCCTTCCTCTGCTCCTTCCCCCTCCATCCCTTCCGACCCTTTCCCTCCCTCTCTCTCCCTCCCACGCTCTCCCTCACTCTCTCTCAGCCCTCTCCCTCCCTCTCCAACCATTTTCCTTCCTCCCTCTCCCCCCTCTCCTCTTCCTACCCTTTCCCACCCTCTACCTTCATCCCCTCCCTCTTCCACCATTTCCCTCCCTACCTCTCCCACCCCCCTCTTCACCTCTCCCCCCCCCCACTCTCTCCCACCCCCTCTCACCCTCTTACACATTCTTTCCCACACTCTTCTCCCCTCTCCATCCCTCTTACACTCTCTTCCATCCTCTTCTAAACTCTTCCACCCTTTTCCACTTTGGATGAATTACCTCGGCGATATTTAAAGTGAAGACCTGCCAAATTAATTTAGGCAAGAATGTCAAAATACTGACACTGTAGGTTTCAATACTAACAGCTTGGATTATTTTTTAAATTGACTTAAATTAGTATTCTCTTCTATGCAACAACAAATATTTAATAAGTGCTCTGGTAGCTAAGTTGGATATGTAGGATCAACTATAGGTAAGTGTCTTGGCTTTGGACATTTTATACTTTCATCGGACTATGGAGCTTTAACCAGGAGATTATTTTTATGACAATGAAGCTTTTCTATTTCCACCAATCCTTGCCTGTTCTACTATTCCCAGGCATGCTAAGCACCAAGCTAGGTTTGTTTGTGGCTGTTTTACGTCCGAGTAACATCTAACATCATATCAGGATGGGTACCGACTTGTGACAGTGCGCACTCATGGCGACTTTATAGCACTGCCTCACTGGGAGACCAGGCCACCAGAACAATGACCTGATATCCCACTCAGTCACATTATCCTGACACTGAGCAAACCAGTCCTTCCCCTATCCTAATAATGCCGAGTGCCTGGCTAGGAAGCGACAAGTATCAATTTTTAAGTCATTGGTCTGACTTGACCAGGGTTCGAAACCACGATCCCATGAGTTTGGATCCCCTATTCTCCCAAGACAGGAGGCGGACACTCAACTCATTCGGCCATCCCCTCTGGTCTCCCAGGCTAGGTGGCGACAGGTATAATTCTATAAGTCAGTGGTTTGACTCGGCCAGGGTTCGAACCCAGTCCAGGCACTTGGCCATGGGTTCGAATCCCACTACCTGCCAAATTGGTATCGAGCGCTCAACACATCCAGCCATTTGTTTGTTTGTTATTTATGTCCTAGTAGCATCTAAGGTCAGGCATCTCGTCTGTATAATTCATTTAGTAGAACTTTCTGACTGGAATGCTTATTCTTTTACTCAAATACTGACCGGACACGGTGGCTGAATCGGTATAGTGCAGGCTTCCCGTGCAGAAGGTCTGTAGTTTGAATCCCAGTTGAGTCAAACCAATGACTTACAAAATGGAAACTTGTCGCTACCTAGCCAGGCACTCAGCATTAATAGTATAGGGAAAGCACTGGTTAGCTCAGTATCAGGATAAAGTGACTGAGTGGGATATCGGATCATGGTGCTGGTGGCCTGATCTCCCATTGGGGCAGCACTATAAAGTTGTCATGAATGTGCACTGTCACAAAATAAACAAGCAAAAAAACACCCAAATGAATGTTTACAAATCATCTCGGGCCAACACAATAAAGTCATCATGAGTGCACTGTCACGAGTCAGTACCCATCCTGATATGACCTTGGATGTTGCTAGGACATAAAACAACAAACAAAAACATTCGGCCATCTCGTCTGGACAGTTCATTTAGTAGTTCCCATCCTGACATGACCTTCGATGTTGCTAGGACGTAAAACACCAACAATAAAACAAATTAGTAGTTCTGAGTGAATGTCTATTCTTCTACTCAATTACGTCACTTCCGGTGTTGTATACTGCACTGACCTCGCCGGGGAGGTAGGCGTGGGTAGATTGATTGCATCAAAAAGTCTAGGTGGTGTAATGGTTAGGACGTTTGCGCCATGGAATGGCAGAAATGTGGAGTCGAGTTCCGCCATGAGCACTGTGTCCCGCATGTTTGGAACACCCCCCCCCCTGCGCCCCCCAACCCCCTACACACATATGGTAATTGCTAACTGCAGAACGGTCTGCTTCAATAGTTACGTTACATCCGTCGGAACTGATACCCACTCCCACTCTGTCCATACCACTCCCCCCCCCCTCCCACTCCCAGCCTCAATCCCACTACCACCCGTCACTCCCACTACCATTCCCACTCCCCCCCCTCTCTCCATCCCACTACCACTCCCTCCCACTACCACTCCCACTCTGTCCATCCCACTCTGTCCATCCCACTCCCTCCCTCCCACTCCCAGCCTCAATCCCACTACCACTACCACCCGTCACTTCCCACTCATCCCACTCCACTCCCCCCACACTCTCCATCCCACTACCACTCCCTCCCACTACCACTCCCCCCAGCCTCAATCCCACTACCACTACCAACGGTCACTCCCACTACCATTCCCACTCCCCCACCCACTCTCCATCCCACTAACAACAACTACTTACCACTCACTCTGTCCATCCCACTCCCTCCCTCCCACTCCCAGCCTCAATCCCACTACCACTACCACCCGTCACTCCCACTACCATTCCCACTCCCCCACCCACTCTCTCCATCCCACTACCACTCCCTCCCACTACCACTCCCAGCCTCAATCCCACTACCACTACCACCGGTCACTCCCACTACCATTCCCACTCCCCCACCCACTCTCCATCCCACTACCACTCCCACTACCACTCCCACTCTGTCCATCCCACTCCCTCCCTCCCACTCCCAGCCTCAATCCCACTACCACTACCACCCATCACTCCCACTACCATTCCCACTCCCCCACCCACACTCTCCATCCCACTACCACTCTCCCACTACCACTCCACTCTGTCCATCCCACTCCCTCCCTCCCACTCCCAGCCTCAATCCCACTACCACTACCACCCGTCACTCCCACTACCATTCCCACTCCCCCACCCACTCTCCATCCCACTACCACTCCCACTACCACTCCCACTCTGTCCATCCCACTCCCTCCCTCCCACTCCCAGCCTCAATCCCACTACCACCCGTCACTCCCACTACCATTCCCACTCCCCACCCACTCTCCATCCACTACCACTCCCACTACCACTCCCACTCTGTCCATCCCACTCCCTCCCACTCCCAGCCTCAATCCCACTACCACTACCACCCGTCACTCCCACTACCATTCCCACTCCCTCCCACTACCATTCCCACTCTGCCCATCCCACTCCCTCCCTTCCCACCCCCCCACTCCCAACCCCAATCCCACTACCGCTACCACCCGCCACTCCTACTACCACTACACTCCTTCCCCCCCACTCTCTTCACCCCACTACCACATCCACCCCCCACTCCCACTCCCTTCCCCCACTCCCACCCCCAGCCTCAATCCCACTCGTGTCAGATGGGATGGCCGTATGAGTTGAGCGTCGATCTCCCGTTTTGAATTGATCGTGGGTTTGGAACCAATGGGTTTGAACCAATGCCTTATACAAATTGATACTTGTCGCTTCCTAGCCTGATGCTCGGCATTATTAGGATAGGGCAATGAATGGTTGGCTCAGTGTCAGGATAATGGAACTGAGTGGGATATCAAGTCATGGTGCTGGTGGCCTGGTCTCCCGGTGGAGTAGCACTATAAAGTCACCATCAGTGTGCACTGTCACAAGTTGGTGCCCATCCTGCTATGACCCTAGATGTTGCCAGAGTGTAAAACTCAAACAACCAGCGAACCAATCCCACTCATACTCGTGCTATCGACGGACGCAATGTCCGAATCGGTAAGACGTTGGCTGGCTTCCAGCGTGGGAGATCATGGGTTCGAACCCTGGCGGAGTCAAACCAATGACATGCATTTACAAAATTGACACCTAGCCTGACGCATACGGCAACGACTGGCTTATTTCGTAGCAGGACGTATTTTATCATATACAGGACTTAAAGTTGCATAGTCCGATGGTTTTGAGTTTTTGTCATTTTCTGAGATAAATATATTAGGTTGATTATTCTTATCTATCTAAATTTTGTTTGAAGTAACATTTATTTTGAATAACTAACTTTTGAGATATTTGAAGTGCAAATTAATTTTGGCAAGCATGCCAAAGCACTGACACCATAGGCATCTGCAGTAACAGGTTCTATTAAATTGTCTTAATATTCCATTCTGTGTGGTACCGGGAGTGGTGGCCGAATCAATAGAGCGCGGGCCTCGAGTGCGGAAGGTCGTTAGTTTGGTTCCCAGTCGAATCAAACCAATAAGTTATCAAATTGATACTTGTCGCTTCCTAGCCTGGTGCTCGTCATTACTAGGATAGGGCAATGACTGGTTAGCTCAACGTCATAATAATATGACTGAGTGGGATATCGGGTCATGGTGCCAGCGGCCTCGTATCCCAATGGGACAGCACTATAAAGTTACCATATGAGTATGCACTGTCACTGTCCTGAAATGACCTTAGATTTTGTGAGGACATAAAACCCTAACAAACAAACAGACGTGACAGTTGGCGGTTAGCCAATCACATGGATCGCTGAACTCATGTGCAACGTGTACAAACTGCTGCACATGCGCAACAATGCGTCAGAATGGGCGGTTGGTTGGTTGTTGGAGTTTTACATCCTGGCAACATCTAGGATCATATCAGGATGGGTACCGACTTGTGACAGTGCACACTCATGGCAACTTTATAGTACTGCCACACTGGGAGACCAGGCTGCCAGCACCATGACCTGATATCCAACTTAGTCACATTATCCTGACACTGAGCCAACCACTCCTTGCCCTATCCTAATAATGCTGAGCGCCTGGCTGAGGAAGCAATGAGTATCAATTTTTAAGTCATTCATTTGACTCGACAAGGGTTCTAATCCGTGGGTTCGAATCCCACGATCTACCAAAACGGGAGACGGACGCTCAACTCATTCGGCCACCCTATCCGGTCGCGTCAGTACGGGCGGAATGATTTCACACGGGCAGAGGCCGAGTGTGTCACGAAATAGTGGCCCTTGACTATTTTTAGACATACCCTCTCCCTGGTGTATACATAAACAAAGCATTTAGTAGAGGTACGTAGCTTAATCTCTTTAAGAAACACAATGTGGATATTCCGAGTTCTACTGGTTCTTTGGGAAGGACTGAAGCTGCCACCTAGCATGATGGGTCGCAGCTTCAGCTTAAAGTTGCATAGTCCGATGGATTTGAGTTTCTGTCATTTTCTGAGATAAATACATTAAATCGATCATTATAAGCTACTTTACTTTAGGTTGAAGTAACTTTTAGTTTAAATGGCTAACTTTGGAGATATTTGAAGTGACAACATGCCAAATTAATTTTGGCAAGCATGCCAAAACTCTGATGCCATAGGCTTATGCAGTAACAGGTTCTATTAAATTGACTCCCCATGCCATTCTATGTGACAACAAATGTTTAATAACTCTACCAGTATCTAAGATAAATATGTAGAATCAAATCTAGGTAAGTGTTTTGGTTTTGAAAATTTGATGCTTCATCGGACTATGCAACTTTAAGAGACCAGACGGGATGGCCGAATGAGCTGGAGCGTCCGTCTCCCGTGCTGGTAGGTCGTGGGTTCGGGCCATGGTCGAGTCAAACCAATGACTTGAAAATTGGTGCTTGTCACTTCCTAGCCAGGCGCTCGGCATTACTAGGACAGGGCAAGGACTGGTGTGCTCAGTGTCAGGATAATGTGACTGAGTGGGATACCAGGTCGTGGTCCCGGCGGCCTGGTTTCCCAGTGAGACAGCACTATAAAGTCGCCAGGATGCGCACTGTCACAAGTCGGTACCGGTCCTGATATGACCTTAGATGTTGCTAGGACGTAAAACAACAACAAACAAACAACAAACAACAGCTTCAGCTTACACAGTGGAAGATTGGGTTGGTGCTACTCCCAGCCCTATCCTGCATAATAAATTCTAGACGTTGCATCTATAACTATACCCCCCCCCCCCTTTGATGATCAAACTTGGCCGGGTTATTTCCATACACTTGTTTCTAATGTAGATTTCAGTGACATTTTCCTGGAGAATATTTTACATTTTTCTTTCTTAGTTTTTCTCTATGTGTATATATATACATTACCTGTCCTGATATGACCCTAGATGTTGCCAGGATGTTAAACTCCAACAACCAACCAACCGCCCATTCTGATGCAGCAGTTTGTACACGTTGCATATATGTGCATATATATTATACTATATATATATTATATATATATATTATATATATATATATATATATGTGCCTCGATTGTCGTAGAGGTTTGATGTATATATATATATATATATATATATATATATATATATACACCTCCATAGGATATATCCATAGGAGTTGGTTATGCATGAAAACTGGTTTATATATATATATATATATATATATATAAAAACCGGTTTTCACCCTTTACGCATGAATTCAAAATAGGCCAAGTGGAAAAGATTGTATTGACGTCAGCACGTCTATTTAGGTCAGTGCGTTCACTGATTGGCTGCAGGACAACATCTGGTCGCACTGTAAACTCAATGGCTATGAGCAATCTTCATAGAGAAAAGGTGAAATATATCTAAAACCACACCACCTGGACACAAACCGATTGGATTACATATAGAAAACACATTATAAAAAGAGATTATATAAAATTTATAAGGTTAGGGTTCTGCATTTCTATTAATTTTGAATCAAATCGATGTGTTGCACTGCGCGTATCGGCAAACTCAATGCATTGTCAATGGCCGTGAGCAATCTTCATACAGAAAAAGTGAAATATCTCTAAAACCCCACCATCTAGACACAAACCGATTGGAACACATATAGAAAAATATTCAAAGAAGAGATTATATTAAATTTATAAGGTTAGGGTTCTGCATTTCTATTAATTTTGAATAAAATCGACGTGTTGCACTGCGCGTATCGGCAAACTCAATGAGTCAATGCATTGTCAATGGCCATGAGCAATCTTCATACAGAAAAAGTGAAATATGTCTAAAACCACACCACCTAGACACAAACCGTTTGGAACACATATAGAAAACATATTCAACGAACATATTATGTTAAATTTATAAGGTTAGGGTTCTGTATTTCTACTAATTTTGAATAAAATTGACGGTTTGCACTGCGCGTACCGGCAAACTCAATGCATTGTCAATGGCAGTGAGCAATCTTCATACAGAAAAAGTTAAATATCTCTAAAACCACACCACTTAGAAACAAACTGATTGGAATACACATAGAAAACATGTTTACCAAAAGGATTATATTAAATTGATACGGTTAGGGTTCTGGATTTCTATTAATTTGGAATAAAACTGACGTTTTGCACTGCGCGTACGGCAAACAGAATGCATTGTCAATGGCGGTGAGCAATCTTCATACAGAAAAAGTTAAATATCTCTAAAACCACACCACCTAGAAACAAACTGCTTGGAACACATATAGAAAACATATTCAACGAATAGATTATATAAAATTTATATGGTTAGGGTTCTGGATTTCTATTAATTTTGAATAGAATAAACGTTTTGCACTGCGCATACTAGGAAACTCAGTGGCAGTGTGCATTCGTTCTGCAGGCAATTTGCACATGCATACACAATGTTTACAAACATTGAAAGGGGTCTATTGGATGGTTAAATTACTTTTCATTTTTTCAAGTTACAGAGTCTGATGGTTTTGACTTTCTGATATGTTTTGTGATAAATATTTCAGGTTGTTCGTTATAATCTTCGTTATGGTAGCTTAGACTAATCGTGATTGTAAATGAGTCATTAGTTTGACTCAGCCAGGGTTTGAACCCAGGTGGTCGAATCCCACAACCTATCCAAAACCGGAGGCGGACGCTCAACTCACTCGACCATTCCATCTGGCTTCAAGAAAGTATTATCTTTGTTTTATCTTGGGTAGACCAGTTAATTGTTGATAGCATTGTTTATCTAAAGAAATTCAAACATGCTATTGAAAGGAGCAGTATGCATTTTACTCTGTTGTCAGTCTAGGCAACCTGTTGATAAAAGATTCACCCGGTACTTGTAGTACACGGGTGAAGATCAGCCTTATATAAAAACGGTCAAAAAATCGGGCTAATGAAATGAGTCTTTATGAGAGCCTAATTTCTCAATCTAAGAAGCAACATTTATTCTTTGTATATGTCTTCATGTTTACCCACTACTTTTGAGTTGGAAAATATAATAAAACATATACTTTAATGCAATTTAAAAGTGAAATCGACGGTGTTCTCTGGCTGCCATCGTGTCTTTTTGCATTCTCGCCCATTTCACCAACTCTGTGCCTATATGAGTAGCCATTTGATACTGGAGCCACAGTTTCTAGTTCATGTTCCATACTAAACCTATTTTCACCCATATTTTCTACAAATAACCCTGGTGAATCTTTTATCTAGGCAACCTGTGGCTACATGGTGTGGGTGGTCCTGTTGATTGTGGATAAATAGAAATGCCTGAGACTGGTCCAAACTGGTTATTATTAAAGTTGCACAGTCCGATGATTTTGAGTTTCTGTCAGTTCCTGAGATAAATATATTAGCTTGCCAAAACTCTGACACCATAGGCTTCAGCAGTAACAGATTCGATTAAATTGCCTCCGTATCCCCGTGTAACCAGCAATGAATGCTTAATAAGTGCACCAGTATCTAAGTTAGATATGTAGGATCAAATGTAGATAATTATTTTGGCTTTGAAAATCTGATACGTTTATCGGACTATGCAGCTTTAATTACACCATGAATGCTGTGAGGTGCACTTGCATATATATTTAAATCTCCTTTAACAAATTTTCTTCAAGTGGATGTAGTTTCAAGTTAAACACCATAGTGCAGACTACTACACTATCTTTCTCATATACGGTGAACCCCGTTTTCAAACAGCCTCGCTATTCGAACAAATCAGTTCATGAACATATTTTTCAAACAAAACGTGCATCGGTTTCGGAATGCATTTTCGGTTTACTAACAACTGTTACTAAGTCAAGTACTGCAAATAAACAGAAAACAGAAATAAACCAAGGTGTTAGAGGAAATAATCCAGAATTTCAGTTAAGGGCGCATTCCTTCCACACGTAATGCGTAATGCGAATGCGACAAAAAATCGAAACGCCTTGAAACCTATGAGCTACATTCCTTACACGCGTAATGTGAATGCGTTTTTCCGATCGGTCCATGTAGCGATCAGTGCGGCATACGTTATGCGTCAAGCTGGGTGTGAATAGAAACCTGAGTCTGATGTGTCCATTAGTTTAACACAAGGAGAGGCGACTGAGCATTACGGAACGGTCACGCACAAGGCTTCTGAGTGGAAACATATGGTAGTGGTGGTGGTGGGGGTTCGGGATAGGTTCGGGTTGGTAAAAATGCTACCAGAGCCACAAAAATATGAAAACTTATCTATAATTTGGTTATAATAAAGGTAGGAACCCCCATCTGACGTACAAAAAGTTACATAGATATAAATGCAATATTTGGTCATATACAGAGCAGTATGGAGAATAATTGTTAATTTTTATTTTTTAAATATAGCCAGTCATGTGCCACATACCGCATACCGCATAACGTGTGTAAGGAATGATGGCATTCGCATACTGCATGACGCATAACGCATTACGCATTACGCATAACGCGTGTAAGGAATGCCCGCTTTACCTGAGGTTCTTATGAAGGGGGACTCCCCTTCCAAACAATAACATCCCTTCCCTCTTCCCTCCTCTCCACCTTCCACTTACGCTCTCAAGTTTCCTCTATACATGTAGGATGAAATTAAATTGTCTGTTTTATTTATAATTATTGTTTATCCATTTTGTGCAAGATTTTATGGATAAGCAAAGTGAAAAAATGGCTTTCATTTCGGAATCAGGAACAGATTAATCCATTTTCCAATATTTATTATGTAAAAATTGCTTTCAGTTTATGGACAAATCAGTTTACTAACCATATTTAGGAACAAATTATGTCCAAAAGCCGAGGTTGTTCGTTGTTGGGAGTTTTTACGTCCTGGCAAAATTTAAGGTTAACATGACACGTACCGACTCGTGACAGTATGCCCTCATGGTGACTTCATAGTGCTGCCTCACTGGGAAATCAGGGCACCTGCAGGCAGTACCATGACCTGATATCCCACTCAGTCATATTATCCTGACACTGAGCTAACCAGTCCTTTCCCTATCCTAGTAATGGCCAGCGCCAGGCTAGGCAGCGACAAGTATTAATTTTATAAGTCGGCTGGGAACCGAACTCCCGACCTTCCGCACGCGAGGTCCGCGCTATGCCGATTCGTCCACCGCACCCATTCAAAAACCGAGGTTTCACTGTATACTTATAGTTATACAGTAAAACCTCTCTAAATCGATCGACCATGGGGCCAACTTTAAGTGGTCCATTTAGGGAGATGGTCGGTTTTGAGAGTTAGAATATCCTTACAATGGTATTGTTGGGACCCAAATAAAGCGATCGATATAGGCGAGTGGTCGATCTGTGGAGGGGTCGGTATAGAGAGGTTTTACTGTATGTGTGTGTGTGTGTCTAGAGGTAGGGTGTGTATACTTGTATGTATACTTGTATGTATCACTGGGCGCAGTGGCCTAATAACAGAGTGCGGGCCTGTGTGCAGGAGTTTGGTTCCCAGGGTCGAGTCAAACCAATGACTTTAAAATTGATACTTGTTGCTTCCTAGCCTGGCACTAAGCATTAATAGGATAGAGCAAGGACTGGTTAGCTCAGTGTCCGGATACTGTGACTGAGTGGGATATCAGGTCATGGTGTCATTGGCCTGATTTCCCAGTGGGGCAGCACTATAAAGTCACCATGAGTGCATACTGTCACAAGTCAGTGCCTATCCTGATATGGCCTTAGCTGTTGTCAGGACGTAAAACTCCAACAACCAACCTGTATTTTCACGTGGTAGCTCCAGCCACCCCCATTCTCTGTTATGCACCTGTACTCTGACCTCCTGAACCCCCTCCAGCTGCTGCTACATGGTTGTGTCGGGCTACAGAACCGTTCTTCTCACTGACCCCACGCTCTACCTTTATCCTCTTTTTTGTTGTTGAAGATTTATACTGCCTATCATGGATAAGCCTGAATAGGCTTGTTTTCACCATTAGACAGTTTGTCGATAGAAAGCCGAAGCCTACACTTTTACCGACCCAATGGATTTTTAACCTCCCACACCACATAGACATGGTATGAGAGCAACCGGCCTTTGATGACGCTGTAAGTTATACACACCGGTGGAAATCCAAATTGGCAGAGATGGGGGGCATGGGGAATCGAACCACCGACCTTCAGATTAGAAGTCCAACCTAGAAAAAAGTCAGACACTCTAACCACTCCGCCACAGAGAACACCACTCTAACTTATTAAAATTGCAATTAGTCCAATTAGAAAAGTATAAACTTGTCAAAACCTAACCTATTATTACATTTGATCCTACATATCTAACTTAGGTACTGGCGCATTGATCGTAATGCTTGCATTGCGTTTGATTCGCGGTGAAGGAGGAGTGCCACCCCCTCTCCTCCTGCCTCCCCGCCGCTGACCGTTGGGTTATGTAACACCCCCTCCCCCTCTCCTCACCCCTTATAACCGGGCCCTGCCCCTGCCTCCACCCACTCCTCCTCCAGCCGCCTCCAGTAGCCCACCCCTGCCATTTTTCTTCCGCCCATCACCCATACTTATTTCTTTTTCCTTCTTAAGCTAAGATTCCTTACACGCGGTATGCGGCATGCGGTATGCGAATGGGAAGATTCCTTCTATGTGGTATGTGGCATGCGGCACACGACTGGCTATATTTAAAAAATATAAATAAACATGTATACACCATACTGCACTGTATATTGCCTAATATGGCATCTATATCAATGTAACTCTTGGTACGTCACATGGACGTTATTACCTTTATAATTACCAAATTATAGATAAGTATTCATATTTTTGTGGCTCTGGTAGCATTTTTACCAACCAGAACCCCCACCACCACCACTACCATATGTTTCCCCTCAGCACCCTTGTGTGAGACCATTCCGTAATGCTCAGTCGCCTCTCCTAGTGTTAAACTAATGGGCACATCAGACTCAGGTTTCTATTCAGACCCTGCGTGCCGCATACCGCATGCCGCACCGATCGCTACAGGGACCGATCGAGTTGTCGCATTCGCATTCGCATACCGCGTGTAAGGGTTGTAGCCCATTGAGTTCAAGGCGTTTCGATTTTTTGCCGCATTCGCATTCGCATACCGCATACCGCATGCCACATACCGCGTGTAAGGAATCTTAGCTTTATGGTGGAGGGCTCTTCGGGGGCCCCCATCCCCCCTGACGTTACCCATGAACACTGACTTTTACCTCATTGCATTGTTGTTTAGTTTAGTTTGTTACATCTATCTTACTTGACATTTGCTTATTGTACTTTCTCATTTGCACTCTGTATGTCCTTCTGGCGCGTGAATAAAGTGCTCTTATTCCACCCCGGCCTTGTCTTCCTCCTTCGCTGCGTGTCTATTAAGCATGGAAAGGAATACCACATACAAGGAAATACTGAGTCGATTTAATAGGACTTGCTACTGCAGAAGCTTTGGTGTCAGCGTTTTGACATGCTTTCCAAAATTAATGTTGCATGTGTGTACTTCAAATATCTCCAATGGTTGCCATTTAAAATAAAAGTTTCTTCAAACTAGAAAGTTAGGTAGATTATAGCAATTGACTTAATTTATTTACCTAAAAGAAATTACAGAAACTAAAAATCATCGAACTATGCAAGTTTAGACATTTCATACCACCTGCATCAGTTTGTTTGTTGTTGTTTTACGTCCTAGCACCATATACGGTCATATCAGGACGGACCTGCATCAGTAGGTACAGGTAGGTTGGTTGCATCAGGGAGCCTAGATAAAAGATTCACCTGGTACTTGTAGTACACGGGTGAAGGACAACGTAGTGTAAATACGGGCGAAAATAGGTTTAGTATGGAACATGAAGTAGAAACTGTGGCTCCAGTATCAAATGGCTACCCGTATAGGCACAGAGTTGGTGAAATGGGAGAGAATGCAAAAAGACAAGATGGCGGCCGCAGAACGCCGTCGATTTCACTTTTAAATCTTATTAAGCTAGATATTATATTATATTTTTCAACTCAAAGGTAGCGGGCTATCAATCATCATCATCATGCTGTCGGTCGCGATGCGACAAAGACTGCTTTCATTACTTGACTGCCGCTCTCCATTTAGCTCTCTGCTGTGAGAGTTGTGTCCATGAGTCGGTCTTAATGTCTCTCAGCTTCAGGTTTCTCTTGATGGTATCTTTGAACCGGAGACGGGGGCGCCCTCTCTTTCTGTAGCCAGAAGACAGTTGAGAATAAAGGATCTGCTTTGGTAGCCTGTCTGATGACATCCTCATGAGGTGTCCAGTCCACCGGAGATTCTTTTTGATCAGAAGATCTTCCATAGAGGGCAGCCCCATCCGTTCGAGTATTTCCTTATTCGTCACTTTGTCCTTCCAGGTTAGCCTCATGATTGAACGCAGATGTCGCATCATGAAGGCATGCAGCTTTTTCACCTGCTGTCTGTACGCTGTCCAGGCCTCGGCTCCGTATAGTAGGGTGGATAGCACGATTGCGCGGTAGATCTTACCTTTGACCCGAATGGACACATGGTGGTTGTTCCAGAGTCTCTGGCGTAGTCGGGCGAAAGATGCGCTAGCCTTGGCCATCCTCCTCTGTATCTCAGCATCAATGCGTCCATCACTTGATATAGTGCTTCCGAGATAGGTGAATTCCGGAACAGAGTTCAGCTTGTTTCCGTCAACCATGATCTCCTCCTCTCGGGTTCTTGTAGAGTTGGGTTGGTACAGCACCTCCGTCTTCTTGATGTTAATTTTCAGGCCAAACTTCTTTGATGCGTCGGAGAAAGCGTCCACTATTTTCTGGGTCTCTTCAGCAGAGTGGGCAACCAGTGCACTGTCATCTGCGAATAGTAGCTCTCTCACCAGTATCTGAGTAGTCTTGGTCTTCGCTCTGAAGTGTGCGACATTGAATAGGTCAGCGCTCTGTCTGGACTGTATATAAATGCCATCCCCCATGTCTCGGAAAGCCTCGTCTAGCATTGCTGATAGGAAGATGGAGAAGAGCGTGGGGGCCAGCACACAACCTTGCTTGACCCCATTGGTAACCCCAAACAATTCCGAGACTTCCCCTCCAGCACTAACGTTCGCCATCATTCCTGTATGTAGAGCCTCGATCATAGTTGTGAACTTCTCTGGGCATCCGTACTTCCTCAGTAGCTGCCATAGCCCGATCCTCCCGACTGTATCAAATGCCTTAGTGAAATCGACAAATACCATGTACAGTGGTCGGTCCTGCTCAATGCACTTTTCTTGTAGCTGTCGGAGACAAAATATCATATCCACAGTGCTCCGGTTACCTCTGAAGCCACACTGTGACTCTGGAACCACACCAGGTGTTATGTGAATAGATAGTCTGTTGAGTAGGATCCTGGCGAAGATCTTCCCTGCTATGGAAAGAAGAGAGATTCCTCTATAGTTCCCACAGTCTGTTCGATCACCTTTCTTGTAGATGGTTACAATGCTGGCATCCTTCCATGCTTGGGGTACAGAACCCTCCTCCCAGGCATTGGTGATTAGTTGGTGCAGTCTGTTGAGCAGATTGTCTCCTCCATGCTTCCATACCTCGGCAGGAATTCCATCACCCCCAGGTGCTTTGCCATCTTTCAGGCTGGCGATTGCTCTAGCCATCTCATGCATGGTTGGAATCTCATCGAGGCATGTTTTGGTAATGCGCTGCTGGATGTTGTTCAGAGCTTCGTGATCTATGTCGCCAGGGACGTTGAGTAGCTTCTGGAAGTGTTCGCTCCATCTTGCCACAACTCTCTTGCTGTCGGAAAAGGTCTCCGTTCCATCTGTTGATTTCAGGTGAACAGCTCCCTTCTTCACGGGTCCCCACACTTCCTTCAGTCCGCTGTAGAAGCCCTTCATGTTGTTTCTGTCTGCAGCTCTCTGCAGCTCCTCTGCCTTCATTTCCCACCAGTCTGACTTCAGTGCACGGGTGCATTTTTGTAGCAATCTGCAGGCATCTTTGTATGCTGCAGTGGTGGATCTAGTGTTCCTGGTCTGCAACACTCTCTGGTGGGCTTGGTCTCTTCTGCTCATAAGATTTTGTAGCTCCTGATTGTTGGGGTCGAACCAGTCCTGGTGTTTTCTGTCTGGCTTGCCGAGATAAGTTTTAGCTGTGTTGTATACAACCTGCTGCAACACTGCCCATTCCTCATCTGGTGTTGGGCTTTCCTTCTCCTCCCATTGTGCGAGAGCGCTGTCCATCTCCCGCTTGAAGCTCTCCCTGTGACTGATGGTACTTAATTTTTGCTGTGTTGAGCTTTGTCGGTTTATTTGTCCCTTGCCTGTTGTGTTTTTTCTCGTATTCTGAATGCCACTTTTGACCTTAGCATCTGGTGATCGGTCCAGCAGTTAGCTCCACGCATGGCTCGGGTACTGTGGATGTCCATCTTATCCCGGCACCTTGTGATGATGAAGTCGATCATATGCCAGTGCCTGGAACGAGGATGCATCCAAGTGGTCTTGCGTTCATCCTTCTGCTTGAACATGGTGTTTGTTACTATCAGTTCGAACTCAGAGCACAAAGCCAGTAGGAGCTCACCATTGGAGTTGCATTTCCCGATTCCATGCTTGCCCATGACCAAGGGCCACTTGTCATTGTCTCTTCCTATCCTTGCATTGAAGTCTCCTATCAGCAGTAGCTTATCCGTGTGAGGGATGTCACTGAGCGTACTTGCCAGCTGGTTGTAGAAGGCCTCCTTGTTATCATCTGGGTTTGTCATTGTTGGAGCGTACACACTGATAATTGTAGCAAAGTTGTTCTTGCTCAAAGGTAGTCTCATCGTCAATAAGACATATGTAAAGAATAATTGTTGCTTCTTAGATTGTGAAATTAGGCTCTCAATTCGTTAACCCGCTTTTTCGACCGTTTTTACATAGGGTTGGTATTCACCCATGTACTGCGAGTACCGGGTGAATCCTTTATCTACAGGGAGCCTAGATAACCTAATGGTTATGGCATTAGCCCAGGAATGGCAGAAGTGTGGGTTCAAATTCAGGTCTGGTCGATTGCCAACGAAGACCCTGCCACTCCCCACCCTTAGTTGGGACAGTTGTTCTATTTCAGGTAGATCGTGGGATTCGAACCCACGGGTTCGAACCCTGGTCGAGTCAAACCAGTGACTTAGGAATTGATACTTGTCGCTTCCTAGCCTGGCGCTCGGTATTATTAGGGTAGGACAAGGGCTGGTTGGCTGAGTGTCAGGATAATGTGACTGAGTGAGATAGTGTGGCAGCACTATAAATTCACCATGAGTGTGCACTCTCACAAGTCGGTACCGGTCCTGATATGACCTTAGATGTTGCCAGGACGTAAAACTCCAACAAGCAACCAACCAGCAGTCTTTAAAGAAATAGACGAATTAATTGTTTGTTTGTTGTTGTTTTACGTCCTATCAACATCTAAGGACATGAATTAAAGCTGTGCGCTTATTCTATAGTCAACTTCAGTGAAAATGCCCCATTTCACAATACAGTGATCCGCCGACATCTCTGATGTCACGGGAATATTGTAACATCATTTAAGGGGTTCAGGCGCAAAACCGACCAACACCATCCGGGCCAAAGAAAAACAATGACTACCACATTTGAGCTGAAGCTGCCATCCTTCCGATAATCAAATCGGGGTTGTTGTTTTTCGCAGAAGCTGCCACATCGTCTATATAACGCCCCCTACTCAATATGAAATTGATAGACTTTAAACTGGAAAGACAACAGTCAATTCTATGCTGGACAGCGTAGACTTCAACCCTTAAGTTGACTTAGTATTCCTTTAATGCACCAGTAGCAATGTTGAATATGTGTGGTGTTCTCTGTGGCGGAGTGGTTAGAGTGTCTGACTTTTTTCTAGGTCGTACTCCTAATCTGAAGGTCGGTGGTTCGATTCCCCGTGCCCCTACCTCTGCCAATTTGTATTTCCACCACTGTGTATAACTTACAGCGACATCAAAGGCCAGTTGCTCTCATACCATGTCTATGTGGTGTGGGAGGTTAAAAATCCCTAGGGTCGGTAAAAGTGTAAACTCAGGCTTTCTATCGACAAACTAACTAATGGTGAAAACAAGTCTAATCAGACTTATCCATGATAGGCAGTATAAATCTTCAAAGATAGATTCTAGCTATGTAAGCTATACAGTTTCGGCCACCCCGCCCGGTACTTAAAGTTGCATGGTCCGATGAAATATATATTTTTCGAAACGAAAATACTTATGTACATTTGATTCATTATACCCAACTTAGCTATTGGTGCATTAGCTAGTAGTATGGGACAGCATACATGGAATAATCAGTGAATTCACCACCTCATCCCATGGACACTTACTTTGAGGGAGGCCACAATCTCGTGACCTGATTTGTCTTGCCCTCATTCCCAATGCCATATATGGCATTAGTCAGGTTCTAATACATACACATTACTAGGTCAACTGACATCACATGACCATCGCGAGATGGTAATCTGTGTCATAGCTACAGGACTTTTGGTAAGCTTACCAAAATGATTTTGGGTTTTTCAGCACAATTTTCTCCAGAATTAGCACGTTTTCATTCAAATTACCCTGGAATAATGATTAGTAGGTTATAATGATCAGTTTGATATATCTATCTCAAAAATATTGTAAGAGTTCAAACTCCATCGGACTATGCAACTTTAATATTACACTAGTATCTAAATTGGATATAGTTGGTTGGTTGTTGAAGTGTTATGTCCTGGCAACATCTAAGGTCATATCAGGACAGGTACCAACTTGTGACAGTGCACACTGATGGTAACGTTATAGTGCTGCCCCACTGGGAAATCAGGCCACTGGTACCACGACCCAATATCCCACTCAGTCGGATTATCTTGACATATGTCATTGGTTTGACCTGACCGGGAACCGAACTCCCGATCTCGCGCACGCGAGGATCGCGCTCTAACGATTCGGCCACCGATATGTAAAATCAAATCTAGACGAGATTTTGGCTTCGAAAATTGTGTGCTGTCATCAGACTATACGACCAGACGGGATGGCCGAATGAGTTGAGTGTCCGTCTCCTCTTTTGGCAGGTCGGGGGATCCGAACCCGTGGGTTTGAACCCTGGTCGAGTCAAACCAATGCCTTAAAAATGTATACTTGTCACTTCATAGCCAGACACTCGGCATTATTAGGATAGGGCAAGGACTGATGCCCTCAGTGTCAGGATAATGTGACTGAGTGGGATATCAGGTCATGGTGCTGGCAGCCTGGTCTCCCAGTGGTGTAACACTGTAAAGTCACCATGAGTTCACACTGTGACAAGTCGGTATCCGCCCTGATATGACCTTAGATGTTGCTAGGGCATAAAACAACAACAAACAAATTAACAATCAGACTATTCAGTGTTAACTAATGTCACGATTCAAGAACAATGAGATAGGATGGGCTGGAATACTTCGAGCAAATACTTTATCAACTACGACGCCCATACACTTTGTTTCTGAACTTACCGAGGCGGTCGTGACGTCACAGGCTATGGCAACAATCCCGCTGACCTAATATCCCACTCAGTAACATTATCATGATACTGAGCTAACCAGTCCTTGCCCTAGTAACGATGAGCACCAGGCTAAGTAGCAACATGTATCAATTTTGTAAATCATTGGTTTGACCCGACTGGGACTCAAACCCACGACCTTCCGCATAGGAAGTCAGCGCTCTTACCGATTCTGCATTGAGTTGATATTGATTGTAGAATATTAGACTACTATGGCCAGAACTAGTCAAAGTATGAAATAGTTTGGGCCAAATAGGACTACAGGTACCGGATCAAATGCCCGGCAAACTTAGAACCGGAAGTGGCCCAGATTTCTGGATTTTCGGTTTTCTGGAGTATATACTTTCATAAGTATATACTTAAAATATCAAATAAACAATGAAAAGTATAGAACTAAATTTATTTAATCACTTTAAAAAATAACCGGTTTTCTGGTAATTCCGGATTTCTGGAAGGCAGATAAGAGGCTAGGTACATGTAGTAGGTGCCATTTCCTTCGAGAAATATATTAGGTTGCCTAATATAATCTACTGGACGCGGTGGCCGAATCGGTAGAGTGCAGGCCTCCAGTGCGGAAGGTCGGGAGTTCAATTCCCAGTCGAGTCAAACCAATGACTGACAAAATTGCTACTTTACTTTCATCAGGCTATGCAGCTTTAACTAACTTTGCTTTCATCAGACTATGCAGCTTTAATTAACTTTGCTTTCATCAGACTATGCAGCTTTAATTAACTTTACTTTCATCAGACTATGCAGCTTTAACTAACTTTGCTTTCATCAGACTATGAAACCTTAATTAACTTTGCTTTCATCAGACTATGCAGCCTTAACTAACTTTGCTTTCATTGGACTATGCAGCTTTAATTAACTTTGCTTTCATTGGACTATGCAGCTTTAACTAACTTTACTTTCATCGGACTATGCAGCTTTAATTAACTTTGCTTTCATCAGACTATGCAGCTTTAACTAACTTTACTTTCATCAGACTATGCAGCTTTAATTAACTTTGCTTTCATCAGACTATGCAGCTTTAATTAACTTTACTTTCATCAGACTATGCAGCTTTAACTAACTTTGCTTTCATCAGACTATGCAGCTTCAACTAACTTTACTTTCATAAGACTATGCAGCTTTAACTAACTTTGCTTTCCTCAGACTATGCATCTTTAACTAACTTTGCTTTCCTCAGACTATGCAGCTCTAATTAACTTTACTTTCATCAGACTATGCAGCTTTAACTAACTTTGCTTTCATCAGACTATGCAGCTCTAATTAACTTTTGTTTCATCAGACTATTCAGCTTTAACAAACTTTGCTTTCATCAGACTATGCAGCTTTAACTAACTTTGCTTTCATCAGACTATGCAGCTTTAACTAACTTTGCTTTCATCAGACTATGCAGCTCAAATTAACTTTACTTTCATCAGACTATGCAGCTTTGATTAACTTTACTTTCATCAGACTATGCAGCTTTAACTAACTTTTCTTTCATCAGACTATGCAGCTTTAACTAACTTTACTTTCATCAGACTATGCAGCTTTAACTAACTTTACTTTCATCAGGCTATGCAGCTTTAACTAACTTTACTTTCATCAGACTATGCAGCTTTAATTAGCTTTGCTTTCATCATACTATGCAGCTTTAATTAACTTTACTTTCATCAGACTATGCAGCTTTAACTAACTTTGCTTTCATCAGACTATGCAGCTTTAATTAACTTTACTTTCATCAGACTATGCAGCTTTAACTAACTTTACTTTCATCAGACTATGCAGCTTTAACTAACTTTGCTTTCATCAGACTATGCAGCTTTAACTAACTTTGCTTTCATCAGACTATGCAGCTTTAACTAACTTTGCTTTCATCAGGCTATGCAGCTTTAACTAACTTTGCTTTCATCAGACTATGCAGCTTTAATTAACGTTGCTTTCATCAGACTATGCAGCTTTAACTAACTTTACTTTCATCAGGCTATGCAGCTTTAACTAACTTTACTTTCATCAGACTATGCAGCTTTAATTAACTTTGCTTTCATCATACTATGCAGCTTTAACTAACTTTGCTTTCATCAGACTATGCAGCTTTAATTAACTTTGCTTTCATTATACTATGCAGCTTTGATTAACTTTACTTTCATCAGACTATGCAGCTTTAATTAACTTTACTTTCATCAGACTATGCAGCTTTAATTAACTTTGCTTTCATTATACTATGCAGCTTTGATTAACTTTACTTTCATCAGACTATGCAGCTTTAATTAACTATACTTTCATCAAACTATGCAGCTTTAACTAACTTTGCTTTCATCAGACTATGCAGCTTTAATTAACTTTACTTTCATCAGACTAGATACTGGTGTATTAGCTAATGATTTGGGTCAGCATATACAGAATAACCAGTGAAATGGGACTATGTATGGTATGAGGGAGGATGAGACATATGGATGCCATAACAGTAAATAGTAACAGAGCAATAATATATACATGAGACATGCAAATTCATTAGATAGCAATGCGAAATGTTAAAGGGAATCGGTATACCTGTCTGGGAAAACAAACAAACTCGGAATAGTTCCAATTTGTGCCACATACATAGTGTCTACGCATACCGTATGTGAGCAGTACGCATATCCTTGGCAGTCTAAATGTATGTGAGGATGCGCACGCATGTGTTCTGCGCTTAATGCTATGATGGCACCAGCCATATTTTATGATCCAGTCGGACCTGAGCATTAATGGCTTGATGGGATCCACCGCAAATGCACAGATTTCCAGGTTTAATGATATGATGGCAGCAGGTGTTCTGGTCATGTATTATCGTTTGGACGGATCCATCGCAAATGCGCTGGATTCTTGGCTTAACACTATGATGGCAGCAGCAGTTCTGCAGCGTATGCGCCAGTGGACAGCTCAGGACCGCAGAGCATGCATTTCGTCATAGGTGAATGTAAAAACTGATATGGTGCTACGACGCATACGCTGTGGAATGGTGCATTTGTGATGGATCCCATCCAAACAATAACACATAGGCATGACCAGGATGGCTGCTGCAATCATAGCATTAAACCCAGAAACCTGCGCAATTGTGGCGGATCCCGTCAAACCATTAATGCTCAGGCTCGGATGACTCATAGAATGTGCAGTTTGTCATAGGTGAAACTGGTATTGTTCTACTACCCCAGGCCATCCTCTGGCGCATACACTGTGGAATGGCTGCTTCCTTACAGTGTTAAGCATTTGCGACAGATCCCGTCCAAACGATAACGCATAGGCACGGCCAGAACAGCTGCTGCCATCATAGCATTAAACCTGGAAACCTGTGTATTTGCGGTGGTTCAAATTAACCTTTCTACAAAATAATATTTTGTTAAAAACCTTAATGACATGGGCCTATGGCACCAATCCGTTCCCAGAATGTTCCCAACCCAAACAGAAATACCTACCTACAGCCCTGTCAGGTTCCAGAATTAGTAGGTCATCTCACATCACATCAGGGTCATAGCAACAGGACTTTTGACAAGCTTGTCAAAATTATTTTGGGTTCTTTCAGCTCAAATTGCTCCAAAACTAGCCATTTTTCATCAAAGTTACTCGGGGCTAATGAGTTTTAGGATATAATGGTCAACCTGAGCTAATTATTGCAAATATAACTAACAAATTCAAATGCCATCGGACCATGCAACTTTAATTAATCTTGTTCTCTGTGCTCTTACTACAGGTGGGACCAACCCCGCCATGCGGGTAGTGCTGGTGGCGGCCGCTCTGGCGCTGGTGGCGCTAGTGTCGGCAGAGGACACCGTTTACACTAACGACTTCGCGGTGGAGATTGACGGCGACAAGACGGTCGCAGACCTGGTGGCCGGCGTGCACGGTCTCCGCATCAAACGGCAGGTGAGCACACTATCCTGGCATGGTTTAACCAATGACTTACAAAATCAATACTTGTCGCGACCTAGCCAATTAGGCAAAAAACAAATTGATGATCGTTCCCACCCGTGCCTGAAAAATCACTCACCCCGCGAGTGAGCACCGTCAGTCTAACGACAGTCCAGTGTGCTCAGTGTAAGGACAGCTAGGCAAAACGTTCACACCATGTTCACAGCATGTTCGCTTATGTTCGAAGAAAGTTGGCGCACATTCATCAACTACGTCGAATACGTAGCCAGCCATTCATCAACTACGTCGAATACGTCAAGACATGTTGGACTTACGTTAGACTAACGTTAGACTAACGTCAGAGACACATTAGACCTACGTCGAGATACGTTAACACCACATGGCTAGCGGATGGGCTGCACGTTCCTCCCGGCTTTCCGTCAGTCTACCGTAAGTCAACGTAGCTCAATGTAAACCGACGTAGCTCTAACAAATGTCTGACGTATAGCGACGTAAGCCTAACGTGAGCGCAATGTAACCCAATGTAACGCCCTTTACGTCGAAAGTTTTGGGTATGTCTAAAACCTTGACATGTGTCACCGTATCTCGACGTAACTCGATGTATCTCAACGTAGGCTTAACGAATGAGTTGCGTATCTCGACATATCTCGACGTAATGGCCAAATTTCAACTAAGTCGGCTTACGCTACTGCATTACGTCATAGTGTGACAGGGCCATAATATACATATATCAGCGTTCGAAATAAGGCTTGTCGCTTGACCGAGCCAAGTGAGAGTACACGCCAACAAGCAGAATATGGCTTGAGCTTTTCCATTAGACAAGTGAAAACTTGGTTTATTTTAAAGTTTGGTATAGGGCCTATATTTGCGATGCATAATGAATTATGTGAGTATAAAATATGGAAGATTACGTTTCATGACGAAAATCTTGGTTCATGTCACTTTTGTTTCACTTTAGTGTAAGTGTTACATCTTCTTGCAACATTTAATGCATGAATTGAATTTAAGCCATGTTTCATGTCACTTTTATTTCACTTGTTCCATGTCACTATCCTTTCATGTCATCTTTCTTATGTCATTATTGGTTTATGTCGCCTTTTATTATGTCACCATTGTTTCATGTCACCCCCTTTATCATGTCACTATTGTTTCATGTCACCCCATTTCTCATGTCACTATATTTTCCTGTCACCTTTTATTATCTCACCATTGTTTCATGTCACTCTTTTCTTATGCTACTGTTTCATGTCACCGTTCTAATGTCACTGTTGTTTGATGTTACCCCCTTTCTCATGTCACTATTGTATTGTGTACCTTTTCTTGTGTCAGTATTGTTTCATCCATCCTCTTCACATTTCATGTCACCCCTTTCTCATGTCACTTGCTTCATTCACTTTTTTCCTGGATATTTTTGTTTCATATCACCCCTTTTATCATATCTCTCTTTTCTCCTGTCACTCTTGTCTCATGTCACTCTTTTCTCATTTCAGTCTTTTCTCATTTCACTCTTTTTCTCTAGTCATTCTTTTCTCATGTCACCCTTCTCATGCCATTTATTTCTCGCATCAGTCTTCTCATGTCACTCATTTCTCCTGTCACCCTTGTGTCATTTATTTCTCTCATCACTCTTCTCATGTCACTCATTTCATATGTCACTCTTCTTTCATTTCTCATGTTACTTTTTATGTCACCTGGCATTCTCTCATGGCATTCTCTCATAGCACTGTCCGAAATAGGAACCAAAAACATACTAAATACAGAAAAGGAACTGAACAAACTTGGATATGAATTTAAACACGAATCACCTAGACTCTCTAGAGGAGTAGGCCTAATATACAAGAATATATATAAAGTAATTGACAGAGATGACCTAATCATCGAGTACCAACAGATCAATAACCAAAACCTAGAAATAGAAAACATATGGCTTGAAACTAACTTTCCAAATAAAAAGGATGACTACATAATAGGGGTCATCTATAAACACCCAGGCAGTAGTGTTGAATGCCTCAAACACTTCACTGAACAAATTGAAAACAACATGAAGAAAATAATTTGGAAAACAAAAAGTGCATAATAACAGGGGACCTAAACATCGATGGACTAAAAATAAAACAGAATAACCATGTCAATAACTTCTTTAGAACAATTTCATCCCCACCATCACATTGCCAACCAGAATAGTAGACTATCAAATTGCACTTATTGATCATATACTAATAAATGCCAATGTAATAAAAAGTAATCAGAATATATCCACTGAAAATATTTACTGCCATATCACTGACCATCTACCCAACTTTATAACAATTCAATCTCACAACCCCATTAAAAAACAGGACAGACCCATTATAAGAATATTTGGTGGGGAAAACATGGCTTATTGAAAGCTCAGACTGGAAAGAATACTACAAAGCAACTGAAGTAAACAAAGCCCTAACCATCTTCTACCAGATTTATAACACAGCATTTAATGCAGCTTTCCCACTAACAAAACTATCAAGACAAAGAGCAAAAGATAAAAGATGGATCACATCAAGCCTTAAAACCTGTATAGCAGTAAACGATAGATACTTCAAAACACACAAACTCAACCCAACAGCTGAAAACCTAATAAAACACACAAAATATAAGAATATACTAATCACTTGTCTACGATCAGCAGAGGAAGGCTACTATAAAGAACTAGTCAGTAACGAGAAGCAAAATCTTTATACCCTCTGGAAAATCTTTGGAGACATCATCAACCCACATAAAGCAAAAATGAAAAATCAAATTGACAAACTAATCTATAACAATAAAACAATGACAAACAATGAAGATATTGCCAGCACATTAAATGAACACTTCTGTTCAATTGGTGAAAAACTTGCAGCAAAACACACTAGTAATAGCATAGCACACAAGCAATATCTTAAACACCCAAACTCACATAGTTTTTTTCTTAGTCCCACCAATGAACAAGAAACCCTAGAAGAAATAAAGAAACTAAATCCTAATAAGTCAAGCGGACATGACAATATCTCGCCAAAAATAATCAAAGAGTGTGACACTCTACTCGCACCATCTATCTCCCACATAATAAACCTATCACTTGGAAATGCTACTGTTCCTGAAAATCTCAAAGTTGCAAAAGTAATACCCATCCATAAGAAAAATGAGAAATACCTAGTTGATAACTACAGGCCAATCAACCTTCTCAGTACCCTAAACAAATTAATGGAAAAACTAATGTACCAAAGAGTTGACCAATTTCTTAACAAAAATTTGGATTTAGAGAGAATCACTCAGCAATAATGGCTCTGACTGAAATCTTAGACAATATACTCCAAGACCTTGAAAATGGGAAACATGTTGCAGGAATCTGCTTAGACCTGAGCAAAGCATTTGATACCATAGACCATGACATCTTACCCTCTCAAAACTTAGGCACAATGGAATTCGAGGCCAGGAACTTAAATGGTTTGAGAGTTACCTAAGCAACAGAAAGCAATTTACATCCATAAACGGTAAACGATCCAAGCTAAACTCAATCAGCAATGGTGTGCCCCAAGGTTCTGTCCTGGGACCTCTCCTATTTTTGATCTACACAAATGATATAGTTAACTGTACAAAACAAGATGTCAAAACAAGGTTATTTGCAGATGATACCAATGGCTTCATAACCTCAAATTCACCCAAACAACTAAAACATTCAATTAAAACATTCCTTTCAGATATATTTACATGGTGCAATGATAACAAATTAATAGTAAACCTGAACAAAACATGCTACACAATATTTAAAAGCAGAAGTACAACCATTCCTGATTACCTAAGCAACATAAAGATAAACAATAACACAATAAAGAGAGTCCCTTCTGTGAAATACCTAGGTATAATTCTAGATGAAAACTTCAACTGGGATGAACATATTGATAACTTAAATAATTCAATCATTAAAACGGCTAACTCATTTAAAATAATCAGACGACGGGTACATGAGGAAAATAAAAAATTACTATACTATCCATACGTTTACTCCAAAATCCAGTATGGTATAGAGGTGTATGGGAGAGTCAAGTTATCAACCCTAAAAAAAGGTACAGACACAACAAAACAGAGCCTTGAAAATACTGTATAGCAAAGACTATCTCACCCCAACTAAATCACTTCATAAAGACCTGGACTAACTTATGGTAACTGACATTTATAAAATATACATTGCAAAATTTGTTTACAAGCAAAAGAATGGCCTCCTCCCTGAAATATTTGATAATCTCTTCAAAGAAAACAATCAGGTCCATTCCCATAACACATGACAGATAAATAACATACATCACAAACACACTAGAAACAAATATGGCAAAATAACAACTGAAAACCAAGGAACCAATATCTGGAACTCAATACCAGTAGAGATTAGAAACCTTAAAACTTTGAAAAACTTCTGTAAAAAACTAAAGATAAGCTATCTCAATGCATACTAAATCGATTACCAGTAAAGAATATATCAAATAGGATATAGTTGTTATTAACTTGTCACATAATTTAAAATATCAAGTTGCTATGGCAAAGAACATAAGATTTACCCCTATTAACATACATGCAAAATAACTACTGATACTGCATGTAAGTACATGAATCCATGACACAATATACATATAATATTCCTATCATTACTTTGTTTTTTACTAACTATGAAGAGATGCATCAGTATCTCATCATAATCCTTAGTTAAAAATGTAGCTTAAGTTTAATCATTTGTTATTGTCATCACTTGTTCATTCACATCATGGAGACCAGCTCGATAAGCATCGTTTTTCTGGGATCCTTTCTGTCTGTAAGGATTTGTATGCATTTATTGTATCACCTCAGTTTATTGTAAACATACCTGGCAGAGAGTTAAAATAAAAGAATTAAATTGAATTGAATGGCATTCTTGCCATTCTTGTTGCAGGTCATGTTACTGTATTTATGTGGCGTCTGTTCCTTGCAGCTCATGGGTTTAGGAAACATTTATGTTTTCACTCACCCGGAAGTGAGAGGGCGCCAAAAGCGTAGCGCAGACGATGTGGTTGTCAGGTTACAGAAGGATCCCAATGTGAGTAGCTCTTCAGTAAAATCAGCATTAATCAGTTTTATATCAAACCAATGTCCAGGAATTAAAGTTGCATAGTCCGATGAAGCATCATCCTGAATTTGGATCGCAACCTGAAATTGGGTCTCAAATAAAATCTGGGTCTAAAACAAAATCCGGGAAACAAGCTGAATCTGGGTTTCAGCCTCAATCAGACGGGATGGCTGAATGAGTTCGAGCGTCCATCTCCGGTGTTGGTAGATTGTGGGGTCGTGGGTTCGAACCCTAGTCGACTTCACCCAATGACTTAAAAATTGATACTTGTCGCTTTCTAGCCAGGCGCTTGGGATTATTACGATAGGGCAAGGAGCAGTGGAATGAGGAAGACAAATCGTCCGTGATTGAAATTTCCCATGCTTAAACAACTAATGTACCAACAAAAAATCTAGGCCTCACCCTGAATCTAGATCTCAGATTTAGGGTGAGGCTTGAATCTGTATCTCGACCTGAACCTGAATCTGGTGCAGAATCTGGATCTTAATCTGGATCTATATCTGGGGCAGAATTTTGCTTTGAATCTGGAACTGGGTCTATATCTGGGGCAGAATCTGGGTCTGAATCTGGATATGGGTCTATATTTGGGTTAGAATCTGGGTTAGAATCTGGATGTGGGTCTATATCTGGGGCAGAATCTGGATCTGGGTCTATATCTAGGGCAGGATCTGGGTCTGGATCTGGCTCTATATCTCGGGCAGAATCTGCATCTGAATCTGGGTCTATATCTGGGCTGAATCTGGGTCTGAATCTGGATTTGGGTCTATATCTGGCAGAATCTGGGTCTGAATCTGGATTTGGGTCTATATCTGGGGCAGAATCTGGGTCTATATCTGAGGCAGAATCTGGGTCTGAATCTGGATTTGGGTCTATATCCTGGGCAGAATCTGGGTCTGAATCTGGATCTATATCTCTGGTAGAATCTGGGTCTGAATCTGGATCTGAGTCTATATCTGGGGCAGAATCTGGATCTGGATCTATATCTGGGGCAGAATCTGGGTCTGGGGCAGAATCCGGATCTGGGTCATATATGGGGCTGAATCAAACAAAATCTGGGTTTCAACCTGAATCTGGGTCTCAAACAAATTATTGGTCTGAATCTTGGCCTGATTTTTAACCTAAATATGGGTTTGATTCTGGACCTGAATTTGAACTTGCATTTGGGCCTCAACCTGAATCTGGGTCTCAACCTGAATCTGGGTCTCAACCTAAATCTGGGTCTCAACCTAAATCTGTGTTTCAACCTAAATCTGGGTCTCAACCTTGATCTGGGTCTCAAACAAAATGTGGGTCTGGATCAGAATCTTGATCTGGGTCTAATCAGTTCCGAGCGATGACGCGCACTCTGCACCACGGTCACCATCTTGGGAAGCATCGAGCCTACCAGGCAGCATCATAGAGCCTGAGTGTGCACTGTCACAAATCGGTGCCCGTCCTGATATGACCTTAGATGCTGCCAGAACATAAAACTCCAACAACCACCCAACCTTAAAGATGTACCTGGCATAGTCCGATGGTTTTGAGTTTCTGTCATTTTCTGAGATAAATATATTAGGTTGATCGTTATAATCTACCTTACTTTTTAGTTTGAAGTAACTTTGCTTTATAATGACTAACTTAGGAAATATTTTAATTGTAAACATGCCAAATTAATTTTGGCATGCTTGCCAAAACCCTGACTCCATAGGATTCAGCAGTAAGGTTCTATTAAATTGACTTAATATGCTCTTTTATGTAGCAACACATACTTAATAAATGCACGGTGGATCCAAGGTGGATATGTAGGTTCAAATCTAGATAAGTGTTTTACTTTTGATGTTGATGTGTTTGATCAGAGTAAGCAACTGTAAGATCTACTTTATTTATACCCAGAGAACCTGCTCACAAGTTTTCAAGGCAGAAATATGTATATTCTTTCAAATATTAACTCTTAAAATTTAAAAAAAGAAAAAAAAGAGATTTCTTAAAATGACAAATTTAGCTAAAGTGCCATATTTGATTATCTGTCATTCGATTTCTAATGATCTGTGTAGTCTGTCGTTGTAGAAACCCGTAGAGTATGTGGAATTTGTTTAGGGTGATCACTGTTTTTCAAGTTCAGATAACAAGCTTGTTAAATAATAATATTAACAAGCAAACCATACAGATGTCAAGAGCCAGACTTCCTCTTTATGTACATATATTTTATAATATAATAGCGTGCTTGCACATGGAGTTAGAAGCAATGAAAAAAACACAAATGTACTAGGTAGTGGCAGCCTGCCACTACCTAGTTGCTTCCCAATATGGCCGACAATCCCACAGTGCAGCATGTGTTACATCACGCGCTCGGAACTTATTCTGTGCCTAAACTTGAACACAGGCCCTAACCTGAACCTTATCCTGAACCTAGATCTAAATCTGATTCTGAATGTGTGCCTGAACTTGAATCTGAATCTGAACCTGAACCTGGATCTGAACCCGAATCTGATCCTGGATCTCGGTCGCAGGTGAAGTTTGTGGAGCAGCAGAAGTTGCTGAAGCGTGAGAAGCGTGGCTTCTTGCGTGACTCTTACTACGAGGCTCTCCGGAGGGAGCAGCGCGCACAGGACTCAGCGGCTGATGATGCGCTTGCCGAAGAGGTGGAGGCTGAGGTGATGGACATGGCACACAGGAACATCATCTACGACAAACAACGCAACTTGCCAATCCACGTGTACAAGGACAAGTCGATATACCAGCGCTTCGACCCTGAGAACAAACGGCTGCAGAGTAGACAGTTCTCGGAGCGCAATTCCAAATGCCACGTCTTCTTCAAGGACCCTAACTACCGTGACCAGTGGTACCTCGTGAGTGCTGCCACCTGGTGTTTATTTCTACTTTTGTTGTTGTTGCCTTGTACAAGTGATTTATAGTCTTTTGGTTATAAAAGATGTTCACGAATTCGCCGGTTTGAAAAAACTGGCCTGATTTTTCTGAATTTTTTTTTTTAAAGGAAGAATTTGGCATGTTCTCATCATACAATACTAGAGATGTAAACGCATTTAGCGGGTTATAATAGGCTTACGTGGCGTTCTCTGTGACGGAGTGGTTAGAGTGTCTGACTTTTTTCGAGGTCAGACTCCTAATTCTGAGGGTCGGCGGTTCGATTCCCCGTGCCCCCAGCTCTGCCAATTTGGATTTCCACCGCTGTGTCCAACTTACAGCGTCATCAAAGGCCGGTTGCTCTCATACCATGTCTATGTGGTGTGGGAGGTTAAAAAACGTGTAGGGCTCGGGCTTTCTATCGACCAGCAGTGGAATGAGGAAGACCAGTCGTCTATGACTGAAATTTACCCTGCTTAAACAACTAATTGACCACCGAAAAAAAGAGAAAAAAACTACCAGGCAGTCGTGGGTAATATACCAGAAGTCAGATTTAATACAAGTCAGTTTACTAGCGTTTCAACCCTGAGAACAAACAGTTGCAGAGTAGACAGTTCTTAGAGCGCAGTTCCAAATGCAACATCTTCTTCAAAGCCCCGAACTACCGTAATCAGTGGTACGTCGTGAGTGCTGACACTTGTTTATAGTCCTTTGGTGATAAAAGATCATCACGATTTCGCCAATTTTAGAAACTGGGTAATTTTTCTGATTTAGACAAAAAGTATTTCGGGGAATTTTACACATTCTCATCACACAATGCTAGGGATGTAAACGCATTTAGCGGGTGATGGTAGTTGGCAGGTCAGTAGATCAAGCACTACCGGATGAGTCTCCTGCACAGGTATCAGTGCCACAATGAATAAATAAATAAATAAAGCAATATAAAAAATATAAAAAGTTCATATGCACCATAATTGTTAATGCCGGAAGACCAGCGCCTCGGTGATGAAAAAAAGATATTATTCAACTGGAATCCACACTTTTTTTAATTAAAAAGAAGAAGAAAAAGGTGGGGTGTCCGTGAAAATGCAAACAGGCGAGAAGGGTCCACAGCGACGAAAGAAGCAAAAACGGCTGACCACTGGGTCATATCGAGCATACCCTTGCATGAATAGTTTCCCATTCAGTAATTACTGATATTGTGTAATTTAAACAGAAATTGATGTAGATAAATTTCAAATATAGTTCAAACACTTTAATCCATTTATTCCCCCCCCCCCCCCGATATAACTACAGCAAAGGATTTTATGATTGCGCGTGTATTTTGTTACTCCACTCCTGGTGTTCGATTTGAAATTCTAGCTCTGTGGAGGTCTAGCCTGGTCCCCTGGCATTCATTTGCTCAGGCAGGGGCACAGGAGTTTTCATCTATTATCACTCAGTCTCCAACCTGGTCCCCTAGCCTTTGTACCGGAAACAAGTTTAAACGAGCTGAAACGAGTTCAAACGTAGATGGTTTGGTCGCACCATGGCTAGTTGGGTCGCTCCGTTTAGCGCTGAATATGCTTATGAAACAGGCTCTCACTGGCGTAACACTATCAGGGAATGGTGGGTAATATACCGGAAGTCCGGTTTAATGCAGCACCCGTCAATCAATCAATCAATTCAATTCTTTTATTTTTACTCTCTGCAAGGTATGTTTGCAATAAACTGAGGTGATGCAATAAATGCATACAAATTCCTTACAGTCAGAAAGGATCCCAGAAAAGCAATGCTTATCTAGCTGGTCTCCATAATCCTAGACCCATTTTCCCTTATCATTCAGCACAGACTCTACTTGGAGAACGTTCTGCTGTTAGTGTATGTGACTTTCGTCTTAGATTTCTACTTTTTGTCAAACACGTAGGTTCCACATTTTATTTTGTATCATCCCTGGTTATAATACATTTGATACATTGATGCTGTGTTGGCTTCCTTACGATAAGTTACTGCACACACTTGTATTAATTTGATTTTGTGGTGGCTTCTGCTGCTTTCAAATGGAACTGATTATGTGTATATATGTATATGTAGGGATGTATTATATATTTGAATGAAGCCCCTGTTGTATATATAGTTCTGTATTAATTAATCAAATATCTCCATACATAGACCGGACGTGATGGCTGAATCGGTAAAGCACTAGCTTCCCTATGTGGAAGGTCGAGCGTTCAAATCCCAGCCAAGTTAAACCAATGACTTGCACAAATTTATACTTTTCGCTACCCAACCTGGTGCTCGGCATCAATAGGATAGGTCAAGAAGCAGTGGAATGAGGAAGACCAATTGTCCGTGATTGAAATTACCAAAACAAAAAACCGGGTAGGGTGGCCAAAATCGTAGAGCGCGGGCCTCACGTGCGGGAGATCAGGAGTTTGGTTCCCGATCGAGTCAAATCATTGACTTATCAAATTCATACTTGTCACTCCCTAGCCTGGTGCCCAGCATTAATAGGATATGGCAAATCCTGGTTAGCTCAGTATCAGGATAATGTGACTGATTGGGATATCAGGTCATGGTGGTGGTGACATGATTTCCCACTAAGGCAGCACTATAATGTCACCATGAGTGTGCACTGTCACAAGTCGATACCCATCCTGATATGACCTTAGATGTTACCAGGACGTAAAACTCAAACAACCAACCAACAACAACAAAATAGTACACTGTTTGACCAGTACTCAATGTAATCTCTGAAGAACCAGTGGTGACATGATCATGTTTTTTTTAGTATTTGTGTTTTTTTTATGTGAATAATACACAAATACTTCTTTCTCCTTCAGAACAATCGCGGTCAGTCAGGAGGTCCGGTGGGGTATGACGTGAACGTGCAGTGTGCGTGGAAGATGGGCTTCACGGGCAAAGGGGTCGTCGTCACCATATTGGATGACGGCCTTGACCACACCCACCCTGACCTCATTAAGAACTATGTGAGTTGTGAACAGCTCGTAGAACATGACCTACTTAAGCTAAGATTCCTTACACGCGGTATGCGAATGCGGCAAAAAATCGAAACGCCTTGAAGTCAATGGGCTACATCACTTACACGCGGTATGCGAATGCGGCAACTCGATCGGTCCCTGTAGCGATCGATGCGGCACGTGGTATGCGAATAGAAACCTCAGTCACACTTGTCCATTAGTTTGAGACTAGGAGAGGCGACTGATCATTACGGAACGGTCACACACAGGGGTGCGGAGGGAAACATATGGTAGTGGTGGTGGTGGGGGTTCGGGTTGGTAAAAATGCTACCATAGCCACAAAAATATGAATACTTATCTATAATTTGGTAATTATAAAGGTAGGAACCCCCATGTGACGTACCAAGAGGTACATAGATATAAATGCCATATTAGGTCATATACAGTGCAGTATGGAGTATACTTGTTTATTTTTATTTTTTAAATATAGCCAGTCGTGTGCCGCATACCGCGTAGAAGGAATCCTCCCATTCGCATACCGCATAGAAGGAATCTTAGCTTTACACCTTTTTCAAATCTTGTTATCTCTTTTAGATATTTGTTCATAACCAAGGTACTGGTCTTTCGGGCATATATTCGTCACAGAAAGTTACACTATGTGGTGAATGTAGCACATGAAGCAGTGTTGCCAACCTGGAGGTACTGAGAATCCATGAGGGTTTGCGTTGTGGGTGTGGAACCCATGAGGCAGCCCACACAAGTGCTACGGCGGCTCCGGGGACATGCCCTCCCTGAAACGTTTTTTGTTTTAAATGGATTTAAGATGCGTTATTTAAGGGCATTTCCAAGGGGTTATACTAATAGGCTGATATTTTAGCATATGTATAATGTGATATTTACTTGTATTTAATCAAATGTAGACACATTTGTACACAAATACAGAAATGTGTGTGGTTTTGTCCAAAAGTACAGAAATTCGTGGGATTTGGGGGTTGATTCGTGCGTGACTCATTAGGTGACTAATCAGAACCTTCAATTTCCGTGACTCACAGGAATTTCGTGAGAGTTGGCAATTCTGATGAAGATGTTTATGTGGGTTTTGCCTTTCTCTTCTATACTTCAGCTGAGAGATTCTGAATGAGAATAACAGATTACATGTGAACCTAAGTTGCTTGCTTGTGAGTTGTGTATGATGGATGATTTGACATGATTTTAAAGCTGCATAGTCCGATGAAAACATCAAATTTTCAAAATCAAACCAATTATCGAGATTTGATTCTACATATCTAACTTAGATGCTGGTGCACTTATTAAACATTTGTTGCCATATAGAAGGGAACACTGGGGCAATTTATATAACCTGTTACTGCAGAATCCTATGGTGTCAGAGTTTTGGCGTGCTTGCCAAAATTAATTTGGCATGTTTGCACTTCGAATATCTCAAATGTTAGCAATTTAAAATCAAAGTTGCTTTAAACTAAAGTAAGGTACACGATAACGATCAAGTTAATATATTTATCTCAGAAAATGACAGAAACTCAAAACCATCGGACTATGCAACTTTAAGTTACTGATACTATCTTGGCTTTAATCTATTCCCGTTGTAACTTTCAGGAATATAGCATAGTTACGGTTAAATGCCCCCCCCCCACCCCCCACCCCCATCCCCACGCCCCACACACACACAGCCAACTACACCTAACCATTGCCCATGATATCATTACACCCTCCTGAAGCACTGCAGTAGTAACCAAACCACCGAATCGGTAGAGCGCAGGCATCCCATGCGGGAGATCAGGAGTTCGATTCCCGGTCGAGTCAAACCAATGACATACAAAATTGATTCTTGTCGCTTCTTAGCCTGACTCTACTAGGAATGGGCCTCCCAAGCTTCCGCACGGGAAGCCTGCGCTCTACCGATTCTACCACGGCATCCGGTCCTAATCTATATCCAGACCCTTTAATATATGAGACTCTGCTTCTTTCAGGACCCAGAGGCGAGCACCAACATGAACGATCTCAGTGGTAAATCGCACGACCCTCAGCCTGACCTGAAGAATCCATCAAACACGTAAGTCATGTGTGATAGCTTTATCAACTATGTGCTCACTCCTCTTCGTTATGTCATGTTTAAATCCAATCAAAGATTGCTCAGTAATGTAAGGGACGTCCGAACTACCCGAGATCTGGTTGACAAGTAGTTTTATTATCGGCGACAACAACTCGCCTCGGTGGGCGTTTCCGCCGGTGTGGCGGTTTCAGCGTGTTCCCGTGCTCAGACGTGTACCTCGCTTCTGCACATGCGTCAGAATCTAATAAACATGGCCGTAATCGATTAACACTACCCGGGCAACTCGGGTCATCCCAGTCCTCAGAATTTCAAATAGAACACGTCGAGTGGAGTCGACAAATACACGTGCCGTGTGCCAAAAAAGAATAACTTAGATCAATTAAATGGAAATATAGGTAAACTAGGCCATCATAAAATACTTTAAATCCTATTTTGCTGTATTTTTTATCGGCTATTAAAAAAAAAAAAAAGAAATTGTCCACCCGAGCGCGGAGAAGTGTATTCGATTATTCGACCCGAGTTTGTAGGATGTGCGCATGCGCCAATAAGTGTCTCGGGTGATCCGAGTTGATGCGAAATCCACGCATGCGCAGAAGCAACGGGACACGTCTGAGCACGGGAACACGCTGAAACCGCCACACCGGTCTTTCCTCCGTGCGCACATCGATACCAATATATATGACAGGGTCCACTGTAAACAAGCTGTGAGGAATAAATATTGTTAGGAAATAAATTCCACAAAAACAAGCTTTACAATTTTTTTTTATTCATCACTACGTCGCCTGGCGCTCGGCATTTCTAGCATAATAAAAGGACTGTCTAACTTAGTGTTAGGATAATGTGACTGAGTGGGATATCGGTGGTGACAATGATGATAATATCGCACTGACATGGGACTATTAAAGTTGCGTAGTCCGATGGTTTTGAGTTTCTGTAATTTTTCTGATATACATATTTTAATTATATTTTTATAATATACATTACTTTAGTTTGAAGTGCCAGCAGTGGAATGAGGAAGACCAGCCGTCTATGACTGAAATTTCCCCTGCTTAAACAACTAATGGACACAAAAAAAAAAGAAAAAAAGTACCTTTTGTCTTAAATGGCTAAATTTTGAGATATTTTAAATGCAAACACCTAAAATTAGTTTTGGCAAGCTTGTCAAAACTCTGACACCTAACTTCTGCAGTAACAAGTTCTATTAAATTGACTCAATATTCCCTTCTATGTGGCAGTAAGTGTGTAATAATGGAACTGGTATCTAAGTTAGATAGATAGAATCAAATTTAGATAATTATTTTGGTTTTGAAAATTTGATGCTTTATTGGACTCAATCAATCAATCAATAGTACCGTCCTCTATTCGAGGGTTGGATGCAATGGTTCTCCACTTGTCCCGATGGTGTGCTGTTCTGATAGACTGTGAATAATTCAAGCCTGTCCACTGTGAAATATTTGTAAACCATGATGTTCTTGGTCTCCCTCTCCCTCTGCTGCCATTCACCTTCCCTTCCAACAATGTACGGTATATTGAACTCTGACGAATGATGTGGCCAAAATAAATCAGTTTCTTTGTCTGTATAGTGGCAAACAAGCTTTTCTTAGTTTTAATTTTTCTAAGAACTTCTTTGTTGGTGATCTTCTTTGTCCATGATATTTTCATCATCCTTCGATAAGTCCACATCTCAAATGCTGCTAAACGTTTGTACATTTTCTTAGGGATTGTCCATGTCTCAGCCCCATACATTAGAGTAGACCACACATAACACTGAAGAATACGCTTCCTTGTTTGTATTAATATCTTACTTGATGTTAACACTCTATACATTTTGGAGAATGTTGTTCGGGCTATTGTTATCCTTCTTTTAATTTCTTCCTCACATCTCCCATCATTTGTAATCTTTTGTCCGAGATATATGAATTCGGATACTTGTTCTATGTTTGTGCCATGTTTATTGGACTATGCAGCTTTAAGTGGTGATCAGCTCGCACTGCCACAAGTCGGGTGTCCATCTGGATATGACGTAAAATCCTATCAGACAAACTTTAATTCTCTTTGGTGTGTTCTTTGTTTTAGGCATGGTACTCGCTGTGCCGGGGAGGTGGCAGCTGAGGCTAATAACACAGTCTGTGGGGTTGGCATCGCATACAATTCCCGGATCGGAGGTAAGTATTTTCATTCATGAGCAGTCATGTTAGTCCCTACATTTCCTGTCTAATAACATAGGGGTGGCCGAATGAGTTGAGCGTCGGTCTCATATTTTGGTGGGCCGTAGGATTTTAATTTGCTAGGTTCAAACACTGGTCGAGTCAAACCAATGACTTAAAAATTTATACTTGTTGCTACCTAGCCAGGTGCTCCGCAATATTAGGATAGGGCAAGGACTGGGTGGCTCAGTGTCAGGATAATGTGATTGAGTGGGATATCATGTCATGGTGCTTGTAGCCTGGTCTCCCAGTGGGGCAGCACTATAAAGTCGCCATGAGTGTGCACTGTCACAAGTCGGTACCTGTCCTGATATGACCTTAGATGGCTGGTTGGTTGTTGGAGTTTTACGTCCAACATTTAGACCAACCCAACTTTACCGTAACAATTACCATGGATTGTGTACGAATTTCCCATACCGTTGTACGAATTTCTGTACTTTTGTACGAACCTCTGTACTTTGGTACGAATTTCAGTTTTTTTTAAATTAAAGTAAGTATCATGTTATGCATATGTTAAAATATAAGCCTATAACCCCTTCAATATGCCCTCAAATAACCCTTTTTTTTTAATCGGGGGGGGGGGGGGGGCATGCCTAGCAAGCTTGCGGCTGCCCCCACTAGGGTTCCACGCCTGTAACGCAAAACCTCAAGGATTGTCAGTACCTCCAGGTTGGCAACATTGAACATGTGTTACCGGGTTTCTTGTACTGCACAGGGGTGCGGATACTGGACGGTCCTGTGACCGACACTCTGGAGGCGGCTGCCTTAGGCTTTAACTCCAACTACATCGATATCTACAGTGCCTCCTGGGGCCCGCCCGACAACGGCAAGACGATGCAGGGACCCGGCAAGTACTGCAGCCAGGCACTCAAGAATGGTGCAGAGAAGGTGTGTGTTGTTTGTTTGAAATTATCTAGAAGACCTTTCCCAGAGAACATGCTGCACACTGAACTGCTCCCTACAATATTAGTTCCTTCCACTGCCGTCAGAGGGTGGGTTGGTGATGGGAATTATCTAGAAGACCTTTTGCATGCTGCACACTGAGCTGCTCTCCAAATTAGTATTTGCCACTGCCATCAGAGGGCGGGTCGGTGGTGGAAATTATCTAGAAGTCCTTTCTCAGAGAACATGCTGCACACTGAGCTGTTCCCCACATTAGTTCTTTGCATTGCCATCAGAGGGTGGGTGGATTACTGATGGGAAATTATCTAGAAGACCTTTCGCATGCTGCACACTGAGCTGCTCCCCACATTAGTTCTTTCCACTGCCATCAGAGGGCGGGTGGGTTACTGATGGGAAATTATCTAGAAGACCTGTCGAATGCTGCACACTGAGCTGCTCCCAATATTAGTTCTTTCCACTGCCGTCAGAGGGCGTGTTAGTGGTGGAAAGTGTCCATTTGCATCTTCCTCGCGCTCTACTCACTGAATATCGGTACTCCAACAGGGCCGCCATGGGAAGGGCTCCATCTTCGTATGGGCGACCGGAAATGGTGGCGTCTACATGGACACGTGCAGCTGCGATGGCTACGTGTCGTCCATCTACACGCTCTCCATCGGCTGCATCTCGGACGAGGGCCTCAGCACCTACTTCTCCGAGATCTGCCCGTCAACCATGGCCGTCATCTTCACGGGCGGTGCGCACGAGATGCCTGGCAAGTCACGCTTGTCGCACATGCGTAGACCGCGCATCAAAGTGGTGAGCACTATTGGTAGCTGGTCTGGGTATAACAGTTGTTGTATCGTGCAATATGGTGGTGGGGTTATTATGGTGGTGGGTTGTTGGTCTCATTGGTAATGGTGGCAGGTTATTGGTCATATTGGTAATGGTGGCGGGTTATTGGTCCTATTGGTAATGGTGGCAGGTTATTGCTCCTATTGGTAATGGTGGTGGGTTATTGGTAATGGCGGTGGGTTATTGGTCCTATTGGTAATGGTGGCAGGTTATTGGTCCTTTTGGTAATGGTGGTGGGTTATTGGTCATATTGGTAATGGTGGTGGGTTATTGGTCATATTGGTAATGGTGGTGGGTTATTGGTCCTATTGGTAATTGTGGTGGGTTATTGGTCCTATTGGTAATGGTGGCAGGTTATTGGTCCTATTGGTAATGGTGGTGGGTTATTGGTCATATTGGTAATGGTGGTGGGTTAATGGTAATATTGGTAATGGTGGTGGGTTATTGGTCCTATTGGTAATGGTGGTGGGTTATTGGTCCTATTGGTAATGGTGTTGGATTATTGGTCATATTGGTAATTGTGGTGGGTTAATGGTAATATTGGTAATGGTGGTGGGTTAATGGTCATATTGGTAATGGTGGTGGGTTATTGGTCCTATTTGTAATGGTGGTGGGTTATTGGTCCTATTGGTAATGGTGGCAGGTTATTGGTCCTATTGGTAATGGTGGTGGGTTATTTGTCATATTGTAATGGTGGCAGGTTATTGGTCATATTGGTAATGGTGGCAGGTTATTGGTCCTATTGGTAATGGTGGTGGGTTATTGGTCCTATTGGTAATTGTGGTGGGTTAATGGTAATATTGGTAATGGTGGTGGGTTAATGGTCATATTCGTAATGGTGGTGGGTTATCAGATATATTGGTAATGGTGGCGGGCTATTGGTCATATTGGTAATGGTGGTGGGTTATTGGTCCTATTGGTAATGGTGGCGGGTTATTGGCTCTATTGGTAATGGTGGTGGGTTAATGGTTATATTGATAATGGTGGTGGGTTAATGGTTATATTGGTAATGGTGGCGGGTTATTGGTCCTATTGGTAATGGTGGCGGGTTATTGGTCATATTGGTAATGGTGGCGGGTTATTGGTCCTATTGGTAATGGTGGTGGGTTAATGGTTATATTGATAATGGTGGTGGGTTAATGGTTATATTGATAATGGTGGTGGGTTATCAGTCATATTGGTAATGGGCTATCAGTCATATTGGTAGCCCAACAGTGTCATATTATTGGTTGTTTTCATAATAATAATGTAATGGTAGCAGATTATCAATAATATTGATAATGGTGCTGGGTTATCGGCCATACTGGTCATGGTGATGGGCTATTAGTCGTCTAAAGGTGTCATATTATTGGTTGTTTTCATAATAATAATAATAATGTAATGGTAGCTGATTATCAATCATATTGATAATGGTGGTGGGTTATCTCCAGATAGCACAGGTCGGCCCGACGGCGGCTGCTCGGTCGGCCCGACGGTGGAAACCGCCGTCGGGCCGACGTTGTTTTGTCCAACCTCCCGCCGTCAACTCGACGGCGGCTGCCGCCGTCGCTCCGACGGCAGGAGCCGACGGCGACAAAACAACGTCGGCCCGACAGCGACAAATGCCGTCGGCCTGAAGGCGACAAACGCCGTCAGCCCGAAGGCAACTGTACGTATTGACACTATAGTGACAGTGTCTTTTGGGGAAAAAAACCAAGATGGCGGTTCTTCGTCAACATTCCGTACAGGGTAATTCAAATCGTATTAACACGAATAATTCCATTAATACATCGTAATAAATTACAAAACTTTTACAAAATAATCTAAACATATTAATAAACAAACCTGTTAAATAATTCCTTAAAATTCCTCCGATTTTTGGAGTTATTTGTAGAAAAAGAATGCTGCTCAACGATCGCACGTGTTCCGGTGGCGACTTGAACTGAGTCGAACCGTCAACAAACCATACCCAATAAGTCAAATCGTATTAACACGAATAATTCTATTAATACGTCGTAATAAATTACAAAACTTTTACAAAATAATCTAAGCATATTAATAAACAAACCTGTTAAATAATTCCTTAAAATTCCTGCGATTTCTTGAGTTATTTGTTGAAAAAGAATGCTGCTCAACGATCGCACGTGTTCCACTGTCGACTCGAGCCGGAAACCAAATTTAAAGAACTGCACATGCGCGGCCACCACCGTCGGCCCAACGGTGGCTCGATAGTGGCTCGATGGTGGCCTACATGTGGAAAATCAATGGAAGCCAGTGGCGAACCACCACCGTCAGCCCGACGATGGCTCGACGGTGGCCCAAATGTGCAAAAGTTTGAAACCCAGTGGAAAATCAATGGAAACCAGCGGTGAACCACCACCGTCGGCTCGACGGTGGCTCGACGGTGGAAAGGGATTGAAACCCAACGTCGGAACACCACCGTCGACCCGATGGTGGCCGGACGGTGGAAAGTCGGTGGAAAGGGATTGAAAGCCAATGTCGGAACACCACCAATAGCCGCCGTCGGGCCGACGGCTGTGTGCTATCTGGGTCAGTCATAATGGTAATGGCAAAGGGTTGTCAGTCATATTGGTAATGGTATCAGGTTGTCAGTCATTTTCATCATGGTGGTGGGATATCGGTTATTGGTTCTGTTATGAATTATTTCTTGCTACATAGAAACGTGCACTAAGTCAATTTATAAGAACCCGTTAGGCTACTGCTGAAGTCTATGTGGTCAGAGTTTTGACAAGCACGCCAAAATTAATTTAGCATATTTACCCTTCAAATATGTCTCAAGTTAATCATTTTAAATCAAAGTTACTTCAAGCAGAAGTAAGGTAAATTATAACGATTAACTTAATATATTTATCTCAGAAAATGATAGAAACTCAAAACTATCGGACTATGTAACTTTAAATAGCACTATGTTTTCTGCATTTCTTGTTGCGGCTGACAGTTTATTCCAGATATTGGCACTATTGTTAGCTTCACGTTCAGGGGAGCGTGACATGGCTCAGGCAGTAGCGTGTCCACCTGTGTAGGTGTCGGTCATCCTCTCGATCCTGCTCAGTGGACATATTTGCAGTTTGAGTTATTTTCCGTTCCAACCAGTGGTCCACAACTGGTTCATCAAAGGCTGTGGTATGTGCTATCCTGTGTGTTGGAAAGTGCATATAAAAGACCCCTTGCTGTTTATCAGAAAGAGTAGCCTTTGTGGTGGCAGCTGGTTTCCTCCAAAGAAATATGTCAGAATGACCATATGGTTGATGTCCAATAGCCGATGGTACGATAATCAATGTGCTCTATAGGCGTCGTTAAATAAAACAAGCTTCACTTTTTCACATTCAGGTTACAACGGACCCTCTAAAAGGGTGCATCCTTGGCTTTGAGGGTACCTCCAGCGCCGCTCCGCTAGCTGCCGGATGTTTCGCTCTGGTCTTGGAAGCAAAGTAAGAATTTTTATCGTAGCTACTCCCGCAGCACTGTCTCCGTGACAGGGCTACTAAACAACCGATTGGAAAAAAAATGTGTCAGAAGGCTGGGTTATGGAAAAATCACTTGATTTTTTTTTTCAGTTGAATAGTATATCTTTTCAGCATTGAGGCGCTGGTCTTCCAGCCTTAAGGCCCTGTCACACTATGACGTATGGCATGAGCGCGTGCGTAACTTTTTGAAATAAAAATCAAATTTAAATAGGTTGGCATTTGCCAAACTTTTCGTGCTGTGGGCGGCCCGCGAAACGTATGAAGCGTACAGAGAGCGTATGGCTGGTGCATGACTAGTGTATGCATGGCATGTAGCGACTTATATGAAATGTATAGCGACATATACTTGGCGTGCAGTGACATTTGGAGGCGACAGTTTCAGCATATGAGTAATGCACAAGGACGTATGGTCAACATACGCCTAGTGTGTCGACGTGTGCGTGGCATCTGCATAACGTATTCAAAACTTATGCATAATGTGTGCAAAGCGTATTGTGACGTATGCAATCACATTTAAGCCACGCCCTGGTCACGTGATCGGTCGCCGATGGATATAAATACCCAGGAGTTTTGGCTCTCTCCACACAAAGCCACCATGCCTGCCAAGAAGAACATCACAGTTTCAGCTGCCTCAAAGGCTGCTATCACTACAGGACTGGGCCGTGGGAGAGGGAGGAAGAAGCAGATTCTGCCAGTATCACATCACCATCACCAACACCATCACCATCACCATCGCCGGTGTCATCACCTGCCTCCTCACCACACCACTCTCCAGCACACCACTCTCCATCACACCACTCTCCATCACACCACTCTCCATCTAGCCAGCCTGAAGAGATGGAGTTTGAGTTGGAGACGCAGACGCGCAGCCAGACGCGGCCCCACTCCAGCTCTCCATCTCCTGCTTCCCGTGGGAGTCTCCACTAGTACCTCTGGCTTCGCCTCAGCCAAGAAGAAGAGGGCGAAAAAAAGTGACTGGTCTCTGTCATTAGCCGAGGAGGATAGGATGTTGGATTTCCTCCAGGAGACATATGGAACGTTAAATTAACTGACTACAGGGGGTCTGACAAGAAGGGCAAGATGTGGGAGGACCAGGCAAACCGGATGGTGAGGACATCTGTGCATCTGCAGGGGTGGTTCAAGTCACTGAGGGACACAAACACGAGACTTCACAAAAAGAAGAGTGGCGACGGACCCTCAAACTGACTGAGAGGGAGATGTGGATAATGCAGAAGTTTGATTTCCTGCAGTCAATCGTCAGGAACCAGCCTGAGCCCTGCAGAACTGTAAGTACAAAATCTTTTATCCTTCTGGCCAGTCTGGGCATTAGCATTCTGGTAAAACCCATATTATTCTGGACAAGTCGACAAAGCGATATATTTTATTTACATTATTAATCTGGAGAAATCAATTTAATCATTTTACGTGATATATTTGTTGATTTTTGTCGTTATTCTTTATTGTTGGTTTTTGTCGTTGTTGACCTCATTTGTGGAAACATCGATTTGCATTCATGTTACTTATGTTATTTTATGATTTTGTCTTGCAGGTGATGGCTGCCATAGACCCTGCACAAGGGGATCTCGACGCTGCCGAGAATGTCTGCGCTGATCTCCAGATTGGGCTGGAGGAAGAGGTTCTGGCAACACCTCCCGCTGCAGTCCGAGAACAGGGAAAGGGGAAGCGGACAGCCCCAGACAATGTGAACCTGCTGGCAGCCATCCAGAAGTGGTTCGACGAGTCTGGGGAGCTGCTGAAGGGCCTGCAGCCACCTTCAACACCCGCCCTTCTCAAACTACATGTGGGACTCTCTGATGATGATGCCCTGGGCACGCTTCAGGAATATGCGGGCAGCGATCAACTGCATTCTGTCACAGGGGTTGGAGGACGATTGTGGACCTGAGGCACCTGTGGTTCCTGTGGCTCCTGTGGCTCCAGTGGCTCCTGTGGTTTGTGCGGCTCCTCCGGGGCCTTCTCAAAGCCCCAGCAGTGAACCCACCAGCCAACACCGGCATCACCATGGGCGTCACAAACCCAGGACTATGTCCAGCAGTATATGCTGCAGCTGCTGCAGTCTGTGGTGCATCTGTGGTGCCTGGTCAGCCGCAGCCGCAACCTCAACCTCTGCCTTTGCCTGTCTAACCTCTCCCGATGTGCCATCAGCCAGTGCCGCCTCTTCCTCAGCTGGTGCCACATCCTTCTATGGCGCCTGCACCTCAGCCGCATGGTCAGCGTCAACATCGGCGACATGGTATGGCTGTGCACACCATGCCTCCTCCTGCATGTTCTCACCGGCAACCTGCTGCCAGCATTGTGAGTGTGCCCTGGGCCTCAACTCCAGTTACCAGTGGCAATTCTACTCCCACAGCAGTGGCAACTGAAATGTCAACAGGGTCACATAGCCAAATGTCCGATGGACTCTTGAACTTGTAGGGGCTGTCAGGGATCTCTGGTGTGTTGGGGGTGTCTAATTTAGACATCTTTCCCTCATCAGCTCCGATGTCACGATCACGGGTGGGGGGCCAATGATGAGAATGTGAAGTGAATGTGTAAATATGTTTAAATAGGTGCTTATTATTTTCTTATGTTTATTATGTTATGTTCTTATGTTAATTATGTTATTATGTTCTCCTGTATATATGTATAAAGATCTTGCTATGTAATAAAGATATTTGTTAAACTAGATTGTTGGTGGTGTCCAAGTTAAATAATGTCATAGAGCTGTGTTATAAATTAAACTACAAAGGATAAGAATTTAGCCAATGGAAATAAAAACAAATTAATATTAATGATATAAGTGCTTCCCCTCTCTTCCTCTCTCCCTCTATTTTCCCCCTCTCTTCCCCTCTCTCTCTTCTCTCTTTCCTCTCTTCCCCTTTCTGACCCCCTCTATTTTCCCCTCTCCCCCCCTTTCTCTCCCCTCTCTTTTCCCTTCTCTTTCCCTCTCTCCCCTCTCTCTTTGCCGCTCTTCCCCACTCTCTTCCCCTCTCTGTTCCGCGCTCTCCCTCTCTGTGCTGTGCTATTAGTATGTACATAAATTAGTATTTTAAACTAGGTTATGCTGTCAGAGTTTAATTCTTCTAAAAAGAGAAAGGAAATAAATTTAGCCCAGTAAATATATAAGTATTTTAAACTAGATTTGTGTCTGAGTTGAATTATGTTATAACAAATTACATTCAAAACCTAATATACCTGTCCAAGTTGAATTATGTTATAACAAATTAAAATCAACACCTAATATACCTGTAGGTATATAAAATATATAACAGACATGTAATTGTGTTTTGATATCTAAAGTTGATATTCAAATATACATATAAACATCTCATAACAGTAACAGTAGACATGTCACAATATACCAGATATGTAAGTATACATAAATATATCCTAACAGTACATATATCACAATGCATACAGACAGATACAATTTTTTTTTAACATCAGATCATGCTGTCTTGCCATGAAAATGATCTGGCGGGGGAGATGATCCAGTCTTTCAGTAGATTCCGCTGCTCCTTTCCTGTCTTGGAGGCGGTGGTGGGGCTAGGAACAATGTCTACGTCTCCCAGATTTTGGCCCTCTCTGCATGCTCCGGGGCCAAAGTTGTGGTTCCAAGTCTCTGGATGATCCAGCTCCTGGTTCTGTAGCCCTGGGTAGCACATCCTCACCAGGTTGTGCACAACTATGCATGCGGTGACGATGACCTTCACGGTGGAGGGGTGGTGCTGCATAGCCGTCAGCAGCACCTGGAAGCGGTTGGCTATGATGCCAAAGGCATTCTCCACTACACTCCTAGCTCGGGTGAGCCGGTAGTTGAAGAGTCGCTCCTCATTTGTCAACACCATCCTGCTGTACGGCTTCATCATTGTCGCCCGCAGGCATCGTCACCGATGAGGAAATACGGCACATCCTTCTGGCCATTCAGGATTGGTTTGGGGTCCAGAAAACCGATGGTGCCACCTTCAGTGCCTGCCTTCAGCTCCGAGTCATTGTAGATCTAGGGGACCCTCCACCCGAACTTCCGATCCAGGGTCTGACCGACATTCTCCGCTGCTGCTGCCTCCTTCTCCTATCGACACAGGCCGCCAGAAGAGCCATGAGGTAGAGATCTAGTTCATGCTGGTAAATGCCAACTTTGTAGTGATTTTGGAACTGTAAATGGAGTGTAGGGACATCCGTCCTCTCTGAAAGAGTTGAGCAGGTCTGCTTGATATACCGACCGACAACACTCTGGTGGTACGCTCGCGAAATGCTTGTGATACGCTCGTGATACACTAGGGGCACACTCGCATATGCTAGGGGTACGCTTGCATACATTAACAGAACGTTGTGAGTATGTCATATTGGTCAGGAACATGCGCAGGGCGCCGGTTGTACGTATGGCTAATGTGTACAACATACCCCAACATATCCCTAATGTACTCCTAACGTACACCAACATACCCCTAATGTACACAGTGTATGTGGAACGTACAAGCCACACGTCGACACACGTTGGAAATTTTGAGCACGCACACCATTTTTTCAGAGCCTCGACATATGGCGACATAAGACGACTTACCCAGAACGTACCCGACATATGCCCAACGTATACGTAACATATGATGACATACGCCAACGTATTGGTCGAAAATCAAATACGTCGGCATACGTGTCGTAGTGTGACAGGCCCTTTAACAATTGTTCATGTTAGCATAACATGGGTAATTTGTGATGGGGCAGTCAGCCAACTCTTACGATATTGACACGCCACCTATCGTTTCAAAACTGAACTAACCACCATGCTGCCCCTAACGTTAAATAGCCACATCACCAGGCCTTCCGCGTACGATGCGGCCACCTAGCCTTGACTTTTGAACTAAACTACTGTCATGGGGGGTGATGAAAATGGGAAATATTGTGCCTAGAGCGGGACTCGAACCCACATCTCTTTGCATTCCGGGCCAGTGTGCTAACCATTACACTACCTAGGCTCCCTGATATCAACACACTACCCATGCCTACCTGTCTATGTGGTTACTTGCCTGAGAGGTCAGTGCAGTACACTACTATATCACTTATGCTGCCACCTAGCGGTTAGATCCATCCGGGCGCTGACATCATGGCCAGTTTGGAATCGTTCATTCGCCGCCCGGATACGAACCCGCGAAAACCAGCCTGATCACCAATTACTTTTGGGTGAATAATTTATTAAATCAGGTACATTACTAGACTCTAAAAATATAATTGTTGAATTGAGATACTTCTGTGGCTGGCATCTTGTTTTTTAAATTGTTATTCTCTCTTACTTTCTCAACTTTAAGTCAATATAGATAAAACACTGGGCACTACACCCACCACATCCATAGTTAATTCCTATGGACGCAATTTTTTTCGGATTTAAAGCTGCATAGTCCAATGAAGCTTCAAATTTTCAAAACCAAAATACTTATATAGATTTGACTCTACATATCTAACTTAGATATTGATGCAATTATTAAGCATTTGTTGCCACATAACAGTGGAGACAATTTAATAGAACATGTTATTGCTGAAGCCTATGGTGTCAGAGTTTTGGCGTGCTTGCCAAAACTAATTTTACATGTTTGAATTTCATATATCTCAAAACATAGACATTTAAAATAAAAGTTACTTGAAGCTAAAATAAGATAGATTACAACACTCAATACACCATTTCCGTGATGCATGCGCAGAACATAATCCAGACTGGACTTGTGGGTCATAGAGTCTGTAGAAAGGCAATTGAGGCTCTGTTAACACTGGCTTCATATTGAGTAACTGACATAGTCTTTTCGGCACAAATGTGGATTTATAGAGAAAACATACTTAGCATTTTTTAATCATTTTTCATAATTATAGCTGTATCCGATTGATTGATTGATAAGCTCAATTGTCAGTGTAAAACAATACAGTGACACACTGTTGACCCACAACACGGAGTTTCGTTGCCTATCACCAGGTGTCGTACTAGTCGCGGAAATCGTGTATTTAAAGTTGCATAGTCCGATGAAAACATCAAATTTTCAAAACCAAAACAATTATCTAACTTTGATTCTGCATATCTGATTTAGATAGTGGTGCATTCATTACACATTTGTCACCACATTGAAGGGAATACTGAGGCAATTTAATAGAATATGTTACTGCAGAAGCCTATGGTGTCAGAGTTTTGGCATGCTTGCCAAAATTAATTTGGGATATTTGTACTTCAAATATCTCAAAAGTTAACCATTTAAAATAAAAGTTATTTCAGACTAAAGTGAAATGGATTATAACGATCAACCTAATATATTTATCTCAGAAAATGACAGAAACTCAAAGCCATCGGACTATGCAACTTTAATATACTTATCTCAGAAAAATGACTAAACACTCAAATCCATCGGACTATGCAACTTTAAGCAGGGTTGTCATTCACCCCTACCCTGTGATAGGGCTGAATCTTTTATCTAGGGCTCAGCGAGCCTCATGCAGAAAGGTAGTCAGTCCCTCGACTCGCTCGAAAATTCCACTGGTCTCTTCGGACAGACTGAAGCTGGGACCCAGCACGCCGGGTCACAGCTTTAGCTTACACATTGACCAATTTCATATGACGTCAGCATGGCTATTTAGGTCAGTGCGCGCGCGCTGCTTGGCTGCAGGACAACATCCGGTCACACTGCAAACTCAATGGCTATGGGAAATCTTCATACAGAAAAAGTTAAATATCTTTAAAACCACAACACCTAGAAACAAACTGAGTGGAATACAGATAGAAAACATGTTTACCAAAAAGATTATATTAAATTGATATGGTTAGGCTTCTGGATTTCTATAAATTTTGAATAAAATCAACGTTTTGCACTACGCGTACCGGCAAACTCAATGCATTGTCAATCGCAGTGAGCAATCTTCGTACAGAAAAAGTTAAATATCTCTAAAACCACCACACCTAGAAACAAACTGATTGGAATACAGATAGAAAACATCTTTACCAAAAAGATTATATTAAATTGATACGGTTAGGGTTCTGGATTTCTATAAATTTTGAATAAAATCGACGTTTTGCACTGTGCGTACCGGCAAACTGCCCGCGAAGGGTAAAATACGGCAATGCTATGTCTATGTGGAGCATTTATTTTTGTAAAATAAATTTAAAAGCTTTCATTGGATCGATTAAAAATATCTTAATGCACGATTGAAGAGGAAGATCTGAAGTATTTAATGTAACCTAAGAGCAATTTACGCTGAAAGTATTAAAAACAGAGATAATAGTGAAAGTTGGGATATTCTGAGTGTCAGTGCCAGTGCATTGTCAATGGCCGTGAGCAATCTTCATACAGAAAAAGTGAAATATCTCTAAAACTACACCACTTAGAAACAAACTGCTTGGTACACATATAGAAAACATATTCAACGAATAGATTATATTAAATTTATAAGGTTAGAGTTGTGCATTTCTATTAATCTTTAATAAAAATAAACGTTTTGCACTGCACGTACTGGCAAACTCAGTGGCAGTGTGCATTCATTCTGCAGCCGAGCTGAACGCGCATACAGAATGTTTACAAACATTGAAATAGGTCTATAGGAAGTTGGGGTTGGTGCCCCCTCCCCACCCCTATCCTTCACCATAGGCCCAACACTTCACTTTGCACCACATGAACCATGGCTCCTGATGGACAACATTGGTAGGATTATTACTGTGCATTTGTTTCTAATGTAGATTGCAGTGACGTCCTAACAAGTATTTTATATTGGAGAACAGTTTGTTTGTTTGTTGTTGTTTTACGTCCTAGCAACATCTAAGGTCATATCAGGATGGGTACCGACCTGTGACAGTGCGCACTCATAGCAACTTTATAGTGCTGTCCCACTGGGAAACCAGGCCGCCAGCACCATGACCTGGTATCCCAGTCAGTCACATTATCCTGACACTGAGCACACCAGTCCTTGCCCTGTCCTAATAATGGCGAGCACCTGGCTAGGAAGCGACAAGTATCAATTTTTAAGTCATTGGTTTGACTCGACCAGGGTTCGAACCCACGACCCCACGATCTACCAGCACGGGAGACGGACGCTCTAACTCATTCGGCCATCCCATCAGGAGAACATAATCACTTTGTGGATCATAGTAAATGTGTATACATGTATGATATAGACATATATATATTAGACATGGACATATTAGACATAGACGATATTATACATAGACAATATTATACATATATCGGGAGTTCGGATTCTGGTCGAGTCAAACCAATGACTTTAAAATTGATACATCTCATTTCCTAGCCACGCACTCAGCATTACTGGGATAGGGAAAGGACTGGTTAGCTCAGTGTCAGGATAATGTGATTGAGTGGTATATCGGATCATGGTACCGGCGACCTGATTTCCCAGTGGGGCAGCACTATAAAGTCACCATGACTGCGCACTGTCACAAGTCGGTACCAGTCTTGAAATTACCTTAAATGTTGCCAGGACGTAAAACAAAAAAACAACATATAGACACATTAGAGATAGACATATCAGACATAGACACATAGACATATTAGATATAGACATATTGGACATAGACATAGTAGATATAGACATAGACATATAATACATATTAGACATAGACATTTGTATATTCACCACCATCCCCCACATTTCGGCATATAGCCTGTAACTGGGACGGCTCACTACAACTTACAAATGTAAATAAACTTTAAAATTGATAGTTGTCACTTCCGAGCCAGACGCTCAGCATTATTAGGATAGGGCATGGAGCAGTGGAATGAGGAAGACCAATCATCCGCGATTTAAATTTCCCCTGCTTAATCAACTCATGGACAACAACAAAAATAGTTTTTTTTTATAAATAGAAAATAGAAAACCTCATATGTTGCAAAGCCACAATCACCCACCCACCCACCCTGCTTTGTCTGCAGCCCCAACTTGACCTGGAGAGACATGCAGCACATCACTGTCAACACTGCGCGTATCCCCAACCCGAATGAGAGTGGCTGGATGATGAATGGCGCTGGGCGCCACCACAATGCCAAGTTCGGCTTCGGGGTCATCGACTGCGGGAAGATGGTCGAGGTGGCGCAGGACTGGGTCACAGTGCCCAAACAACATGTCTGTGCAATTAAGCCCACCACTCTTGTGAGGTAAGGAAAGCCTAAATGGATGTTAGCTGTAGGTAAGGCGGCATAGTCCGATGAAAACATCAAATTAAAAAACCAATGTAATTATCTAGATTTTATTCTAAGTTAGATACTGGTGCATTTACCAAACGCTTGTCGCCACATAGAAGGGAATAGACTACATCACGGTTCCAGCGGCGCGGTGCATTGTGGGATGCATCAGAGCAAAACAACCCCCCCCAGAAGCACATGGCACATGCTAATACACTGGGTGCAGCTATAAAATGTGCTAGTTTCAGCTCATCTCAGCTCTTGTTTGAAACATAGAATACCAACTAAAAAAATATATATAATAAATTAAGATATTAACCTTTTATCCAGCATTGCATTTACATCAATATAATCAGCACATTTTATGCCATGTGCACTTAGATTTAGAAAGATCTAGGCACTCAGACTAGTGTTAGAGCCATAGCTAGAGTACTCAATGCATTGTCAATGGCAGTGAGCAATCTCCATACATAAAAAGTAAAATATTGATAAAACTACACCACCTAGAGACAAACCGCTTGGAACACATGTAGAAAACATGTTTAACAAAACATAGTCTATACCGAAGCAATTTGATAGAACCTGTTGCTACAGAAGACTAGGGTTCCGAGTTTTGGCATGATTGCCTAAATTAATTTAGCATTTTTGCAAATCAAATATCTCAAAATTTAGCCATTTAAAATAAAAGTTCCAAACTAAAAAGTAAGGTAGGTTATAGCGATCAACCTAATTTATTTATCTCACAAAATGACATAAACTCAAGTCCATCGGAATATGTAACTCCAAGCGATAGTAAGCATAGTTAAGCCCCAGTCACACTAGGGTTTGTAACCACTGTGTGACCACTTTGGACCAAAGAACCCACTGTTACTGATGACCTTGCACCCGAAGCAATGGTCGCCGACCTCCTTGTGACCATTTTGGTTGGAAGGATATTTTTAGCACAGTAACTGCAACCTCCTTGTGACCAAATTGGTCGCTTGGTCTGCGACCATGAAGGAGCTCTTTGCGACCAACCTTTTTTTGTAGTCTCAAAATGGTCACAAGCGGTCGCTAGCAATTATGTGACGGGTATTAATTAGTAAGCCAAGCGGTCTAGTTAATTGAACTTACTAATTTCTTTAATAATCAAACCAAAAACCCCTTGCACTCCAGGTTGATTCCTTTTGACGGCTCGCTGACGGTGCCCCTCAGGACGACCGGTTGCCATGACGACCCGGCACGCCGGATCAGGCACGTGGAGCACGTCGAGGTGCACGTAAAACTGGTGGCGGCGCGACGTGGTGACGTGAATCTCGTGCTCTTCTCGCCTCACACGACGCGCTCCGAGATCCTGCGACACCGGCCGCTAGATAACGCAACCAGCATCGACTTCACCTTCATGACCGTCTTCAACTGGGGCGAAGACCCGCATGGCAAGTGGCAGCTAGTCATTAGGGACACCAGCTTCGAAAATAGCGCAAGCGCAGGCCCAGGCTCAAGCGCAGGCTCAAAAGGCAGCGCAGGCAAACATCGCCCAGGGTCGGCCATCCGGCTGCTGAGCTTCGGAATGACGCTGTACGGCACGGCGACGTCACCCAAAGATGTGCATGCGCCTGTGCTGGCCGGACATCCGGTGGACCAAACGCAGAATGCGCACAAGCTCAACAAATTGGACCTTCAGCACGAGTTGCGGGTGGAGGAGGGGCTGTCTGACAACCTGCAGATCAGGAACGCTCGGGAAAGTCAGCAAAACCTTGCGGCCGGTGGGGAAGAGGAGAGAGGTAAAGAGATCAACGACAATGAGATCAACGAGTTTATAGATGCCCTTGGAGAGATTCTCAGGGAAGACTGAGCGAAGAAGCCGGCTTGATATGTTGGCACTGAGCAGCGAATGAATTACAATGGCCTCTCTCCCCTTGTTCCTTTCTCTCTCTCGATTCCTTTCTCTATTTCTCTCACTATAATATATATGTGTATATATATATATATGTATTTATATATATGTATATATGTGATATATATATATCTATATATGTTATATATGTGTATATATGTTATATATATGTGTGTATATATATGTATATATATATGTATATATATGTTTATATATTGAGAATATAGATATAGAAAAATGATGTATAATATATATATATAATATATTTATTATATTATATAATTTGATCTCTTTTTTCTATTTTTGGTTTTCTTTCTTTCTTTTCTGGTGAATTGGGATATTGATTCTTTCGTTACATTCCTTTTCTGAACACCTTTTACACTGACTCTCTGTAAATAGGTAATATGCAATTATTAATCGATTATGGGGTTTGTTCACCTGGATTGTGTACCGACTAAGGTGAAACCGACGTAGATATATGCATTTCAGAGGTCATAAAGGATCAGCTGATAGAGGATCTTCTTAATGGAAGAGTTCAGGCGCTAAAACCGACACATCCATTTGTTTCTGTGTAATATAAAATTTATTGTTTTGCTTTTCAGTTCAAATCTATCAATTTCATATTGAGTAGGGCATTAGATAAGGGATATGGCAGCTTCTGCAATAAAATGGATTTGATTATTGAAATGATGGCAGCTTCACCTCAAACATGGTAGTCATGGTTTCATTTCGACATGGCTGGCGTTTGTCCGTTTTTGTGCCTGAACTCTTCAAAAGAACAATTCCGTCTGTAGATATTTATTCATTTAAATATATCATTTGTGAGTGTAGGGACACGGGTCTTCCAGTGATTAAAATACATATTTTGTTATTACATTTGTTGATTAAGCACCGATAATTTCAATTGCAGACATTTCAGTTTTCCTAATTTAACTGCTCCTTTGCTATATCCTAGTAATGCCGAATGCCAGCCTAGTGAGAAACAAATATTTAAACATCATTTTGTCCTACTATGGGTGTTTGACTCGCTACAGGTCTGAAAACCTTATCTCGAGAAATAATTGCTTTATGTGATGTATAATAATTATATGAGTATAAATTCATGGAAGTTGCCAACATCCATCTACCACCCCTGCTTGTGCCCGGTGGTGCTTACTTTCGGGTCTCTTCAGCATCCCCTGGCTGAAGGCTCCTTCCCTCACTTGCTGATCAAAATGCTATATATAATATATATATATATATTTGACATATATATAGTACAATATATCAAAGTGTCATATATGTATTAAAATGTCCCAAAGTCATAGCATTATCTGATCTTTTCCGATGGAATACATTACTTGAACTCCACAAAGATTATAGGTCCATTAACATTTTTCAGTATGTTAGTGCTATACAAGTGGAAATGCCTAGAACTTACTACAATGTCCCTGTTAAACATGCGTATGTATTTAAATGCAACATGTCAGTTCAGTGAGTCTAAAGTTGGTCAACGGGCGTCTGGTGGCACAACACACATACAGGAACTGGTGTTTTAGCTAATGTGGAATACTATTTGCAGGGATGAAAGTGGTCTCCAGCAAAAAATGCGGAAATCAAGCGAAATCGCGAATCTTCTCCCATAGACTTAAAACATTGTCAAGTTATCGCAGGGGAAATGCCGGAAGTCAGGTTTCAATTAGCCTCGTTGTTACTGTATTATCGCCCATGCCTAGTTCATTCTTGTTTGTGTTTTATGTTCTAGCTACATCTAAGGTCATTAAACAAAAACGAGATTCAAACTACCCAACTGTCGTCATATTTATCCTGATTCCTTGGAATTTTGTTTAGCGTTAATAATAGGTAAATATACAAAATGGCGGAAATCTGAGAAACTGCAGAGATCTTTCATCCCTGTATTTGTCTTTATAACTTTAGTGCAGTCCACGTTTGAAACCAGTGGTGTACTGCTAAAGAAGAAAAATAAGTTTCTAGTCCCGTCAGTCTATATTGTGCACCTTTAATAAATGTACATTCTTTTATTACCAGCTGTATAGTTAATAATGAGATAGTGGTCTATATTTATGTTACGCAATAGGATTTGCATCCAGATTCTTGCCATTAACAAGGCCTTGTTTGCAAACATGGTGTAAAATCAACATCACTCAAATCCAGTCTGATGATTTTGATTTTCTGCCACATTTTCTTTTAAAGATAAATATATTAGCTTGATCGTTATAATCTACTTAATTTTAGTTTGAAGTGACTTTTATTATAAATGGCTCAATTTGAAGTGAAAACATGCCAAATTAATGTATGAGTACGTGTTAAAATATATATATGCCATAGGATTCAGCAGTATGGTGTTCTTTTAAATTAACTTCCTGCTCCTTTCTATGCAGCAAGACATGTTTAATAGGTGCACCGGTATCTAAATTGGATCAAATCTAATATTGGCTTCAAAAATGTTTCATTGGCACAAACAGCTTTGATGTTAACCCTCTTCCAGATCCTTAGTAGGATTTGACAACCGAAGTTTACTCATTCATACTGTATGAGGACATTGTTTTACAAAGAAATGACTATCATATAAACTTATGCATGTATAAGTATTATAGAGAGAACTTAGGGGGAGTGGTGTAAAATGGGATCTTATGTCTAAAAAAAATAATTAATACGAAATTTAAATTAAATATATTTACCTATTTGCCTTGCAGAAACATCGGGAAACTAGCAAAATATTTGTTAAACTATATATATGCACATATATATGTATACTACATATATGGTTGAATCATGAAGATGATCACTGAATCTCGGAAGGTGGCAGCACCAAGCGTATAATGTAACTGCGATATCAGTCCTCCATACACCAAACCACCCTACTGATTTATGTGTTTATATATAAGAATGATAGTATTTTTACTTCTTGGTTCATTAACAATCGTAATGATACGAGAGAATTGTGTCATTAAAGAGGCCGAATGAGTTAGTGTCCATCTCCCGTGTTTGGTAGATCGTAGGTTCGAATCCTAGTCGAGTCAAACCAATGACTTAAAAATTGATACTTGTTGCTTCCTAGCCTGGCATTCGGCATTATTAGAATAGGGCAAGTGGAATGAGGAAGACCAATCGTCCACGATTGAAATTTCCCCTGTTTAAACAACTAATGGACCAAAAAAAAAAGTTCTTCACGGCTTGAAAATAAGCAAAAACTTACCTTGATCCACACAGCATGCGCTCGCAGTACTTGGATTTATAATAATGACTTGATGGTGGAAATGCTTTATCTCCCTGGGTTGTGATAGCCTGGTGGCTACAGCTGACTTCAGCTAAATTTCATGCGATGCGCTGGTCTTAAACGATGGCAAATGGAAAATTTCGAAAATCAGCAGAAACGCATCCATTTGCATCCCCGATTAATACGTTGAAACGCTGTGGATCTAAAGCCGGGGAATTGTGAAACGTTCTAGACAAGGCGATTTATATGAAGCGTTTTTGAGGTGCGTTTACACGGACAGTGTTTAAAGAGTGTTTTGGTGCCAGGAACCAGCAGCCTGTGGTGCGCCTGTAGCCGGCGAGCACCTAATCGGGCCCTAACACTGCCGGGAACCAGCTGAATCGCTTCAAATAAACCACCTCCTGAGGTGGTATAGATGAGGCGTTTCATATGAAGCGATTCAGCCCTAAAACACCTCAGAGTCGCGTTTACACGCCAAATGTGAGTCGATCTAGGCAAGGCGTTATATATGAGGCGTTTTAAATCGCCCGTGTAAACAGGGCTATAGACTGTGTTCTCTTCATAAGGGTTTCTAGTCTATAAACACGCACTCTGTCCTAGATCAAACAAACTCCTACTGGTTCACTATCCTGGGGTTTTTTTTTTTTGTCTTGTCCTTTGTAAATAATCACTAGAGGGTTGTTCTTTTTTAAGAGTAAAAACAAAACAAATAAAAATTAGTGTAAATCTAGAGTACTGGTCCGGTAGCAGTGTATATTATTGCCATAATGATTAAAAGCCAGTGTCATGTACAACTAAAAGTATATTTGGGGCACACCAATGTTTTGTTGTTACACTAAAGATGTATGGGGATGGTTAATAGACTGGTTGTCTTCCGATCATTGAAGTTGAGCCTCGTCAGTAATGTTGATCTTCGTCAGTACTTGTATGGCTGAAACCCTCGGAATACGAGGTGCCGTAGACATCCTGATACAGGCTTATAGCTGGTTAAATCAGTATACGGCAAGTCCAGAAGGTGGTGGGACGGCGATGAGATGATGTTATTTGAAATGGCATGATATATATGATATATATATATATCATGCCATTGTTATTTATATATAGATGAGTAACTTGTTGGTTTTACGCTATGTTGGCAACTATGGCAATATATCATATCATTATGTTACTGATCATATGCACGCGCACGCACACGCGCACGCACACGCACGCACACACACACACTTTGTATATGTATATACGTGTATAAAATCATCGGTATGAGGTATTTTCCTATTATTATCATGATCCGTTGACATGATGTTATCGTCCATTAAGGGACTCAGATCGATATGAAATATATATCATGCCATTACATGATAGATATCATGAGTAACTTGGGGATTTTACACCATGTCGGGAACTATGTCCATATATCATGTCATTATGTTACTGATATATATGATATATATATATCATGCCAATACATTACTGATATATAGATTTGAAATAAGATCATCTCATCCACATCCCGCCAACTTCCATACTTACTCTGGACTAATGTAATTGGCTACAAGCCTGTATCAGGTTTACAGCACCTCGTATTCCCATGTTTTCACCAATACACGTACTGACGAGACTCAATATTTTTTTATATTTATATGCGCATGCAAGTCTGTGATGAAATCATTTTATATTTAAGAGAGCCCAGAGTGTTGTAGTATCACCTAGATAACCTAATTAATTGTGTTTACCGTATTCTCACTGGTTAATGCCCCTGTGTGTGTTAACGCCCACCTAAAACTTGGCCACTATTTCGTAAACGCCCACCCCTAAAACACCCATGTGTGGGTAAATGCCCCCCCCCCCCCCAGCCCACTATAGTGATTTGCCAATTTAAACGCCCAGGGCATTAACCCGCGAGAATACGGTAATAGAAATACTGAAAGATATATGCACTGTCCACCAAGCATATTAGGTGGATTTGAGTTTTAAATGTATCGTGATATTTTGCGAAACAATTCATATCAATTGTTTTGGAAATAAAGAGGTAGACGAACAACAAACCGGCAATTCAGGGCACCTTGAGATAAAACGTTTATAACTTACTCCTATTAATCACAGATCAATGCTTGTAATACTCTTCTTTTATTCGATTATGTTGACTTCGTTTATGGCCATAGTAATTCGCTAATTCTGTGAGATTGTCAATCTTAGCCAGAAATGATTTAAAACCGATGACATGAACCTGCAATAAAGATCCCTTTGAGATCTCAATTACATTTCTTATTCTTTTATGTGTGCCTGTGTAAATTCTGTACTCGCATCTGAATGTTAGCCTAGTTTGGGTCTGTCTTTATTGCGGCCTAATATGAGAATTAAACAAAGCGTGTGAAGATCGTTTTAGCACAGCATCACGTGACCAGGTTAAAGCTGCATAGTCCGATGAAAAATCAAATTTTCAAAACCAAAACAATTATCTATATTTGATTCTACTTATCTAACTTAGATACCAATGCACTGATTAAACATTTGTTTCTGCATAGAAGGGAATACGGAGTCATAATTTATTAGAACCTGCTACTGCAGAAGAATATGGTGTGAGAGTTTTGGCATGCTTGCCGAAACGATTTTTATATATTTGCACTCAAAACTTAGCCATTTAAAATAAGTTACTTTAAACTAAAGTAAAGTTTTGTTTGTTGTTGTTTACGTCCTAGCAACATCTAAGGTCATATCAGGACAGGTAAAAGTAAAGTAGATAATGATCAATCTAATAGATTTATCTCAGAAAAATTACAAACTCAAAACCATCGAACTATGCAACTTTACTTAAAGTTGCATTAACTTTAATTAAAGTTGCATTATCCAAGAGTTTTGAATTCCTACCATATCGTTTTAGATAAAAAAATATATTGGGTTGATCTTCATAATCTACTCCATTCTAGTTTGGAGTAATGTTCGTTAAAAGAGGCTAACTTTGGAGAAATTGTTCAAATGTAAAGTGATTTTGGTGTGCAGACCAAAATACTGAACATCGTGGGCTCGAATGAATTGTAGGTATGACAGTTCCTATTAAATTGACTTAATATTCCTTCAATTGAACAATAAATGGTTAGGAAGTGCGCCAGTATCTAAGTTGGCTATATCAAGGTCCGGATTTCGGACTAGTTTAGATCAGTGGGGACAGTTTAATGGAATTGAGGGTTTTCAAGACTAATTTAGTAATTACCAAAAATAGTTAAAATTCAAGGCTTTTCAAGGCCTTGAAATGGGGCAAATGAAGTTCAAGACTTTCCAGGCCCCGTCCGGACCCTCCTATGCATTGTAGGATCTAATTTAGCCAGCTGGTTTGGTTTCGCAAATTGAATTATTTCGACTCCTTATAATTGAACTGGCTCTTCCACATGTGCATGACATTCAAGTTCTTCATCTGCTTGCTGCCATCCTTCCACGCCCTAGGGATGCTAGCAGCATCCTGTGCTTGGTACTTCGGTATATTGGACTCGGTCGGTGGAGCCGGAAGCGTCAGCGGTATCTCATGCAGGTTGATGCGCTCATATGCAGCGCGAACGATCTTCACCTTGCTCGGCGCGCTGCAGTAATGCGCTGGCTGTGGAGCCATATGGCGCTTCAGCACATTTCCGGTTCCGGAAGCGCTCTCAGCAGAACACCCGAAGAGAGTGGTCATTGCGGGGTCAGATGCTGCAGAGGTGTCTCCAGTCTGTTCTGTGAGTAGCGTATCGTGCGAAGCTACTGCATCCCCTGTAGGATACTGAGTGTTTATGAAAGCAGCTGACAGCTGCTGATTGCCAATGAAAGGCGGTGGGACGCTCACATCCACATCCTGCCAATGCGGCACCCCCTGACGGATCTCACCAACATCAACACCCCCTGGTGGGACGCTGAATAATTGCGGGGGAAGAGGGTAGTTCATAAGATTTCCACCAGGGGTGGGGTCAGTCCATACATCAGTGGCGCCACCTGACGGATTTGTTATATTAGAGACCTCTTGAGGGGGCACAATAAAATCTGGTGGTGGCAGAGGTATCTCACTGGTTTCAATATTGCTACCATGTGGAGACACAGAAGAGCCATTATTCAGCACATTGGTCACACTTGATGGAGATGTTCCAGTTTTTACATCAGTTAGTTTCGCCTCTTTAGTTGCCAGATCTTGATACTCTGTCTTAGACCGAATAGTCTTCAGTGCCTTCTCAATGTCATCTGAAGTCATCTTAGGCGTGGACGGTGGTTTGTTATTCGTGACAGCCGGCTTTTTAGCCGAGGCAGTTGGCATCTGCGCTTGTTCAGTGGATAGCCCCGGCTCTCCCATAGAACCAAGCTGTAACTCAGCCGTTGGTGCAAACTCCGACACCCTTTCGCCACGGCGTTTTTCTAAGTAAGTCTTGTTGGTGTCTGAAAGACAGTGAAATAGATTTTGATTATTTCTTTAAATTTGCCTGGTCTATTTTCCAAAACCTAAGCTACATTTAATTCTATATATCTAACTTAGATATTGGTGCATTAACTAATGATTTGGGACAGCATATACAGAACAATCAGTGAATTTACTACCTCATCCATGTGGACATCTACTTTGAGAAACCCATTAGACAGGGAGGCCATTAACCAATTAGGTCAATTTCGTGACCTGAATAGTAGTTCCCTCATACCCAGTACCATATATATGGCTTTAGTCAGGTTCCAGGACATATAATGGGACTTTGATGGCACCAACCACCCACAGCTGGGTCAGTTGCTTACCCACTCCCCCAGAACCCCTCCCCCCTCCCGCCACACACACACTCTGACACTGATACAAGCTTCTAGCCTCCCTTCCATACACCCCTCCACACACCCATGCCTCGCAATTACCCCTTCCCCAACCCCTCAATCCCCACCATCACCCACAGTGGATAGTTCTGGGAGTGTTACCTCACACACAGTGTGTGTGAGGGAACAGGGAAGAGGGGGGGGGGGGGGGGGGGCGGCAGATGACACTTACTAGGTGAACCTGACTTGGCCAGTAGAAATGATAGGGGACCAGACTACCTACACATTACTAGGTCAACTCACATCACATGACCATCGTGAGATAGCAATCTTGGGCATAACTATAGGAGTTTTGGCAAGCTTGCCGAAATGATATTGTGTTCAAATTACTCCAAATCTAGCCAATTTTCATCAAAGTTACTCCGAAAATCGTGGAAATCTGCCAAATCGGGGAGATGGAGGTGGAGGTGCTGAGGAGTGGTCTAAGGAACTCGAGTAGAGCAGCCGTTCAACCCAGCCCAGACTTGGATTATGGCAGAGATGAAAGTGGTCTCCGGCAAAAAACGTGGAAATCAGGCCAAGACTTTGGCGCCACAGGACTAGCGGATTCCGGCAGAACCAAAGGCGAATTTCCACAAAAACGCGGATATTCCCCCATAGCATTAGCACTGTCAGGGAATCGCGGGAAAATGTCAGAAGTCAGGTTTCAACAGTCCTTATTGTGACTGAAACTCTTTCTTGTTTGGGTTTTATGTTCTAGCAACACCTAAAGTCATACAAGAATGGGATTCAGACTAACCAATTGATGTCATATATATTGGCATTTTGTGAACGCTAATCGGTGAATATAAAAAATCGCGGAAATCCGCGAAATAGTGAAATCTTTCACCCTTGTTAGGCCAAATAATAAAAAAGAAATTGGTGATCGTCCCCGCCCGTGCCTGAAAAATCGCCCGCCCCTAATTTTTTTTAAATCTTGTTTTTTTTGTTAACTGCTAAAAATTCGTCGGGCTAGCAGCAATTCAACTTTCGTAAGCACACAATACATGCAACATAGTTATGTATTATGTCTACATCATAGGAAATTAAAATTAAAACCGCCCACACGAACCTAATTGTGGCCTTATGGTCAAATGAAATTCAATGCTTTTAAAGACTATCAAGGCTCTCAAGTTCACTTCTGACCGTGAATTGTGTACGCACCCCGCTTCTTGCCCTTGTCCCATTCGCGGGTAATCGCAGCCGTCTGACGCCACGTGTCATCACGAGTCAAAGGAACAACTTCCGGTGCTTGCGGTTTCTCGTTCGCGTCATCTTCTGAAATGGTTCCGCATAAACTGACTATGTCAACTCCCCTCAGTACTGAACAACAGGCACATACATATACTACATATGAGTCAGCCTCATGAAAATGGGCCAATTGGTGGTTTATTTAAGATGTCGGTGTCGCAATTCTTAAAGTGTAGTGCATTTCTTTGTTATATATTAAATTATCCTAGAAACAAATAAGGTTGTTGTATTTTCTCTACCTTTACATTCAGGATAAATTTAAGGACTTCGCAAGAGCTCTGTCAATGCTAAACTATAAGTATGCCGATCGACGCCGACATCCAATGCTCGACACCGACAACTTTAACAGATGTTGGCGTCGCAATTCTTGAAGTGAGGTGCATTTCTTTGTTTTATATTAAATTATCCTAGAAACAAATAAGGTTGTTGTGTTTTCTCTACCTTTACATTCATGATAAATTTAAGGACTTTCCAATACCTCTGTCAATGCTAAACTATAATTACACTGTTCAATGCCGACATCCAATGATCGACGCCAACAACTTCCCCCAATTGGCCTCTTTTCGTGATCCTGACTCATATACGTGCACTAAGAGAGAGAGTGTTTGTGTTTGTGTGTGTGTGTGTTATTACAAAGATGTAGTAGTCTGGCAAGGAGCGACATATACAGGTAGGCAAGGATAGCATGATTGCACCAGGGAACCTAGATAGTCTAATGGTTAGGATGTTAGCCCCAGAGCGGCAAGAAGTTTGGGTTCGAATCCTGCTCTAGGCTATATATATTTCCCATTTTTATCACCCCCATGACACTGAACGCAGTGACCAGGATCCTATACAAGCTATCCGCTATATGGCTGTTGAACCTACCCTATGTATGTATATCTAACTTCTAAGTGCATTGCCTGTATGTACTTGTAAGCATTAAATGATTTATGGATGTAAGCCATTTATAAAAGACTTTAAGATTCCAGGGAAACAAGTGTAGTCGTCTGCACGGACCTCTCAGGCAAAGAGCCACATAGACATGTAGGTGTAAATAGGATGATTGCATTAGGGAGCTAAGATAGCCTGATGGTTCAAACGCTAGCTCCAAAATAGCAAGAAGTGTGGGTTCAAAATACTGTTCGAAGCACAATATTTCCCATTATCATCACCCCCCCCCCCGCATGACACCTCTATTCGTTGACAACCACTTATTTTGGGAGTCGGTCACTTCTCTGAAATCAATATTAACTTAAATATATATAATGTAGAACCTAAAAGCAAGAAATACAACAGTTCAGTTGGAGAAATATTCACGAATTAAGAAAATTATTGCGCAACGGCAAAGTTCTACGTACGCTCCGGTGCCGGTTCAGGCAGACCGCGTCTCTGCCTCATCTTGGCAAGTCGTTGTGCCATCAGATTCTGTCGCTTCTCTTTGAGGCGGTCCTTCTTCACCTTTTGTTCTTCTGTCTGCAACATTGCGAAAACAATCTTACCACCCGCTCCTCTCACCGCAACATTACATTAACATTTTGATCCCGTCATCAAATCATCGCCAAACTTATTATAAAATAAGGCAGTCACCAAGATTAATACTTAATTTCTATTCTAAAGTATTGCTTACTTTTGCCAGAACGAATGCAAACTGACATTGAGTTTGCCGATACGCGCAGTGCAAAACGTCTATTTTATTCAAAATTAATAGAAATGCAGAAGCCTAACCCTATAAATTTAATATAATATAATCTGTTCATTGAATATGTTTTCCATATATGTTCACGCTTTTTCTATATGAAGATTGCTCATGGCTATTGATTGAATTTGCTGATAGGCGCAGTTCAAAACGTCAAATTTATTCGAAATTAATAGAAATGCAGAAGCCTAACTGTATAAATTTAATATAATCTGTTCGGTAAATATGTTTTCTATATGTGTTCCAAGCGGTTTGTTTCTAGGTGGTCTAGTCTTAGAGATATTTCAGTTTTTCTGTATGAAGATTGCTCATGGCCATTAACAATGCATTGACTCATTTGAGTTTGCCAATACGCGCAGTTCAATATGTTAATTTTATTTAAAATTAATAGAAATGCAGAACCCATACCGTATAAATCTAATATAATCTGTTCTTTGGATATGTTTTCTATATGTGTTCCAAGTTTGTTTCTAAGTGGTGTGGTTTTGAGATATTTCACTTTTTCTGTATGAAGATTGCTCATAGCCATTGAGTTTGCAGTGTGACAGTGTGTCGTCCTGCAGCCAAGCAGCCCACGCACTGACCTAAATTCCTATGCTGACGTCATATGAAATAGGTCTATAGTGTCATTGTACACTCATAAGTTCCTATATATGTTATCATATATTTATATTCTCTTATATGTCTTCATATACATGTATATTCTTATGTCACTGTACACTCATAAATTCCTATATATGTCATCATATATTTATATTTTCCTATATATGTCATCATGTCATGTCACCATGCATTCATATATATCACCATGGATGCCCTACACTAATGTAGTAGTGAACTGTGGCGTTGTGAATGGATTAAATATTAAAGATAGTGGACATAGAGACATAGACATTAGACCAACATCTAAGGTCTTAAGAACAGGATTCAAACTAGCCAACTGCTGTCATATATGGTGTGTTGGGGTTTTCCATCCTAACAACATCTATGGTCATATCAGACCGGCTGTCATATATATTGGCATTTTGTAATCGGTGAATACCAAATATCGTGGAAATCTGCCAAATCGTGGAAATCTGCCAAATCGCGGAGATCTTTCAACCCTGAACAATACACTTATTGTTAATGGGAACAGGAATATTGTGTCCACACACCACCCTCTCCACAGCCACCTCAATCTCATCTCCTTGCCTTGTGACCTGTACACACACTGACCTGTGACCTGAGGTGGTTGAGGAGATCCACTTGTTCCTGCCGCTTCTCTTGGTCCTCAGAAAACTGGAAGTAGCCCACTCCGTGGGTGCGAATTTCTGCCACAAATAATGGGGCCAGAAAATAAGTTAGCAGGATTCGCAAAGTATGCTCTGATTAAATACCAGCTGAAACCTGCATAATCCATTAAAGAGCATCAAAGTTTCTAAACCAAAAGACTGACCTACATTTGATCCTACATATCCGACTTGGATACGGGTGCACTCATGAACTGCTGTCGCTGTGCTATGCAGCTTCACTCGATAACGCGTTAATAAAACCTACGTTCAGCATTTCACTGTGCACATCCAAATTAATATGGCATGTTTTCACTTCAAATATTTCCCAAAAGTTAACCCTTTAAAAAATGTAGTTAAAACTAAGACAAAGCAGATTATACCAATCGACCAATTAGATTTATTTGTTAAATATGGCATAAAATCATCAGATTATGACACTTTAAATAACGTTTCCCGTGGACTGAAATATTTGTTTACAGATTTTTCTTGAAAGATTTCAAAACTGGACCGCTCGCTATGTAACACCATTCCATGCATATTTTAATAGGTTTTTAAAATGATTATCTTAAATAATATTCGGAACCCCCATATCCTTCACCTTCACTGCTTCATAACAACTAGTGGTTTAACATTGACTGTTTTGGATGGTCTGTTATATACATTATATCTTATATATTATACATTATATATTATATACGTGTGTGAGACAGAGAGAGGTACAGAGAAAGAGAGGAGAGGGTGGGAGAGAGGGAGGGAGAGGGGGAGAGAGGGGGAAATGAGGGTCAGGGGGGAAGGAGAGCGAGTGGGAGGGAGAGAGCGCGAGAGGGAGTGAGGGAGGGAGGGAGGGAGGGAGGGAGGAGGGAAGGGAGGGAGGGAGGGAGGGAGGGAGGGAGGGAGGGAGGGAGGGAGGGAGGGAGGGAGGGAGGGAGGGAGGGAGGGAGGGAGGGAGGCAGGGAGGGAGGCAGGGAGGGAGGCAGGGTGGTGGAGTGGTTAGAGTGTCTGACATTTTTCTAGGTGAGACTCCTAATCTGAAGGTCTTTGGTTCGATTCCCCATGCCTCCACCTCTGCCAATTTGGATTTCCACCGCTGTGGATAACTTACAGTGTCATCAAAGGCCAGTTGCTCTCATACCATGTCTATGTGGTGTGGGAGGTTAAAAATCCCTTGGCTCGGGCTTTCTATCGACAAACTGTCTAATGGTGAACACAAGTCTATTCAGGCTTATCCATAATCAATCAATCAATAGTTCCATCCTCTAGTCGAGGGTTGGATGCAATGGTTCTCCACTTGTCCTGATGTTGTGCTGTTCTGATAGACTGTGAATAATTCAAGCCTGTCCACTGTGAAATATTTGTAAACCATGATGTTCTTGGTCTCCCTCTCCCTCTGCTGCCATTCACCTTCCCTTCCAACAATGTACGGTATATTGAACTCTGACGAATGATGTGGCCAAAATAAATAAGTTTCTTTGTCTGTATAGTGGCAAACAAGCTTTTCTTATTTTATCCATAATAGGCAGTATAAATCTAAAGGAGGAGGCAGGCAGATGGGGGCCAAGGACAGAGGAGGGCAGAGGGACCGAGACAGAGAGAGACAGAGAAAGCAGAAGAGAAAGCGGGAGAGAAAGAGAGAGGGATGTATCAGCCCCCACTAAAGCTATTATGCTCACCTTTGTGCTGAACATTGGCGTAGTGTATAGGTCCGCTCTCAGAGGTCGCTTCGCTTTCCTCCTCACTCCTAGTCCTAACGTGACATACATTAACACCTGCTTTTACATTCAGGCACACAACAGTAAACCATGGCATTGCTAGGACTTTGCTAGAATCAGTTGTCCAAATAACCTCGTTTTCGAATCAAGATGGTGCGAGCATGGGATCGGTACCACCATAGATTAAGGGAACACTGAATTTAATGTGACCAAGTTGGTAAAATAAAACTAAATTTAACGATAATTATATCAATTAACAATTGCAACCAGATGTATCGGACATTAAATTAAACCCGTATCTGATACTAGTTAGTTAGATACTCTATATAGCATACAGGTGTATCTGGTACTAGTTAGGTACGCTATATGTAAATAATCCTGAATTGAAAAATGGCTGGAAAACCAGTCCTTCGACGCAGACAAAATAACTTTTTCAGTAGAATAAACATATTTATCACAACAACAACAAAAGTAGTGGGAATGCCAGTGCCCCAACATTGAAAAAATAGTATTACTCAGCTGAATAAAACATCTTAACAAGCAAAGCAAACAAAAATGATGTTAAGCCAGCTCTCCCATCTGAATGCACAATATGTGCTTCGATGGTCGTTGGAGTTTTATGTCCTGGCAACATCTAAGGTCATAATTATCAGGATGGCTACCGGCTTGTGATAGTACACACTCATGGCGACTTTATAGTGCTGCCCCATTGGGAGACCAAGCTGCCAGCACCATAACCTGATATCCCACTCAGTCACATAATCCTGATACTGAACCGACCAGTCCTTGTCCTATCCTAATATTGCCGAGCACCTGGCTAGGAAGCGACAAGTATCAATTTTTAAGTCATTGGTTTGACTCAACGGGTTCGAATACCACATTCTACCAAAACGGGAGACGGACGCTCAACTCATTTGGCCATCCCGTCTGGTCTATCAGCTTGGAATTGATAAAAATAGGTCAATGCCCTGTAACAGAACACATCGCTGTAAATAAAGAAGGATTTGAATATTGAACAAAAAAATTGGTTTTATTTGCTTAACGAATCCCGGGCACAAACATAGGCTATTGGGGGCGTGTGTGTGTGGGTGGGGGGGGGGTGTCAAACAATAATTAAACACAAGAACTAAATAAACACAGTAAAATACTGTCTTATAAGTTATATTTAAGCATGTAAACAAAGATGTATACTTAAAGTTGCATAGTCCGATGGTTTTAAGTTTCTCTCATTTTTCAGGAGATAAGTATATTAAAGTGATTGTTATGATCTACCTTCCTTTAGTTTGAAGTAAGTTTTATTTTAAATGGCTAAGTTTTGAGATATCTGAAGTGCAAATATGTCAAATTAGTTTTGGCAAGCATGCCAAAACTCCAACTCCATAGGCTTCAATAGTAACAGGTTCTATTACATCACCTCAGTATTCCCTTCTATTTGGCAACAAATGCTTACTAAGTGCATCAGTATCTAAGCTAGATATATATAGAATCAAATCTAGATAATTGTTTTGGTTTTGAAAATTTGATGTTTCATCAGACTATGCGGGATTAAGCCATGCCCCAAAGTTCCATACCCAAAGGTTGACATGTCCGGTTGTTTTTTGTCCTCATCCCGACTCCATCTGAACTCCTTCTGGTGAAAGTTGACGAGACAGTCCTCGCTCTCATCGTCATCTGCCAAGAGAATCCAGCATCGATAATGTAAGCAGTTTGCATGTGTTAAGCATTGCACTAAAGTTGCAAAGTTCAATGGTTTTGAGTTTATGCCTATTTTTGTCATTGTTATTCCCCCTAGATAGTGCCATTTGAATGTCTACTGTGGGAACTCTAGTTTTATACATATCACTCTGTCTACCTCTATAGACATAGACATACATACACATACAAACACACACACACGTATTGCGGTGAGTGAGTCGATCATACAATAGTGATGAGTGTCAAAAGAAGCCATAGGTGGCGCCAGCGTCGGGTTCAACTGCGGAGTGTCCCGCAGTGAATAATCAGTTGGTATCGGGCTTCTGACAGGATATTAATAATGGTGATCTATAGACCCCTTTCAATGTTTGTAAACATTGTGTATGCGCGCGCAGCTTGGCTGCAGAACGAATGCACACTGCAACTGAGTTTGCCAGTATGTGCAGTGCAAAACGTTTATTTTATTCAAAATTAATAGAAATCCAGAACCCAGAATCTTTTTGGTGAACATGTTTTCTATGTGTATTCCAATCAGTTTGTTTCTAGGTGTTGTGGTTTTAGAGATATTTCACTTTTTCTGTATGAAGATTGCTCACTGCCATTGACAATGCATTGAGTTTGCCGGTACGTGAAGTGCAAAACGTCAGTTTTATTCAAAATTAATAGAAATCCAGAACCCTAACCTCATTAATTTAATATAATCTTTTTGTTAAACATGTTTTCTATGTGTATTCCGATCAGTTTGTTTCTAGGTGGTGTGGTTTTAGATAACTTTTTCTGTATGAAGATTGCTCACGGCCATTGACAATGCATTGAGTTTGCCGATACGCACAGTGCAACATGTCAATTTTATTCAAAATTAATAGAAATGCAGAGCCCTAACCTTATAAATTTAATATAATCTCTTCTTTGAATATGTTTTCTATATGTCTTCCAATCGGTTTGTGGCTAGGTGGGGTGGTTTTAGAGATATTTCAACTTTTCTCTATGAAGATTGCTCATAGCCATTGAGTTTGCAGTGTGACCGGATGTTGTCCTGCAGCCAAGCAGTGCGTGCACTGACCTAAATACATGTGCTGACATCATATGAAATTGGGCAATACGTTATCTATATTCGCATAATAAATTAAACCGCATATTATACAATTAACAAACAGGCAATGGTGTGTTCACAGTGTCCTTACCTTGTATAACGCCTTTAGCCATTGCATCGTAAATCTTGGCCTTCTTCTCAAGAATTGCTCTGAAATGCGCAATACATAGTCCACTAAATCACCGGTACGACGCATGTAGAGCAGAACGACATAGGCTTACCAGCATCAAAAACACAATAACAACAGATCACATTTAATCCATTCACATACACCACTACATTTTAATTCATATTACCAATTATACAGTATTTTTTATTTGTATAACACTAGTAATGTATATGTGTTATTTTTAAATGGGGAAAGCGCCTCATAAGCATTCTCCTTTTTCACATGAAACATTACTGATATAAATATCACCATGTATGCACAATGATCATGTGGAAATAAATATATTATTATTATTATTATCGCATTACACCTGCCAGGTCATCTCCACACACGCCTCTAGAGGACGCCACTGTGGTGATTTTGCATGTGTTTCCATAGTTACAGAAATATCTAAGATAAACGATGAAAAGTCATATATATGTCCTGAAATTTATGCAGGGCGAAGCGATTTGACAGAAAAGAAATGTTCACAAAGTATCTGAAAACCTATTAAAATAATTGATAATACGACTATTTAAAAACACGTATTTTAAACTTGAGGCATTGTACTGCTCTAAAAATGTGAATTCTGAGTTGTGTTACCATGGTCATTATTTTTACCATTATAATTTGTATTGTTACTACTCGTACTTATTCATCTTTTCCCTGTTACCTTTTTAAATTCATATCTGAGAAGTGCTAACATTAACACTGCGTGTGTGTGGTGTGTGTGTGTGCGTGTGTGAGAGAAAGAAAGAGAAAGAGAGAGAGAGAGGAAGAGAGAGAGAGAGAGAGAGAGAGAGAGAGAGAGAGAGGGGGGGGGAGGGACAAACAAGAGAGATTTAAACATAACAATCAATTGTACCTCATATCTATTTCCTATCGGTGTTTTTATGATTATATGTACTTTTTTAAATACACACTTTTATTTATGTTGTTATCCAGAATAGCCTCCATCTAATTTCATACTGATATTCTGGAAGGAATCGACATGCTGGACAGTGAGTGGACCCACCGGGAGTTCTTGACAATGTTGGCCTCTTCCAGTTCAGCTTCCATGTCCCTGGATGCTCGATGTGCCACCCCAGCATTCTGACCTTGTAAACTGCCTGCCTTCTCCTTGATCTTCAACGAAAGGTCAAAAACAGTAAACATAAAAGGTATATCAGGTTAAATAAAACAGACACACACAAGTTTTTGGGGTGGATTTTTAAAAGTTCTTATTGTCGCTGAAAAATAGAATTATTCAATTTATAAGCTATTTTACCCAAAAGGTTTGAAATGTTGGGTCGTGTACATGTACTAAATATCACATTTCATTATGATCTACACTACTGCAGGAAATTCTTCTCTAAATGACAATTCAAAGTCTACAATTCATCTGCAACGGATATCACATAGGAAACTTCAATACTGACCATAATTTTAATTAAATAATTCTTAAAATTGTATTACTGGATTAAAGTGGATTTAAGATGTCACCAGTTAGAAAACGCAAGATGTTGCTCACCTTAATAACTTTGGGTATGGTAGACCTATTATTAGATGTCTGGCGCTCTAAATGATATTCTTGTTCCTTCCTAAGCAACTCTGCCTTTAAACTGACGAGCTGAAATAATAGATGAGATTATATTATTTTGTAGGCGTATAATATTACTCTAACAACAATTCTAATAAGCGTAATACTACTAATTTAAAGCGTTCTGATAACATCAAATTCTACAATGAACCGTCATTAGAAATCTGCATTTCAAATAGTGCGGTGTAATCATATTAATTAAGACTTTTGTCCAGAAATTGAAAGTTCCACAATATTGAAATAAATGACCATCCAACTTAAAAGAGTAAGGGGGGAAATAGCGCGATTTAGACGTGCATTCAGCTTAATAGTGATAACTAGTAAATGTGTAAATCAGCGCTATTCTAAACAAGAATTGTAGTAGAGGTGGAAGAAGAGAAGATTACCATTATCTTAAACCTTCGAAACCAAATTCGATACTGTCATTCAACTCTTTGACATTGACCTTGACTGTGTAATGAGGGCAACTATAAAATAGTATAACTATAAGACAGAAGAACTATCTGTTGGAAGTTGATTCATTATGTAGATTAATCCGGTGACCATGAACAAAATAAAATAAGAAAAACTACCCTAATTGTACCACTAAAGAGTAAAGTGTACCTAGATAGGTACATCAAATCCCGCTTGGGGCGCTGCGGTATAGCTGTCCCCACTACTGCAGCTGAACTCTGTGACCTGGACCTGGTTTCTATATGCCTATATACAGATAAGTAAAATTCGAAAATCATTCTAGTAGTCTGATAATCCTCAATATTTAGTTATTTATCTTTCATTTGATAACTATATTGTGTATATGCGTCCATTTGGTTAGACACTACAGTGCTTTTAAATCTGTGTGTGCATTGGCGGCATCGTTAGAATTCCAGGATTAAGCATGATCTTTAGAGCTTTATACCAGACTTACTTGTAAGTTGTGGTATTACTGAGATTCTTAAGAATCTATGAATTATGTTGTAAGTAATGTGTGAATTCCAGGATTAAGTGTTGTCTTTAGAGTTTTAGTAGTTGTTTTAAATTATAGTATGTAAATAATGTTTGAATTTATGGTTGCCATGGAAACCCACATTCTTTTGTGATATAATTTTTTTAATATCAGCTTTGATAAGCTGAGGTGATTTGCCATACCAAGAATCACCTTGATGTCAAGTTTGATCAGGATCTTACCATTAATAAAGAAACTACAAAGAAATGTACCTATCCTGGAACACAAATGATCACAACTTAATACCGACCCACCCTCTGGGGAGGCTTAGGACTAACACGTGTACATATAAATACATAAACAATACCTATATTCATAGAGGTGGAACATGAAATCACCCAAATCCAGCAACCGGAAACGGAAATAGCCTTCTATGGGCGCCGCCATTTGTAAACTCGTGTTGAATAACAGAATAATCAAAATCCAGCAAACGGAAACAGAAATAGATCGTCAAACTTCGGTACGGAGCAAGCAGGATGGACGACAGCGATTGGCCTAATGCCTTAATGATGCCCTGCCGCAGAGTAGCACACGCCAAGTCGTGGAACAACGACACTGGTCCCTCGCTACAGATCTTCCAAATATGGTGTGATGACGTCACTGGGACCAGTGTACGTGTTCCTCCGTGCTACTCTGCATCGATGCTCTCAAGGCCATAAGTCCAATTGACGGTATTCGTGGTCAGCTATTGATTAATAATATGTCAAAACAAATGCCCGCTGCCATAGAATTTGCCGATACGCACAGTTCAAAACTTAGATTTTATTCAAAAATAAAAGAAATAAATAACAATTTGGCATAAACATGGAAGCACAAATGACATATTAATAGTTTACTCTGCTGAAATGACGGCCGTATTCGGGTCACCCAAGTTGCTAGAATTTCAAATCGAACACCGGGAGTGGAGTAAAAAAATACATAAGCAATCATAAAATACTTTGCTGTAGTTATATTGGGGGGGTCGGTCCTAAGCATTGCTTATTCATATTAGATATCACCATAATTCCAGGCATAAACCAATACCCTAGGACAAAATGTTGATTTCTAGGAAAACTAAATCATAGATAACTTTGGAACGACTAATCATATTTACTCGAATTATAAAACCCTTTAATCTATTCGGTGAGCTCTGTCTGTCTACCGATTGACAGTACTGTGCAACAATTTGACCATTTTCATGTGATGTACTAGATCTATACAAGATTCACCCCGTACTGCTGCAGTAGGGGTGCAAACCAACGCTATGTAAAAGGTGGTGAAAATGCGGGTCAAAGAATTGAGAGCCTAATTTCATAATCTAAGAAGCAACATTTATTCTTTACATATGTATTATTGAGAGCCTGCTACCTTTGAGTTGAAAAATATAATATAATATCTAGTTTAATAAGATTTAAAAGTGAAATCGACGGCGTTCTCTGGCCGCCATCTTGTCTTTTTGCATTCTCTGTCATTCACCAACTCTGTACTGATATAAGTAACCATTTGACACTGGTGCCAGGCATTCTACTTGTTGTTCCATACTAACGCTATTTTCGCCCGTATTTATATAAGGCTGATCTTCACCCGTGTACTACAAGTACCGGGTGAATCTTTTATCTAGTGATGTACATAACCTACTACCTAGATTATAGTAGATAAAAGATTCACCCCGTACTTCCAGGCTTCAGCAATTTGAAGATTGAAAAGAATTAACATTCCACTTACAGAACTACTGTTGACCCTAATATTCTTCTCAGAGGTGTCCATGACTGCTTATTTTAAATATGTGGTTGTGCTATAATACTTAGTAAGTATATTTAACAACCCAATCGGTTAAACTACTTAGGTTGCGATACCCTTTTCCTGTTTATTTTCTACCATCTTGAATTTGGAGACACTACTGAATATGATTTGAGATGGTATGAATCAATCTTGACTTTAGTCTTTATTGCAACAGAAACTATAGGACCTATTTAGTTAACTCTAGCAAAATAGACATAATAGTTAATTAATGCATATTAAGACAGTTTAACTCCGGAATGAGCGTTTCATATTTGTAAGTTTTAAACAGCAGATAAGGAGACCTGAATATCGCATATTTATAATACAAATTGACGAGATACTACACGGAGTCAGTTTTAAATCTTTGGGTTTTGGTTCTCGTTATGGACAGATATAAACTGATGGTTAATTTTAAAGTCATATATTAGGTTCCGTAAATTAGGTAATACCGCTAATTGTGTCATATTTTGGATACGCTTCAGCAAAATCTCCGTTTCAAAAACAGACCAAGACTTTCCCTTTTACGCACACCATGTCAGGGCGATAATTGATGCACCACAAAGCGTCATTTCTTGGTGGAAATGTTTTGGATTTTGTGGGAAATAGGCCATATTTGAGCATTGTTTCCACATCCTTTGATTATTGTAGGTATGTATTATAACAATGAACACGTTGAATGTAATAGAAAATCAGGAATTGCGTGATTCACGTCACAACACAGAATAAATCGTTGACACTTATGCTGCTAGTCAGCCTAGTCAGCCTAGTCTAGTGCTAGCTTAGTAGTTACTCTAGCAGCACTGACTCACTGTTTAAACACTGTTGCTTAAACAACCCTATAAAAACGTGTAAGATGGCTGGGTTATGGATATATCCATATTATTTCCTAATCTAAACAGCTAAATATATTGTGCAGCTACCTATCTATCAGTATGATCAGTATCACAGACCGTTAGTGTTAGTTTTGAAGGGCTGAATTGATTAAATCGTGTAGATTAATATACTTGAATTAAAACATGAATCTTAGTATTTTCCCCTTCACCCTGGTCCTTGACTCCCAATCCCACAATTCTACGTCAATGTTGATCAACACAGTTCTGGAACAATGCCCACAGCTTGTTTATATACTGATTTCTACCCAAGCAGATTTAGATCAGGTCGTCATTTGCCCTAGGCCTAGATGAAAGATCCACCCCGTACTGTTCTGTACAGTAGGGGTGAAGAACAAGTGGCGAAGGGCTGGGTAGATGAAGCGAGCACATACATTTGAACTAAAAGTAGCCTACAGGGTGAATCTTTTATCTCCATTCAGCTTCCAGGTGGTAGAATTTGTCAAATCGGGGCGTTGACGCCCCTCACCCCTCTCCCATTCCACGCATTGTTGTTTAATAGCTTTGCGTCTCAAATTACATTATGGATTCCATGATGTTTTGATTTTCAATTTGAATTTCCCTTTTAGTGTATGGACTCCTGTTGTGCCGATGATTCTATGCTTAGTCATTAAGGTGTGTATTTGGTTCATTTACAATGTACCCGCCTCTCATTGGATAAGCTTTATCAACAATAAATACTATAATGGGAGAGGGTAGGTTGTGCCATCTTGAGCCTTACGATCCGGTATATGCTGACCGACTTCTTTACTATATATAAATCAATCTTAAACGATATCTTATCAATAATATGAATAAGCAATGCTTAGGACCGACCCCCCCAATATAACTACAGCAAAGTATTTTATTATTGTGCGTGTATTTTCTTACTGCACTCGCGGTGTTCGATTTGAAATTCTAGTAACTCAGGTGACCCGAATACGGCCGTCGTTTCCGCGGAAGAAACTTAATATTTCATTTGTGCATCCATGTTTATGCCAAATTGTTCTTTATTTCTTTTAATTTTGAATAATATCAAAGTTTTGAACTGCGCATATCGGCAAATAATATGGCAGCGGGCATTTGTTTTGATATATTATTAACCAATCGCTGACCCCGAATATCGTAAATTGGGCCTATGACAGCCTCGCTGCAGAGTAGTGCGGGGGAACAGGTACACTGGTCCCAGTGATGTCATCGCACCATATATGGAAGGTCTCTGGGGAGGGACCAGTGTACTTGTTCTTCGATTTGGCATGTGCTACTCTGCAGCGGAGCATTGTCAAGGCATTAAGCCCATAGTCTATTATTAACCAATCGCTGTCACCCACCATGCTTGCTCCGCCGTAAAGTTCGGCGATCTATTTCCGTTTCCGTTCACTGGATTTTGAATTCTCGATTATTCAACATGAGTTTACAAATGGCGGCGCCCATAGAGGGCTATTTCTGTGTCCGTTTGCTGGATTTAGGTGATTTCATTCCCCACCTCTATGTATACAGGTATTGTTTATGTATATATATATATATGTACACATGTTAGTCATTAGCCTCCCCGTGGGTGGGTCGGGATAATTTTTATAACTTATTCTCAGCCAACTCACTTGACTATCCCGACCAAAATTCCACAAACGCAACAGTGTTCATCCATATGATATCGACTCCCCACCCCCACCCCCACCCCCACCCCCATCCCCACCCCGCCAAACAAACAAAAATCACTGCTGTAGTTACATAACGAACAAAATATACTCCCCCCCCCCACCCCCACCCTCCACCCTTCCTATCTATATTTGTATTGTAATGATGCCCCTTAATCTCTATAAACACTGCTAAAAATTAAATGCAGGTTTAATTATGTGAGCGATAATGAAAATCAAGGTTTTTGTGGGGGTTTCTTTGCTATTTACTACGGAATTCTAATTCTCATGACTTCATTTTCTACTCATGCCAATTCGACCAAGCGTGAAGCACCATTGTATCAAAGCGACGTGTATTATTAACTAATTAAAATTGTATTCCATGCTGCCACTTTTCTTTTCGCTAGCCATTCAAAGCATGACGTCCTCCTTGTCGACCCCGGCCGCGACGGCGGCGGGGACCCCGGCCGTCCCCGGGGGGACTGTGGGCGCCCGGGGGGGCAGCGCGCCCATCGCAACGGCTACAGTGGCCAGCAACTATGACACCCGAGTGCTCGACAAGCGCCGCCTCCAGGAGTTGGTGAAGGAGGTGGACCCACTCGAGCAGCTTGATGAAGACGTGGAGGAGGTGAGGCTCTGGAAATACAGGGTCCGTACGGGGGACTGGAAAGTCTTGGAAAAGTCTTGAACTTCATTTTTCCCATTTCAATGCCGTGAAAAGCCGTGAATTTAACCTATTTTGGGTAATAGCCCTGTCACACTATGAAGCATCACGCAATCGTGCACCAATGTAGGTGATTTTGGGCCACTACGTCGATATGCGTTACTCAGACATTACGTGTTCGTTATGCATACATTGGTATACGTCAATGTTTGTCGTTATACGGCATCACTCATCAAGGGGTAGCGACGTGGGACAAGGTGTGGCTGTTACGCCGGGCATACGTTAGATGTGCGTCGATGTACGTTAGATGTTCGTTAGAGGTATGTTCATACGTAGCCCTACATTGACTTTCGTTAGTCTGACGGAGAGCTGGTGGTAACGTAGAGTCTGCGTGTTGACGACGTATTTCTAACATGTCTATCGTTCGTTTGGCGTTACTCCAACGTTCCTTGATGTATCTAACATGTACAGTGTCTTCTGGCAAACAAATAACATATATAACATTTGCTGGCATTCTGCAAACGTTGGGTGAGCATATGCAACCGTTTTTCGCCAGGATGCAGGTTAGCCATGCATTGGCCACACATTGGCCATACGCTCTGATACATTATATGATACACTATACATAAGCCAGACATCCGCTAGCAATAGGTCAGACATACGTTCTGCATAGTTCAGCACGTTGTGTATATGGTATGTATAGGTCAATCTTAGCCCTCTCGCGTTGAAAAGTCAGACGAATCCCGAAGTATTGGGACCATTTCAGCCATTGGGCATATGCTGTAGTGTGACAGGGACATTATTAGTCTTGAAAAACCTTGAATTCCATTAAACTGTCCGCGGTAATTTAAATTAGTCTGAAATCACCATTCGGCATAAGATAATCCAACATGCCTACCTATGTTGTTTCTTCCTGAATTCTGTTTTTTTTTAAACCAGCCTTGAATTGCATATCTTCGCATGGGACCTTTGCTGAAACTGGAATTTAGGCCCCTACATCTGATGGGACCTTTGCTGAAACTGGAATTTAGGTCACAAATACGGACAGGAGTTTTGGTGTGCATGCCAAAAGTATTTTGGATGCTTTCATTTCAAATACCTCCAAAGATAGCCATGTGTCATCAAAGTTAGAAGAGAGTAGCGAAGATTAGGTATATTTGATAATTGATTATTAAATATCACAAAATGCCAGGATATATATATGACACCACTTGAGTCAGTCAAAACTACTTATGCAAAGGACAGACCATCCCTCTAGGACTTCGGATGTAAAAACAGACGAAAACAAAAGCAAGAAGTGGATTTCCCCGAAAACGCGGAAATTCTCCCATATGTCAAAGAATCGCAGACAATTCCTGGACGTCAGATTTCATGCAATGCTCTCCAAGTATAGGTTTTGCACCATGCCCAAGACCCATTAATACAGACTGCTTGGAAAGTGTTGTGTTATTTTTGTGACTGTATTACCGCTCACCTCTGTCAATATCCGCTTTTTTCCCTCCAGCACCACTTTGATCCCTGTACCACATTCTTGTATATGCTGCGAGAACACATCTGATACAAAACTGTGGGATCTTACAAGAATTACTGGATGCGGTGGCCGAATCGGTAGAGCGCAGGCTTCCAATGCGGAAGGTCACGAGTTCGATTCCCGGTTCGATTCCTGGTACTTGTCACTTCCTAGCCTGGTGCTCAGCATTAATAGTATAGTGCAAGGACTGATTGGCTCAGTGTCAGGATAATGTGACTGAGTGAGATATCGGGTCATGGTACTGGTGGCCTGATTTCCCAGTGGGGCAGCACTATAAAGTTGCTGTGAGTGTCCACTTTCCCAAGTCGGTACCTGTCCTGATATGACCTTAGATGTTGCCAGGATTTAAAACTCCAACAACCAACTAATCTGAGAACAATTGGGCACTCCCATAGGCCTTTTGTATTGCCTTTAAGAAGGGCATGCATAACTTTATCTGTGTATTTGTCATTTCAGATATTAATGCAAATAGCGGATGATTTCATTGACAACGTGGTGACGTCAGCGTGTCAGATTGCAAAACATCGAAAAGCAAATACGTTAGAAGTAAAGGATGTGCAGCTACATTTAGGTATGTTTCAAGCTTTTTGTTGTTATTTTTAGTACAATCCATTGTAGGAAATGTATGTAGAGGAGTGGTTGGTGGCCAGTCGGTAGGGACGTGTTTGTCCTATCGGGAATATTCATGACTGTTCGTCGCCAGCATTCGCACGCCTCTGCCTGTTGAATTAGTATGAGCATCCTTCTTTTCCAGTAAGCTGCCTTACACTGATAAACCATTGAGTTTGAGGTTTTCTACATCGTGTGATCTATCATTTCAGTCACTAATTATGGTTTTCTCCATACTGTCATCCTCCTTTCTAGCAACGTGACAAAGTATCGCAGCTGCGCACTGTAAACCTGTGAAATTAGACTTCTAGGTTTCCCGACTGTAGAGTAGTATCTTGTCTTCTTAGGACAACTCTGCATCCAGGCTAATGTTGTCCTATCATCACAGAGACAGTCAACTGAGACAAAAACAGTTTGATCATTTAACAATTGTTTGTGCATGGCAGGGTTTTGTCGATCACTTGGGTCATTATACGTTTAAAAAGGTTTAAATTCGGCTGAAAGTGTCAATTAACTGGTGATGCCTTTACTGTTTTGTTAATGGATAGGAGCGTTATAATTCTTTTTTTAATTAATCCTAGGTGTGAAAAAGATTAACTATTTTAAATACTTAATCTCTTTTTATCTAGAACTACAATAAAATACTTAAAAAGATAATGTATTTTCAGAGAGAAATTGGAACATGTGGATTCCAGGGTTTGGTTCTGAAGAGCTACGTCCATTCAAAAAAGCAGCCACAACAGAAGCACACAAACAGGTATGGACATTATAGGCATTTTTAACCTCCCACACCACGTAGACATGGTATGAGAGCAACTGGCCTTTGATGACGCTGTAAGTTCTACACAGTGGTGGAAATTCAAATTGGCAGAGGTGGGGGCATGGGGAATCGAACCACCGACCTTCAGATTAGGAGTCCGGCCTAGAAAAATGTCTGCCACAGAGAACATCACAATATAAATAAACTAATATTATTTATAGTCTTTATTTATCCCACTTGGTGTTAATTTTCGTACGGTTCTTATGAGAAATATGAATGTGTTTGGTTATGTTTCATTTGATTATGGTCCATATGCTTACATTTTATCAATTCTTTTGTTGGATATATTTACTAGAGTATTTATGGTCTATAATTATTGCATTATTTCATTTATCAGCATATTACTCTATAATTAAAACTGTAATGTTATTTAGTCTTTATTTATCCCGCTTAGTGTGAGTATTCATACATTTTTATGGCAGTATTGAATTCTTACATCTCAACTTTGATCTCATCTGTGTCAAATAGATCTGTTGTGTTTAATAAATTACATCTTAACATGCGGTTACATACATAACTGGGATGAACCGCCTCTTGTAATTTTCGCTATTTTCTTTTAGTTCGATTTTGCTGTCAGTTGACACAAGTCTAACGACATCAAAATTCAGAGATCTTTTTTGTTATATATTATTTGACACGGATCTTACCATTTTGGAGTTTCATGTAAATTACAAGGGAGCTGTGTGAATGTGATTGACAAGACTGACACAGTCAATATCACTAGCTTTTCACAGTGAATATGGCCCTTGTTACCAATACAGTGTTAAACCATCAGCAATCAGTCAATCAATCAGTCAACAAAAACATTGACACCTGTTTTACCTATATTTTTCAGAGGATGGCACTGGTGAAAAAGACATTGAAGAAATATTGATTGTATATAAAAAATATATATATATACCTTATGCATAGTTTGTAGATATATTTGTTCTGTATTGTAGGTTTTCAATACGTGGGTGTATATTATTATCCGAATAAAACAAATGTGTATTCTATGTTGTCGTGTATATTACTATTTGTGTTATTGGTGTAAAAGTACGCTTTCAGCTGCTGAGTTATATTGGTGCTATTTATGTCAATTTATTTCCTTTGAATATTTATCGTGGCATCGGGTACCCACCCCCGCCCCCGGTATCTTTTACTTATCGGAATAACATATGGTCAGTGAAAAAACCACTTGCATTCCAGTAATAGGAATTTTTCTACTATTACATAATGGACAATTTCCACTAACAATCCGTCCTTTGTCTGCTGTGAAAGAACTCATGTGGGTAGCAACTCTCGGCAGCATGTTTTGTTGAAAAGGGTCTTGTAGATATAGAGGATTTCCTCCATCTGACGGCAAGGGAGGTAATGTGGGTAGTAGCTTACATCAGTATGCTTCGTGTACATGGTCTTGTAGACGATTTCCACCACCAACCTGCCCTCTGATGGCAATGCAAAAACTAAAGTGGCCAGCAACTCCCGGCAATGTTTTGTGAACGATTTCCACCACTGAGAAAGAAAGTCGGTTGAAAACTGACTTCCGGCATTTTGTTGGTGATTCTCTGACAGTGTTGATCGTATGGGGGAATATCCGCATTTTCACGGAAATTTGCTATTGATTCTACTGGAACCCGTTGGCTAACGGTGCCAAGATCTCGGTCTCATTTCTACGTTTTTTTGCCGAAAACCATGTTCATCCCTAATGAAAAAGTAAACTTGTTGGTTTCACTCTACCTATCCCGAATCTGTTGACTCGGTGCCTAAGCCAACTGTTCTTTCACAGAATGTTTCTGGTCTTCAAAACTCAGCAACACACGCTAAAATTGCGTAGTCCGATAGTTTTGAATTTCTGTTATTTTTCTGAGATCTGATGTATGTGCCACCAGGACTTGTACATTCAGCCACTGTGTCGCGGTACAGTGAGTGTATGTAGCGGGGCAGTGGTGTGTGCACAGACGTGTGGCGCCCCCCAACAGATCTGAGTGTGAGTAGGATGGAAGTTTGTAGGTTAAGCAGGCTCCTCCAGTCGATGACTGGGGGGGGGGGGGGGGGAGTAGATAGGGCAGGGGAGCAGATGGAAGCTTCTGGCCTTATCATACTCGTATAATGGCTTATACAGCATATTAATTTGATCGTTATAATCTACCTTACATTACTTAGTTTGAAGTCACTTTTATTTTAATTGGCTAGCCTTTGAGATATTTGAAATGCAAACTTGTAAAATTAGTTTTGGCATGCATGCCAAAACTCTAGTTATCTGCATTAACAGGTTCTATTAAATTGACTCGGTATTCCCTTCTATGTGGCAACAAATGTCTAATAAGAGCAGCAATATCTAAGTTAGATATTTAGAATCAAATTGAGATAGGTACTGTACATTGGTTTTGAAAATGTGATGCTTTTTGGACTATGCAGCTTTAAAGTCGCCAGGTATACCTCACCCAGATACAAACGAATTCAGCATCAAAAGCTCTCCAAACATAACTTTGCTTAGTTTTTTCAGTTCATGCAACTAAACAGGTGGGAGGAGAGTGTTGAAGTCTGTGATGTATGAATGACATCATAGGTGGGATTCCCTCATCACATGACCTACACACAGGGGAAGCCATGGCAACCACCAAGATGGCAGCCACAGAAAGCTCAATTCTATTAAGCTACATGATTTTATCAATTATTCACACAAAATGTAGCTGGTTATGAGAAATAAACATTTGAAATTTAGATTTAGCATTTAGCATGGTTGTCTAAAAGCCTTGCCAGTGCTGCTGCACTAACTATGAGTACAATGCAACAGGAGCAACCAATTTCAGCACTTTCCCCACGTATACAGTTACATAAACTGAAAAGCTGCAAAGGTATGCGTCGGAGTACGGTTTGTGTCTCAGCGGCCTATACCGGGTCCGTTTAAGAAACCACTACCAACTCACATCGCTATTTCCATCTAAACATGTAAATGCAAAATATTTTTACAAATTGATCTTCCAGAGTGAATTATGGGAGTTAGATAGAGCATGTTTATTTTATTGGACAACTTTTGACAAGGGTGATTCGGTTTGAACTTGGTTTATTGCTCTGGCTAATTTGAATATATGCTTCCGGCATACAACGCAAAACATGTACACATGGTCTAAGAGTTATGCTATGTTGTTTATAAATGTCAGGACACTACTATTCTAACCAAAACTTGACAAATAATGATAAAATACAAATATAATGAACCGCGGTTGTTCCAATCCAGCAGTCACAATGTTTCGCCTCTGGATCAACATGTATGGAATCTAGTCCCCCTGCACGAAGTGAACATGCCGAGTCCACTAAAGAATTGACATACCGTATGATCAAAGATCACACCGAGGACCAGCGAAGTAACTCCTACAGAACGCAATGCTTACTGCTTCCAACTTTGCATCGCTTCGAAAGACATGAATTCTTATGAACATCTCCCAAATAACCTAGTAGCTTGTAACTTTGTAATGGATGCCTCAAGACATTCATGCTTGTGGCTTGTTGCGTTGCAGTTGCTTTTCTAAGATGTAATGCTTGGTGCTTACAGCTAATTTCTGGAGAATCCATTGCTGGCAATAGACCTTAAAAGCTATGAAGCACTTGATGTGTACAGGTTACTGGCCAGAGATGTCAATAATAGTGCCTTCTCGGTTTGCAATGGGGGCTCAGAAACATGTGATATTTGATGATTGCAGGCAACTGCTATAGAACTATGTTAGTGGCTTCACAATGTGTATTAATTGTTATAATAGATGTAGCATTTGGGGATTACAGGCAATTCTCACAGAACTATGCTAATTGCTTCGTAATGGATGCTCTTAGAGATGTAGCATTTTGGTACTTACAGGCAATTCCCATAGAACTCAATGCTAGTGGCTTCACAATGAATATTAATTGTTATGATAGATGTAGCATTTGGTGCTTACAGGCAATTTCCATAGAACCCAATACTAGTGGCTTCGCATTGGATGCTCTTGAGCGATGTAGCATTTGGTGCTTACAAGAAAGTTCCGGTGAACCCAATGCTTCTGTCACTGCAATGAATGCTAAGCAAGATATAGCAGTTGATCCTTACAGAGAATTTGTCGCTTTGCAATGGTTTTTCTAAAAGACGTAGTGTTTGATGCCATTAAAGTGACACAATCGGAAGCATATCCAGATAACCACAGATATTTTGTTCCCTGCAGGCATCTTACCGGACCTACCAGTGATTTGCTTCTTTTTATACCAGGAAAGAACAAAGAGAAGAAAATATCTATCCATTTGTTCGTTTTTGTCCGCATAGATTGACTACCGTTCTACCAGGCATAATTAATATATATATATCCGACAACAGATGCAATGTATTTTTAAACCGAACACATTGTGAACTCAACTGAGCACCTCAGATTAGTTTAGAACCATCCACATTACAAGTTGAGTGAACTTGACATTGAAAATTACAACGCTTAAAGTTTCATAGTCTGATGAAAGCATAACATTTTCGGAACCAAAATGCTTTGTCACTGCATAGAAGTCAATTTAACAGACCATGTTACTGCCGAAGCCTAAGCAGTGTCAAGCATGGTCCAACTAATTTGGCATGTTTTCGCTTCAACCTGTAGTACGGTCAATTGTAACAACCAGCCGAATATATATATATATTTTTTAATAAAAGGAGGAAAAACTCAAAATCATCGGACTATGGAACTTTAAATGAGACAGCCTCACAGAAAATAGAAATAAATTAACAGCCATCAAAAGCATAATTCGCTATTTTTCAGATTGAATAGTGGCAGGTCTGTGTATTTTACATTTTACACGAGGCAAAGCATTATGTCCCTGGCTATAGACCCCTTTCAATGTTTACAAACATTCTGTATGCACGCGCAGCTTGGCTGCAGAACGAATGCACACTGCCATTGAGTTTGCCGATACGCGCAGTGCACAACTTTAGTTTTATTCAAAATTAATAGAAATGCAGAAGCCCAACCTTATAAATTTAATATAATCTGGTTGTTAAACATGTTATCTGTTTGTGTGCCAAGCGGTTTGTGTCTAGGTGGTGTGGTTTTAGAGATATTTCACTTTTTCTGTAGGAAGATTGATTACAGCCAATGACAATGCATTGAGTTTACCGATACGCGCAGTGCAAAATGTCAATTTTTCAAAATTAATAGAAGTGCAAAATCCTAACCTGATAACTTTAATATAATCTGTTCATTGAATATGTTTTCTATGTGTGTTCCGAGCGGTTTGTGTCTAGGTGGTGTGGTTTTAGAGATATTTCACTTTTTCTGTATGAAGATTGCTCATAGCCATGGAGTTTGCAGTGTGACCGTGTGCTGTCCTGCAGCCAAGCAGCGTGCGCACTGACCTAAATATCCATGCTGACGTGATATGAAATAGGTCTATAAATATTGACACCAGCAAGTGATAAGGTGAGTTGATCTACAAATGGGAATGTGGAAGAATAGGAGCTTGATGACATCTGCTAGACACACAAGACTCATTTGCAGCTGTAAAATCTTATTGGAAGCTGCGACTTCTAATACGCAACAATCTCAGAATCAATATGGACTCCCAACTTGCGTGTTGAATAGCGCTTGCCACAAATTACCGCAGGTGTGGCATTATATTCTTTTCTACCCCAATCTTTTCTTTTTAAACCAGATTATATTTTATTTACTAAGTATTCTTTTGTGTTACCGTGATTTGTCCCTTCCTCGATTTCTAGGTTTCCATCAAAATGCCTAACTATTTATAACCGAGATTTGAGAAAGGAGTGTCATAAATTATCCATTATAAGCCGCAGCTCCCCTGGTGTTTTTGTTGTGTGTGTGGTATTTTATCAAATTGATGCGAAATTAATTTTGAAGGACAAAAGAGGGAGTGTTTCACTTGTGAGTCTGTTCCACAAATTTCATTTACAGGGTCCGTACACATGTGAAGACACGGAATCCAAGGCTTTTAAAGGCTGTTTTTGATAGGAATTCAAGACTGTTTTCATTCAGATTTCAGAGGGGGGGGGGGGGTGGAGAAACAATTGTGAATGTCAATTTCTGACTAATTTGGATAAGTGAGGACAATTTAATGGAATTCAAGGATTTTCTAGAATAATTACCCACACTAGGTTAAATTCAAGGCTTTTAAAGGCCATGAAGTGGGACAAATAAAGACTTTCCAGGGCCCGTACGGACCCTGCATTTAAAGAGAACTCCATATAACAGAAGAAACCTGTCGATTTCAGGTTTGGTGGATCCTTTTAGATCCCTCCCCAAGCCCCCTGGATAGAACTAATCAGAAATCTAGATTACCTATCCCTGAAACCCGATTTGAAGTCTTCAGCTTGATTATTTCACATGGTGGCAAGTTTATTAAGAATTCAACTATTGTTATTATTATTATTATTATTATTATTTAAGCGACCGTTGACTTTCGTGGATGAGGAGGGGGCATATTATCAACTTCAAATTTAATAACGGAAGATACTACATACAAAGACTACTCGATGCTTTGTTGGTTGATTTTGTTTTTAGTTCAAAAAAGGGGGGGGGGGTGGTTATTTAAGATAGGAACTTTCACTATTGTTATTAACCGCGGTTTGTAATAGAATTTACAGTAATTATGTATTAGATGCGATGGTAATAGAGATTTTACAGTAATTATGTATTAGATGTAATTGCAAGCTTAGCTATTCTTCTATATTTTACGGCCTCAGTCTTCCGAGTCGCAAAGATTATAAATTAATTAATTCTGTCATTAATAAGTAGGATGACCATGGAGCTAAATATAGTCAAGGATCAATAGCATCTACTAAGAAGAATCTAACACCAAGCAACCAAGTATGTTAATACGTTTCTAAAGTTAACATAAATATAACGTACAATTAAAGATGCACACAGAAAGAGAGGGGCGGGGCGGTACAACACGGCAATGGTAACCACGTAAATTATAATCATCAACAAACGGTAAAAAGTCAATATATCTCATTGAAATTGGAGCGATATTATTTGTGCACACCTAGGATGAACATTAGTTACAGCAAATTGACTTTCAAGAGTATATAGCCGCAGGGATTCTTCCAGGAGTAAAAGACCTGTGTGACCTATTTAAGAAATGCAGAATTTATATCATTTACATTGGAACCATTTTAGGAAAATATATTGCTAGTAGTTTTTATATTAAGCCAATCGGGAAGACACCTGCATTCATGTATCGCTGTGGCAGAACACCGCTTGCATTAAGGCTTAGCTGCATTTCAGCATCTGCATCCTCGCAGTAGGACACCACCTGCATTCATGCATCCCTGTGGAAGAACACAGCTTGCATTAAGGTTTCGCTGCATTCCAGCATCTGCCTCCTCACAGTAGGACACCACCTGCATTCATGCATCGCTGTGGAAGAACAGCACTTGCATTAAGGCTTCGCTGCATTTCAGCATCTGCATCCTCACAGTAGGACACCACCTGCATTCATGCATACCTGTGGAAGAACACAGCTTGCATTAAGGTTTCGCTGCATTTCAGCATCTGCATCCTCGCAGTAGGACACCACCTGCATTCATGCATATCTGTAGCAGAACACAACCTGCATTAAAGGGAACTGGTATAGCCCATTGAGACTGGACCAGTACTCCCAACAAATGCACTCCAAGCACACCATTGCTTAGTTTTTCAGTTTAAGTTTTTTGTTGTTGTTTTAATGTCCTAGCAACATCTAAGGTCATCAGGACGGGTTCTGACTTGTCACAGTGCACACTCATGGTGACTTTATAGTGCTACCACACTGGAAGCATGACCCAATATCGCACTCAGTCACATTATCCCGACACTGAGCTAACCAGTTTTTACCCTATCCTATTAATGCTGAGAGCCTGGCTAGGAAGTGACAAGTATCAATTTTATAAGTCATTGGTTTGACTCGACTGGGAACTGAACTCCCGATCTCTGGCACACGAGGCCTGCGCTCTATCCGATTTGGCCACCGCGTCCGGTTCATTCAACCGAATATGTCGGGGGGAAGGCAGAGTGTTGAGGCCGGTTGCTCCTGCTGTCTTGTAGTTAGTCCAGCAGCACTGACATGGTGGCTACCCAACCCTGTAGAAAGAGTGTCAAAATTGGCAATTTAAAGTGTTAAATACTTAGTTCAAATGCTTAGTTATCATAGCCAGCTATTTTTGGGGTGAATTATTTATGAAATCATCTAGATTAGTAGACTTTAAAAGTGGAATCAAGTGCTTTTATGGGCACCACCTTGATTCTCACAGGTTCCCATCTGTGGGGAACCTCTTTAAGTCATGTGATGAGGGAATTCCAGCGCTGGCAGGCCAACACCGAGCACCGGCAGGCCACTGCTGACCTCCATGCCCGGATCGACCACATCAGCGCCAACGGGACCCGGCCCGCGCCAGAGGCGCCCCCGCCGGCCGCACCAACACCTCGGGCATCTGCCACCGCCGCGGCCCGACCGCCGCCGCCCCCCCAGGCGGCCCTCCCCGGAACGACGCACGCGGAGTACGGGAGGTACCGCCACATCCTGCCCCAGCTGCAGCCCTCCACATCGCCGGCCTACCAGGGGGAGGAGACCCGCCACAACCCCGCCTCCACGGCCGACGCCGTCAGGGAAATCCTGGCATCCCGCCGAGGCGCGGCATTCAACCAGACGCCAAGGCATCCCATCCCACTACATCTTCCCCTCCGATCTGGTGAGGCGAGGTCCCGAGAAGAAGCCAGTCAAGAGGGGGGAGGCGACCAAGGACGAATACGCCCTCGCCCTCCTCACCCTCATCGACCACCCGGACTGGAGTCCATAAATTACAGAAATCAACACTCTCCCTCCACATATTCAGTTGCATAAACTGAAAAACCTAAGCATTTCTGTGCTTGGAGACCTTTGGTTGGCATACAGCTGTAGCACAAATTGGAACTATTCGGAGTTTGTTGGTTTCTCAGTGGGTTATACCAGGCGACCTTAAGTTTTCGCTGTAGCAGTTCAGCATCTGCATCCTCGCAGCAGGACGCCACCTGCATCCATGCATCCCTGTGGCAGAACGCAGCTTGCATTAAGGTTTCGCTGCACAGTTCAGCATCTGCATCCTCACAGCAGGACACCACCTGCATTCATGCATCCCTACAACAGGATGTCACCTGCATTTTTGTTTTATGAAAACATTATCTTTGTTACTAATTTTGTGATGAATTTAAACACCACTTAAAGAGATCATGAAAAAGATCGCTGGCATTGAACACGTACAGTAATATGGAGGTTATAACTATAGGAGCACATATAATCAATATGCGCTGCCACAGGGGTGTCCATTAGGAGAGAGCAGTGGGGAAATAACTGGTAGTGCTAATGCAGCAGTGAACTGATAGGTGGCGCTGTGAATGGGTTAATAATTCACAAAGGTAATGTAAAAAGAACAAAAAAATGGTAGCTACAGAAGCGTGCTCATTTATCAACTACCTAACTCACTTGTAATAATTTACATACGCATAAAAACAAAACCGGCTAAAACCACACATATTGCCTGAACCACCGCCAGTGTAGAAATACCAGTACCACTTTCCCATAGAAAATAGGGGAAATTATATCACAATCCAGGCAGGGCACCGTCAAAAAGCAGAGGGGCCCAATTCTGTGCCAAACACAACCAACACAGATTCAATAGTAATTCGACAATGCTTGAACAATAATTACATGTTCGCAGGAAAAGTGGGATTCATAACCAGGATAACAACAGAAACGGAATGGCTTCCCAAGAAACCGTCCGTCTTCACAATCCACATATACCATTGCGTTTATAATATTAGATATATATACACATAAAATATAGAAACTATCAAAGGTGTAATCTGTATGTGTATTAGTAGGAAATACTGGTTAACTATAACTAGGCGGAGTGACATCCAAAATCTAGTGAGTGGCCGTGTCAATTCCCATTCATTCTAATTCACTTCGTTCTCTCATTTATTCTCCTTCTCATTTTCTTTTCAGTCCATATTCTTCTCTTCCACCTTTAATATTACTTTCTACAATTTTGTCCTTTCCAATTCTTTCTTTATAATTTAATTTTCTTTCCTTCTAAGTAATCTTTCCGTTTCTATTTTTCTTTATAATGAATCCTTCTCTTCTTGATAGTCTTTCTATTCCCTCCTTTCATTCTTTCTTTCTAATTAAACTTTCTGTTTCCTTCTAAGTAATCTATCCGTGTCTATTTTTCTTTCTAGTGAATCTTTCTTTCTTTCTTTCTAATTAAACCTACTCTTCCCTTTTAAGTGTTCCATTTCTATTTCTATTTTTCTTTCTAATTAGGCCTACCGTTCTTTCTAGTCCTTTAACCCCCCTTTTTGTTTTCTTTTCTTTCATTATTTTCACACACACTCCCCCTTTTTGCTTTTCTAAATATACAAACTGGAGAGGCTGGTGGCAGTGAATATGGCCTCCCAGGATGGTCTAGACAAGTTCTGTTTGAGAAGATTCAATTCCAGGGGCTGTCATGACATTGTATGTGTTCTGCTCAGGCCAAGTTGTGTCAGTTTCCACGGAAAATCAACTGTTGATCGACATTCATATTCATCATTGTTGCCACAGCACCACCGCAAGATTGATCCGCAGCCTTGGCTAGCAACACTATGCCTGCTGCAGATAGCAACATGTGAGCCATGGGTAGCAACACTATGCCGCCGCATCTAGCAACACTATGCCACCCGCGGCTAGCAACACCGTATATAAATGAAATATCGCAGTCCCAACAGGGCAAGGGGCTAGTGCTGAGTGTTGGGAATTATGCGCACAATTTCTCTTACAACAGTATTCCTGCCTCCACGATGGAGAGTTAACAGCCAATGACGTGCACCCACAGATATATAGACACAAAGACACACACACTGCCGTTGTGGTTAATTAGTTAACCATCTCAGTTGATCAATTCCTCAATCGTCGAGCCCATCCGGAAGCATCATGGGCTCTGGGTACGGCTCTGAGAGTGCTGGCTGCGGAGCAGGCGCCTGCTGCGGCAGGTACTGTACCGGAGGTGGTGGTGGCAGGCCTGCATGCGCAGCCTGCGGTTGTGGCTGGGGCTGGGATTGCGCTTGAGGTTGTGGTTGGGGCTGGAGTGGTGGGTTGTCACCATCACCGGAGAGTGGGAAATGTATGGCTGCTCCCATGCCACCAGGAGGCAGTGGCAGCACCCCCTGGGAGTCCTCAGCAGCGGCCGCCTCGAGCAAGTTGGTGATGGACTTGGATTTGACACACTGGAAGTCCACGTGCCGGCTCTTTGCCTCCTCCTTCTCCCACGACATGTGTAGGAAGGGGCGCTGAACGTAGTTGTAGATCACTAAAGCGGTGAAGCAAGAAATTTATTTTTAAGGCAAATAAAAAACAGGCAGTGTGTCATCACTTAGATTTGTGAATTGTAGTATCACTATTGTCTTTTTTGTTGGGGGGGGGGGGGGTTTAGATTAATTTATTCATTAGAATTTCCACTTTTTCAGTGCCGAGGCACTGGTGTTGGTCAAATAAGGCATGATTCGAACCCACACTTCTTGCCACTCCGGTGCATTTTTATTGGACACTTGTGGGGAGGACAGGGGGTGGGGTCGGGGGGAATCATATAAAAGTACGCTTTATACGGTTGTGAAAATGTCGCTAAATGGTGTTACTGTTATAATGCTGGGGGCGGTGTTGCATACATACCCTCTGGCCGGCCACCGGGCCTCTTTCGGATCTTCTCTTTGTATGTCGGGTAGCCCTCTATGCCAAGGCGGATCTTCTTCAAACCTCGTTCCTTCAGCACCTGCTTTGCTACATCTCTATTCTCGATGTACTTGAAGAACCTGTACATGACCGTACTGGTAATAACTGCAAATACAATTAATCACCAGTTAAATCTTATATCCATAATCCAATGAAACCATGAAGTGTTTTTTCTAAACCAAAAAAACAACTTGACTGTATTTGATCCTACATGAAGGATTCAGATAAACGACATGTTGGCCGAAATGACATCATGACTACAAGGTTGGAGGTGAATCTGGACAGGTACCGACTAGTGACAGTGCATGCGCTCATGGTGACTTTGTAGTGCTGCCCCACTGGGAAAATCAGGCCGCCGGCACCATGACCCAATATCCCATTCAGTCACATTATCCTGACACTGAGCTAACCAGTCAATGCCCTATCCTATTAATGCTGAGCACCAGACTAGGAAGCGGCAAGTATCAATTTGATATGCTATTGGTTTGGTTTGACTTGACTGGGAACCAAACTCCCGATCTCCCGCACATGAGGCCCGCGCTCTACCGATTCGGCCACCGCGCCCGGTTTGCCGATAGTCAAATCTGTTTGTTCGCAGAAGCTGCCACATCCGCTATATAATGCTCTACTCAATATGAAATTGCTAAGACATTAACTGGAAAGTACAATAAAGCGCAACACTAATTCACCCCTCTTCAGTAACTACAGTATTACCAGCATGGAGCAGAGTTAAATGCTTCAATTGTTTCCAGAATGTTGAGTACATATTATGAAATAGATGGAGTAACAACATAAAATAAGATTATTTCTTAAAAGGGGTTTTATGACCGAGATATTTTCGAAACGACACAAATATTAGATTTACCTAAATTTGCGGAGATCTTTCATCACTGGACATGATATCCCGGTCTTACACATTATCCGGACACTGAGCCAAACCAGACCTTCTCATATCTTAGCAATGCATTGTGCTGGGCAAAGAAGTTGGTGGTGTTCTCTGTGGCGGAGTGGTTAGAGTGTCTGACTTTTTCTAGGTCGGACTCCTAATCTGAAGGTCAGTGGTTCGATTCCCTGTGCCCCCACTCTGCCAATTTGGATTTTGACCGCTGTGTATAACTTACAGCGTCATCAAAGGCCAGTTGCTCTCATACCATGTCTATGTGGTGTGGGAGGTTAAAAATCCCTTGGGTCGGTAAAAGTGTAGGCTCGGGCTTTCTATCGACAAACTGTCTAATGGTGAAAACAAGCCTATTCAGGCTTATCCATGATAGGCAGTATAAATCTTGAAGTATGGGAAGCGCATACATTACCAGAAGGACAGTGGTCTGCCGGTTATGTATGCGCTTCCCATGTGGGAGGGTGCACAGTCGATGCATGATCGAAATAAAAACAATGCTTCAAAAGTGGCTCTTGCCACTTCTTCGCCCAGCACAATGCATTACTAAGATAGGAGGTCTGATTGGCTCAGTGTCTGAATAATGTGTCAGACTGGGATATGATGTGCAGTGATGAAAGATCTCCGCATACATTACCAGCAGACCACCATCCTTCTGGTAAGCAAGACCTAATGTGGAGCTCTGCGAGCCAACTCCTAGACATCCGCCAGTTGGCAACACAGAAGAAAACAGTCCAACTACGGAATGTGGGGTGGGTAGGAGTAAATTATTTCCAAGTATTCAGCCTCATAAATACAGTGCACCCTTGTTAAAATGTACAAATAGGGTATCCGTTTTAGCTGGTTGTCCGAGTTAACCACTGGTTAGGGTTAAGATTGTATGCGCATATTCGGAGAGTTTGCATATTGAGGTCTCACCTTGTGCGTACTCTTCTCCCATCTGTGGAGGATATTCTTCGTCCCAGTCAACTATGTCCTCATCAGTGAGAATCACGATGTGGCATTCACGATCACCACGCTAGGTGAGAGAAGAGAACAAATTCAGGCATGCGGCTATTAAATAAACACAATCAAACGCTAAAACCAGAACTGTCAATATCCTACTAACTACTTTTTAACCTCAACCATTGTTCTAAACACTTGCGCAGAGATACTGAACTAACCAGTCCTTGCCCTCTCCCAGAAACGCCGAGCGCCAGGCTAGATAGCGACAACTATCAATTTTGTAAGTCATTGGGGTTGACTCGACGTGAAATTGAACTCTTGACCTTCAGCACAGGAAGTCTGTGCTCTACCTAGTCAGCCACCACGTCCGGTGCCAGGTTATATATGCGCGCCAGGCTAGATTGCGACATGTATCAATTTTGTAAGTCTTTGGGTTTGATTCAGCACAGGGATCAAATCCAACTTCTTCCATGCATGATACAAGCGCGCCTATTCATTTGCACATTCTTCCCCGATAATTTTCTTAAGTAGCCAATCATATGCTGATTTTGCTATAAACCTCCCTTTGGTGAGTGAGTTTCTCGTGTTCACCTACCTGTGCACTGAGCACCATGTGGGGAAGAATTTCCTCGTCCAGAAACACGTTGAACTGCTCCCGAGCACCGTCATTAGACAGCTCGTGTAGGAGACCCCCTGAAATGGCAGAATCAAAAGGTTTAATAAAACAATAAATTTATCTGGTTTTACATGCTTATAATTATTTGATCAAATACTGAACCGATAGAGATGGGTGGTTTTATATATTGATTATTTAGATAGATAGATATAGATGTGTGTTGGGAGTTTTACATCCTAGCAACATCTCAGGTTATATCCGGATGGGTACCGACTTGTGAGAGTGCGCATTCATGGCAACTTTATAGTGCTGCCCCACTTTATAGTGCTGGGAAATCAGGCCACCAGTACCATGATCCAATATCCCACTCAGTCACATTATCCACACACTTAACTTAACCAGTCCATGCCCTATCCTAACCATGGCGAACACCTGGCTAGGAAGTGACCTGTATAAATTTGTAAGTCATTGGTTTGACTCGACATGGGTTCGATCCCATGGGTTCGAATCCCACGATCTACCAAAACGGGAGAAGGATGCTCAACTCATTTAGCCATCATCTATTAACTTATGATAGATATAGATACACAACATATATAGTTATATATAGACCTTTATTATCTATTCTACAAATCCTTCAACACAAGCCGGTGTAATGATTTCAATTTCCCCCCTTTCCAAGTTCCCCCCGGGAATCTGAAAACGTTTTTAATTTCCCTCCCGTGAAATTGAAAACGTTTTCAGATTCACGGGAGGGAAATTAAAAACAGTTTTCAGATTCCTCCACATATTTTCAAAATCCCCCCACCGGGAATTTAAAATTGTTTAAAAAACGTTTTAAAATTCAGACCTAAAATATTTTTTTCTTAGCCAACTTGGAGACTGTGTCATTTGGGGTGAAATATGTTTTGTTGTACTTAGTAATGATTTCCATTATGCGATTCTCTGTGTATTATTATATTTGTCTGAAATTTTTTTTTTAAATAAAGAAAATTCCCCAAAAATGGAGGGAGGGAAAGTTAAAACGAGGGAGGGAAAACGAAAACGGTTTAAAATTCCCGTGGGATGAATTTGAAAACGTTTTCAAGTTCCCATGGGGGAACTTCAATCAGGGGGGGAATTTGAAATCTTTACACCTGGCTGGATATGGAGAAATTAACCCAATACAGCCACCGGGGGGAAAAAACCAAAGTTGGGTGAGTCTTATATCCAGGGATGAGAAGAGGTCAGACCTAAAAACCTGTTTGATTTCCTTTAGTGCTATATTCATGCGGCAACCCAGTCAAACAGCATTCGCATCTCAACCATTATACCCCACCTCAACTCCACTCAAGTGCTCCAGGCCAGGGCTCTTGGGTCTTAATTACTAATGTATTATGCATCGTATTCTATATACTTCTATGTATTCGTATCTAGCTCTAAGATGCCTTAAGCTATGTAACTCCTGTATGATCCATCACCATTATCTTTACAAACAATAATTTCCATGACATACCTGTACAATATATCATTCCATCTAATTTTGTAACTTGTTTATCTTGATGTTATTGTTAAACTGTCAAATTGCTTAGATACTTTGCTAGTTACCTATTGTTAGTTTCAAAAGACGCATTTGGGTGCACAGGCAGGAATATTACCCCCTTGGGGGATCCCAAACCAAAACCATGCTTCCATATTTTATGGTTAAAATAAAATGCAATCCAATTCAATATTTTAACGGGTTGCTTGCTGCAAACTTACGCAGATTTTGGCACTTGATGGTTTCGGCGTCAAAAGGTATGAGGAGGTAGTCGCAGGCCTCTCGCAACTCTTGTACGGTGATACTTGGTGGACATCGGATTGTCATAGTCTTGTAATACTCCTAAAGCACATAAAAGAAACCCCGTCACGTGACATATTTCTTACACGGGGATAAAAGTGATTAGGTGGGAGGGCGAAAGCGGAAATTGATGGTGAGGCGGGCAATAATCAGGGGAGAAAAAAAAGCGGAAATATATGCCGGCTGTAAGGTTATCCGTAAAGCGATGGTGAATTTCCAGGAAAACGTGGACATTTTCCTATAGGCTTAGCACTGTCAAGGAATCGTGGAAATTTCCCAGAAGTCAGGTTTCATACATATTGGTATACTGTGATAGTGCCGCGGCATTTGAACAAGATATTAGTACATGCCGATAGTGTTGCAGTGTTTAAACAACGTATTAGTATACACTGATAGTACTCTGGTGTTTGAACAACGTATTAGCATACGGATTAGGCTGATACTGCTGTGGGATTGCAGTACAGTAAAAGTCGCTGAAATCCGCGAAATCACGCAGATCTTTCATCACTGGATAACAGTCACAATATTACATTGGACACTGACTTGTGACAGTGCGTACTCAATGGTCACTCCACAGTTTCAGCCCACTGGGATACGACACAGCCAACATGACAAGCTGATATCCTACACCCGGATATTGAGTGAACCAGTTCTAGTATTACCGAGCACCCGGCAAGGTAGCGACAAGTATCAATTTGGTAAGTGGGTCGTTCTCTGAAACTGGCCACCAAAGTGTAGCATGGAGATTAAAATTAAACCATTCCAAATAATTGCAGAATTCATATTTATATGAAGGTTTATATGTTGTGCATATTGTCATAGTTGAAAAAAAGTTATTTCACTTTTTGAATTTGATTTGATTTAAACATATGGTCATTCTGACATACTTCTTTGGAGGAAACCCACTACCGCCACATAGGCTACCCTTTCCGATAAGCAGCAAAGGGTCTTTCATATGCAATTTCCCACAGACAGGACAGCACATACCACAGCCTTTGATGAACCAGATGTGGACCACTGGTTGGAACAGAAAATAGCCCAAACTGCAAATGTTTCCACTGAGCAGGATCGATCAGATGACCCACACCTTCAGAGGCGGACACTCGACTGCCTGAGCTACATTCCACTCCTGGTTCAACACACAGAAGACACCTACCAATATTGCCCTGAAGACGGTGGCTGAGATGCCGTCTGCAGCCTCATACTCTCCACGGTCATTCGGCCGGGTGAAGTTGTTCTCTAAAGATGAACTAAACATTCTAGAAAACCAAAAGAAAACAAGAGTTTTAAGTGTGTTTTTTGTTGTTTCATTTGTTGATTAAACAAGGGAAATTTCAATCACAGACAATTGGTCTACCTCCTTCCACTGCTCCTTGTCTTATGCTAGGTACACACCTACTGTTTACGACTCGCGCACTAAAACTTTGCGCCTGACGCGACCCGATCGCGATTAAAACCGAAGCTAAGGGATGCGCACATATACCGACTGGCGCGCGCAGATATACCATCCGATTCGCGACTGCGAGCCACGCACCTGGTGGGTTTTGCGCGAACTACGTCGCCAACAGTGCCATCTAGCAGTTTCCTTGTGCCTCTCCCTCCCTGTGTCTGTGTGTGTGTGTGTCTCTGTATGTGTGTTACTCTGTGTCTATGTGTGTGTCTGTGTGTGTCTCTGTGTGTGTCTCGGTGTCTGTGTGTGTCTCTGTGTGTGACTCTCTGTGTGTCTCTATGTCTGTGTGTGTGTGTTACTCTGTGTCTGTGTGTGTGTCTGTGTCTGTGTGTGTGTCTGTGTGTGTGTCTCGGTGTGTCTGTGTGTTACTCTGTGTGTGTCTCTATGTGTGTTCTGTGTCTCTGTGTGCATGTGTCTCTGAGAGAGACACACAGACACTCTCCCTCCCTCCCTCTCTCCCTCCTGTCTGTGTGTGTGTGTTACTCTGTGTCTGTGTGTGTCTGTGTGTGTGTCTCGGTGTGTCTCGGTGTCTCTGTGTGTGGGTCTGTGTGTGTGTCTTTGTGTGTGTGTGAATCGGTGTCTCTGTCTGTGTCTCTGTGTGTTCTGTGTCTGTGTGTGTGTCTCTGAGAGAGGGCCACAGACACTCTCCCTCCCTCCCTCTCTCCCTCCCTCCCTGTGTCTGTGTGTGTGTCTCTGTGTGTGTGTTACTGTGTCACACTGACACAGAGACACATACAGAGACACACACACAGACACACGCAGAGACAAAGAGACACACACACAGACACACACACACACAGACACATATCCACACACAAAGACACACATACACAGAGACACACACACAGACAGCGACACACACATAGAGACACAGAGACAGAGAGACACACACAGAGACACACAGGGACAGAGACACACACAGACACACACATAGACACAGAGACACACATAAAGACAGAGACACACACAGAGACACACATACAGACAGAGACACACACAGACACAGAGACACATACAGAGACACATACAGAGACACACATACAGACACAGACACACACACAGACACACACAGAGACAAAGAGACACACACACAGACACAGAGACACACACACAGATACAGACACAAAGACACACACACATACAGAGACACACACACAGACACACACACACACACAGAGACACATACATATACACAGAGACACACATACAGACACAGAGACACACACAGAGACACACACACCGAGACACACACATAGACACAGAGACACCCACACAGAGACACCCACACAGACACACACATACACAGAGACACATACAGATGCAGAGACACACACATAGAGACACAGAGAAACACACAGAGACACACATACAGACACATAGACACACAGACAGAGACACACACAGACAGACACACACAGAGACACACACATAGACACACAGACCCAGACACAGAGACACATCTAGACACAGACACACACAGACACACACACAGAGACACACACATAGAGACACACACATAGACACACATACAGACACAGAGACACACACACACAGACATAGACACAGAGACACACACACGTTTTCCGGCCCGGCGATTGGTTGTTCGTTAAAACCGGTCGGCACGCATATACCGTTTAAGATACGACCGACCGCACGCACCTCCCAATTTGCAATCGTCCCGATTCGTTTTTCGAATTGCTTGCGATTTCAGTTTTAAGGCCTAAAACTTAGTTGTAATCGCAAATCGCGGACGTCTGGTGTGCTATGGTCCCGCACCCACCTACCGACTAATGAGGTCGTATGCGCGAATCGCGTCGTAAACGGTAGGTGTGTACCTAGCATTATTCTAGTATTGCATAGTACTAGGCTACCTAGAATAAATTTTTCAACAAGTCTTGAGTTTCAATAAAGTTTTGACTTTCTGTCATTTTCTGAGATAAATATATTAGGTTGATCGTTATAATGTACCTTACTTTAGTTTGATGTAACTTTTATTTCAAATGGCTAACTTTCGAGATATTTGAAGTGCAACCATGTAAAATTAATTTGGCAGGCATGCCAAAACCTGACACCTTTGGCTTCTGCAATCATTGGTTTCACTCAGTCGGGGTTTGAACCTGCCACATGAGAAGCAAGTCTTAACTGATTCAGCCATTGCTACACACGGGCCCTATATATAGACACACTAACCAGTGACCAGTGACGTCACAGTCGCATGACTCGAACTTCGAAACGGTCTGGTTTCAAACTGGTGTGATTTTCACTTGTCCTTCTGAATTTTCACTTGTTCACAGTGCTTACCTTATATACATTTATTAACATATACATACATACAATTTTCACCGGACAAGCTCAAGCCATATTCTACTTTTTTTTTTTCTTCTTTTTTTTTGGTAAAGTATTTATTCATCTGAATATGACATTTGTCATGCCTATTCTCACTTGACCCGGACAAGCACTTATTTTGAAAGCTGAACTACAAGCTGACAAGCTCTTATTTTGAATGCTGAACTACAAATTTGAGTAGGATAAAAATGCTCACCGGCCCAACATCGTGTTGGGGTGTAACCGGAAGAGGTCTGGGTCGACGACAAACCTTGTCTCGTCGACCACGAGGGTGATTCGCTCACACCGCTGACGCTCGGCCAGGCTGTTGGCGGGTAAGTTCTGGTGGTTTCGCGCCAGGTCTGCGATAGCAGCAGAAGACAGCGCAATCAGCGGCCTGGCCGATAGTACTACCATGTACCACCGCAAAGTTATGCCCCATGGAATTACTGTTTCACAGATCAATAATGAGATCATAAGTTTCTTTCTTTTTTTAAAAAATCATTCCCACCCTTTTCTTTTCCAACTTTAAAAATTGAGTCAAATAATATAAACAAAAAAACGATCAAAACGTTTTATGCACGAAGGATAACTTTTTTCGACCCTCCCGCACTCCCCCCACCCACCAAAAGATATAAAACTATAAAATGAATAAATGTATTGTTGGAAAACAATGTGCATATTTGAGTATGGGGAAGATTCTGGAAAGACTAGTGCCCTGAACGTGACAGAAGATATCATTACATTAGTTTTTCTTAATGGATAAGAATTAAATTAAATTTCAAAGAAGGTCTGATATGATATATGAAATCTGATATAAGAAATTTCATAAGGCTCCTTATTGAGAATGATTAATGATGCTTACTTGAACTGAGGTTGGTGCGAAGCCGGTTTCTGGCACCAGTCCCATAGCAGAGTGGAGACTTGACAGCACCTGACGTGTGGTCATTGTCCGGACTGCCGCTGTTACTTGTTGAGCTCAGTTCGTCCGGCCGCTGCACCAGGCACGGCTTCGATTTAATATTCCCACTACAAATAGCAAAATATTTAAATGTACTTGGAAAAGTAGTTGTGGTTTATTGGAGTCAGTTTTATTTCTTCAAAAGGTCCATTGCCCACCTTGTTTTCTTCCCCCTTTCACTGTGGACAAAGGAATGGTGATGGTGGGAAGACATCATCAGCGAATCGATAGGCCAGGAGTTTGGCAAATCCTAGAGAGCAGTGGAGAACATGGAAAATGGCGAAAACTGGTTGTAAAGTCATATGTGGTGCCCCCAACGGCCCTCGTGGTTAAGGGATTGATAATGATGAGGGTTATATTTATATACATTCACTTTTAGAGTTAAAGCCTCCCTAATGGTGATACAATAGTAGTTCTGGCTGTACAAATAGATATCCAAATTCTGCAATTTGGTTTCAGTAGCAGTACACAGTTCAAATTAAGATTAGTCAGTTCGGGCTATCTTTGGATAAAATTCCACTGTCCTTAGTGTGACTGTATTATAGTTCTTGCTGCAAGATCCCCATTCTCTCTGTCATCACTCCTTACTTTTCTACTTGTTTCGGTTTTTTGTCCTAGCAACATCTAAGATTATGTAGTAGTCAACACTGACCTCTCAGGTAAGGAGCCACATGGACAGGTAGGCGTGGATAGGGTGGTGACATGAGGGAGCCTAGGTGATGTAATGGTTATCACACTGGCCCCGAATGCAAGAGATGTAGGTTCGATTCCTGCTCTCGGCGCAATATTTCCCATTTTCATCACCCCCACAACACTGGTTGCCGTGACCTGGATCCTGTACAAGCTATGCACTGTATGGTTGTTGAACCTACCCTGTGAATGTATATATGCAAGTGCATTGCCTGTATATATGTGTAATTATAAGCATTAAAACTACTTATGGATGTAAACCATTTTAAAAACTTACAATTACAGGGGAACAAGTGTAGTACTACTAGTAGTCTCCACTAACCTATCAGGCAAGGAGCCACATGGACAGGGTGGTGACATGAGGAAGCCTAGGTGGTATAATGATTAGCACACTCGCCCAGAATGCAAGAGATGTGGGTCCAATTCCCGCTCTAGGCGGCGTAATATTTCCCATTTTCATCACCCCCACACCAGTTACAAATATAAGAACGGAATTCTGACGAACCAATTGCTGTCGTATATATCCTTGACATTTCGTGATAATTAATTGGCGATTGTCAACAATCACGGAAATCCGCAGAATCGCGGAGATCTTAATTTTTCATCCCAGTTTATGGTGTTTTGGGGTTAAACCCAAGGTCACCTAGAACTTAGTAGAAGTAAAAGTAACTGTCAAACTACCATTGGCTCTTTTTATATTCTAACTCCAGCCATTAAGCTTCTTAACACCCCCCCCCCCCCACACACACACATTACATCCAAAAATAACCACACGGTGTAACACTCCATTTTAGTCCAGTAGCATACACGATAAGAATAAGAGATTATATAAACAAACCCGACACACAGATAGCTTCCGTGGTACCCTTAGCCTGCCCCCCCCCCTCCACCCCATCCCCGCCCCTCCCCCGTCCGAGATCTTTGTGTACACAATACCCACATCTCCGAAGCAAACAAAAACAGGCTAACTTCACGTTGACCTACTTATCCATAGCACCCCACCCCAGCACACTACACCCTTAAATCCATGCCTCTCATCCGAACCAAACAACACACCTCAAATAATCTTACTACTAATATTAGTAATAAGCTCTCAAGAACTCTTCAAATAACTATAAATAACGGTAAATAACCATAAATAGCCAAAACCCATAAATAACCATAATCTCTACATAGCCATAATCCCTAAATAACCATAATCCATTTTTTTAAACCGTTAAAAAAAATATTCATGAATAATCAAAAATAGCATATCCCCCTGAAGCTAACATTATCATTAGGCATATCCACAAATGTATTCCATGGTCGCAAACCCAGTGCATCAAGAGTTAAAATAGCAATCACTCATGAATAACAATTTGAAGGAAGCTTTTGAAAACGAATGCAGTATAACAAAAAAAGGAATTTGAACAAAAAACAAACATTTCTCGCCGTGAATATGGCCTATGCTGCCGACACGGCGTAAAGCAACCACCAACCAATCAATCAATCAATCAATCAAGCTTAAAGAAATGGTAACATGGCCAATACAACTTTAGACATTCATAATTATCATGATCAAATAAGACTATTCATAATTGGAACTACAGTAAAACCTCTCTAAATCGACCGACCATGGGACCGACTTTAAATAGTCCAATTAGGGAGGTGGTCGGTTTAGGGATTTTTTTTTGTTATCATTACAATGGTATTGCATCCATGGGCGATCACTTGGGACCCAAATAAAGCAGTTGATATAGGGAAGTGGTCGATCTGTGCAGGTGGTCGGTTAAAGAGGTTTTACTGTACCCGTTTTGTGGAGTTATTTAGGGCTTATTCAAGGTTGTGGTGAAGCCGTGACTATTAGACTCATTCAGCCCTAATGCCACTTCTCACCTGCTACTGTGGCTTAGCCTCATGTCATAGGGCAGGGAACAAGTTAGATAAAAGATTCACCCGGTGCTTGTAGTACACGGGTGAAGGACAACGTAGTGTAAATACGGACGAAAATAGGTTTAGTATGGAACCTGAACTAGAAACTGTGGCACCAGTATCAAATGGCTGCATATATTGCCACAGAGTTGGTGAAATGGGTGAGAATGCAAAAAGACAAGATGGCAGCGAGAGAACGCCATCGATTTCACTTTTAAATCTGATTAAACTAGATATTATATTATATTTTTCAACTCAAAGGTAGCGGGCTATCAATAAGACATATGTAAAGAATAAATGTTGCTTCTTAGATTGTGAAATTAGGCTCTCATTTCCTTAACCCGCTTTTTCGACCGTTTTTATACAGGGTTGGTATTCACCCCCTGTGTACTGCGAGTACGGGGTGAATACTTTATCTAGGAACAAGTATACAGATGGACAAGCTTTCTCTATGAAATAGAACCGAAACTGGCTTACGTTCTGTGTTATTAAATATAGAGTATGGTAAAACACGAGGCAATTCATTGCTAGGGAAATTCCAAGGAAAGTAGCATAAAGCTTACTTTGCATCGATTAAGGTGATCGTGAAAAGAAAAGCGGAAAATGACAGTTGGGTGGGCGATAATACAATCAGTGCAATGCTAGGTAAGTAGGTAGTGGCAGCCAAAATTGTATTTAAACTATGAGTGTGGATCTATTTTAAAGAACTAATGGATACTAACATAATTTTAAAAGAATTATGTTAATATCTCAAATAGTTTTTGAGGGAGCCTAGGTGGTGTAATGGTTAGCACACTGGCCCGGAATGCAAAGAGATGTGGGTTCGAGTCCCGCTCTAGGCACAATATTTCCCATTTTCATCACCCCCATGACAGTATTATACAACATTGGCAGTCTGAGACAGGTACACACTTTCAGCATAGCTTGGATCTGGAAGTGATTGTCTAATACCGGAAGTGATTGTCTGATAGATTATCACTTCCGGGTCAAGCCGGAATTAGGTCCCCAAAAAACATTTTAATTTAACCAACATTCATCGTCTAATCACTAGATTAAATATTGTTTGTAATGAAAAAAAAGAGTTACTATGCATTGAAATTATGCTTACTTTGGATTAGAGATTTTACTCAGAAATAACCAAATAAATTACTTTGCAATATGAAACTGATATGACAACATTCTTCATTACCCATGGATTTACTCGTTTCGTGAGCCAAACTCCCATATTGTATAATTATCATCATTCACATACAATATAAAAGAAACACAATAACATAATCATTTTGTTTCATTCACCAAGCATTTAAAAAAAAAAACATAACCATCAACGCATAGTAAATCAGCCTGCACTGACATCAAAGGCAATGAACCACATAGACAGGTATGAGTGGATAGGGTGATTGCATCAGGGAACCGAGATAGCCTAATGGTTAGAACACTAGCCCTGAAATAGCAGGAAGCGTGAGTTCGAAAACTGCTCTAGGCGCTATAGTTCCCATTTTCATCACCTCCACGACACTGGTTGCCATGACTTGGATCCTGTACAAGCTACATGCTATATGGTGTTCTCTGTGGCGGAGTAGTTAGTGTCCGACTTTTTTTTAGGTCAGACTCCTAATCTGAAGGTTGGTGGCTCGATTCCACATGCCCCCACCTCTGCCAATTTGGATTTCCACCGCTGTGTATACCTTACAGCGTCCTCAAAGGCCAGTTGCTCTCATACCATGTCTATGTGGTGTGGGAGGTGAAAAGAAAACCATGAGTCGCTAAAAGTGTAGGTTCAGGCTTTTTATCGACAAACTTATCCATGATAGGCAATATAAATCCTCAAGAAAAAAAAAAGGTTGGTGAATCTACCATGTGTATATATTTGTAAGGGCATTGCCTGTATGTGTTTAACCATAAGCATTAAATGTCTTATGGACATAAAGACTTCCCATTGGCATCACTTCCACAACAATAGCATGATTTTCAGGGGTTTCTTAACCTCATTTTTTCTTTCTTTTTAAACATAGACATCAGTGCATAACATAAATGTTAACATATGTAAATCCTCAAATTTGCCCTTTAGAGCCATTGATGCTAAGCATCATAGAAGAGCTTGTTTCACCTACAGGAATTGGGCTCTACCGACTAGGTCATAAATTTATTGTTGCACACATTACTTTGATATGATGCACTTGTTGCTGTTCAGCTTAATAACACTCGTATCAAATGAAGTCACTAGAATAGACATATAGCGAATCGTAAAATAGCCACGGACATGTGCAATAAAAAATCGAAAGTCACAATTGTATATACTTGTACGTATCAAAATAGTCCGCGTGGTTACTGCTTTCATATGGGCCTCAGACTTTGCCTTTGACCCATTTGAAATCACTCCATCCACCCACTCTCACGATTTATTACATATGCCTGTGCAAATGTGAAAATTTGTCTTCCGATATCGATGTGATAACATATACAAACCTGGTCCGGTTCTTCATGCTGGATTTGATACATGGTTTCCTTCTCTCATCTGGCTCAGAGTACTCGGTGTCACAGTCACTACTGTTACTGTCATACTGTCGACGGTCCTCCTGTCGCCGATATGCCATGCCAATCGGAATGGCGGTCACCCTAACGGCCAATTCACCAACTAACTACACAGCTTTCTGTCGCTCTGTTAATTTCTGAAAAGAAATATATAAGACATACAAGTTACTAATAAGAAATTGCTTTGGCTGCCAATAAAACAGCATATTAAATTTGAAGATTTTACTAACCACCTATAAATCCATGAATGGTATTTAAGCATTAAAATGTCAGTAAAATCCCTGTCATCCTGTGCTCTCAGATTATCCAGTCAAATATCATCATGTCACACACAGTGGCTTCCACGATATTCGGGAAAGGGATGGCGGAAATCGGTAGAGCTGGTGGAAACTTATAGGAAGTTGTGTAACTGACTCTGCCAACGGATGTGCTTTACTATCGCTATGTGATGTGTCATTACTATTACTGTTACTATGTTTTTCTTTGTTTGTTGTTGTTTTACGTCCTAGCAACATCTAAGGTCATATCAGGATAGGTACCGACTTGTGACATCGCACACTCATGGCGACTTCATAGTGCTGTCCCACTGGGAAACCAGGCCGCCGGCACCATGACCTGATATCCCACTCAGTCACATTATCCTGACACTGAGCCAACCAGTCCCTGCCGTATCCTATTAATGCCGAGCGCCTGGCTAGGAAGCACCAAGTATCAATTTTTAAGTCATTGGTTTGACTCGACCAGGGTTCGAACCCACGACCCCACGATCTACCAGCATGGGAGATGGACGCTCTAACTATGTGATGTGCCATTACTATTAATAACACTATTAAGTACTATGTGATGTGCCATTACTAGTATTACTATGTGACGTGATGTGCTTTACTACTGCATAACTTGCATTGCGATTCGAGTTGAGCATCCACCTCCCGCTTTGGTAGGTTGTGGGATTCCAACTCCCAGGTTCAAACCCTGACCGAGTCAAACCAATGACTTTAAAATGTATACTTGTCGGTAGACAGCCTGGTGCAAACTGAGAGTACTTTTCTGTAATTTGATGGATATATAGGTGATTCACAAGAACGCTCCTCTAAGTTCGACCATCCTATATCAAAAAAATGAGAAACACTGCACTCGTTGTGGTTACTTTAAATATTATATATACAGTATAACCCCGTTAAACCAAACTTGAAGGGACCATAGAAATTTGTTTGGATTAACCGATCATTGGTTTAACCGAGCTATGGCTTTTGACTTTGATTAAGCATGTATTTCACATGTAATATACAATGTATGTGGACACTTCGATTTTTTTTTTTAATGTATACAGTTTAACCCCGTTAAACCAAGGTCAGTTAAACCAAACGATCGGTTAATCCAAACTATTTTCGGCGGCCCGGCAAAATACTACCATTTATCATATTAAAAAAGTCTTAGATGACCTTATAACCACATGAAAGTTTGGTTTAACCATACCGGAGTGGCCTGGGGTCCAACAATTTTGTTTGGATTAACCGATAATTTGGATTAACCGACTTTGGTTTAACCAACTCTTTTATATGTGTATCGCTATTTGTCTTCTTTACTAAGAATAGAAGATGTTCCAAATTCTCTTTTCTCCGCACTATATTAGCTAGTCTATAAGATTAGGCATTAGTTATTATACGTGACAGAGAAATTGGGGGCTTGTCCGGGAAATACTGTCAAAGTTGTTCTCTTGGTATTTGCAAAGAATCTTAACAAAACGTCTCAGTATAAAGCCTTTCTAGAGTCACCCTCTCTACAGAACCTAGAAAAGTTCAGAAGGGATGAGTTGTTAGAAATTGCTCGGGAGTTAGACTTAGATGTGAGAAGGTCTAGCAGAAAAGCTGAACTAAAGAGAGCTATTGTTGAAATATTGGTTGATGATGAGTTATTGCCAGAGGATGTGTTGGATGAATTGGGTCCTCTTGGTCCTTCAGGAGGGGGCCATAAAGAAATTTCAGAAAGGGAAATCACACTCAAACAAATGGAAATTCAGGCTGAAAAAGAACTAGCTCTAATTCAGGTTGAAAAAGAACTCAAGCTCAAAGAAATGGAGCTCCAGCTTGCTTCTGAGAGGACAATGCAGCAAAATATGTGTAATGTTAGTAGAGATGTCCGATTAGTTCCACCATTCAATGAAAAGGAGGTTGATAAGTATTTTCAACATTTTGAGAAGGTTGCACTAAATATGAAATGGCCAAAGGATAAGTGGGCACTGATGTTACAAAGTGTTCTGAGAGGTAAGGCTCAGGAACTTTATTCAGCACTACCCTTGCAAGACAGTTTAGATTATGAAAAGGTCAAAGCTGTTATTCTCAAAGCTTATGAACTGGTTCCAGAGGCATATCGTCAGAAGATTAGGAGTTACCGTAAGCAAGAGAACCAAACCTATGTAGAGTTTGCTCATGAGAAGGAAATGTACTTTGATAGGTGGTGTAAGTCTATGGAAGTTACAGATAGTTTTGATAATCTCAGACAACTGTTTCTTGTTGAAGAATTCAAGCGTTGCACATACAGTGATCTAAAAACTTATCTTGATGAAAAGAAAGTCACATTATTGTATGAAATAGCCACTCTTGCTGATGATTATGCCATAACCCATAAGACTAGTTTTCAACAAAAGAAGAGTGCACCCCAAAAACAAGTTAGTGATGGTAGTCAGGGAGAAAAAGGTGGTTTTAGCAAAGATTGGAAATCTAGTGCAAAGCTATCAGGTGACCAAGACAGAAAGTCAGGAAGGATTTCAGGTCCCACATGTCATTATTGTCATAAACCAGGTCATATTATGTCTGACTGTTGGATACTTAAAAAAAAAAAAAAAGCATATGAGCCCAAGCCCAATGCATGTGTTTCATCCAAAAGGTCAGAGCATATCAGTGCACCATCTGTTTCTGATAAAGTGATAGATGTCAGAGAGGAATACAAACCATTTATACTTGAGGGTCATGTGTCTCTAGATAATGACACTGCAGATTCTGTACCCATTTGTATTTTGAGAGATACTGGGGCAGCTCAATCCATGATTCTAGAAAGTGCTCTACCCTTTGGTTCAGGGTCAGCCACAAGTGAATATGTTATTATTCGTGGTGTTGAGTGTGGTTTCATGAGTGTCCCTCTTCACAGAATTAGACTAAAGTCTGATTTAATATCAGGGTCTGTTGAAGTTGCAGTTAAATCTGAGGTGTATCAATGTTGCTAGGAAATGACCTAGCAGGAGGAGAGGTCTTTGTCAAACCAAAAATGGTTTTTGAGCCAGTCAGTTCATCATCTAAAGATGATGTTATTGATGAGGAGATAGGTGAAGTTTATCCCTCTTGTGCTGTGACTAGGGCTCTGGCTAAAAAATTAAGTCAAAAACATTCTGTTAGTGTTGAGACCGAGAATGATATTATTGATTTGTCTCAGACATTTATCAACACAAAAGATGAACCAATTAAGGATCATCCTATTATCAGTTCTCAAACAGGGTCAAGTCAAAATAATGATGTGACCAACTTTGAAAATAAAGTCCCTCTTGCCAGGAGTAAGCTGATTACTGAACAAGGAACCGATCATGAGATAGTGTCCCTTACCCAGCATGCACTTCCTGTAGAAGAGCTTGAAAAGGTTTCCACAGGGTACTTCTTCAAAAATGGTGTTCTCATGAGAAAATGGAGACCACCAGATGTCCCAGCATCAGAGGATTGGTCTATTGTTCACCAAATTGTGATGCCCAAGACCTATCGCTCTGAGGTTCTTGAGGTAGCCCATGAGCTACCTATGGGTGGTCATTTGGGTATTAATAAGACTTCTGAAAAGATCATGAGACATTTCTTTTAAGGGGCTGTCACATTACGGCGTATGGCGGGAGCGTATTGAAAACCTACGTACGCCGTGCTGGAGCCACTTTCGGGTGTGTTTGAGCGTATGGGGGACCTATGAGGAGCGTACGAGGAGCGTACGAGGAGCGTGCTGTGACATTTTTTGACATTATGGGCCATACGCCCTCATAGGTCGTGTTTTTTTGAGCATGCACAAAAAAAATTGGACGGACGAATTTATGAAAGCGTATGGCGGCGTATGCCTCATACGCTTCACATACGCCGGCATATTGCGGCACTGGCGGCGTATGAGTAGCGTATGAGTAGCGTATGCGGCGTATGCCGACGTATATGACGTAAAGCCGCTACGCCGCCATACGCTCCCGCCATACGCCGTAATGTGACAGGGCCTTTAGCCTAAGTTAAGGCAAGATGTTGCCAAATTTTGTCGAACTTGTCATACATGTCAAATGGTTGGGAAACCTAATCAAAAGATCCCTGTCGCGCCATTACGACCCATTCCTGCAGTCAAAGAAGTATTTAGCCGTGTAATTATTGACTGTGTTGGTCCTTTGCCAAAAACCAGAGCTGGTAATCAGTACTTGCTCACAATAATGTGTGCTTCTACAAGGTTTCCTGAGGCTATACCACTCAGGAATATCTCTGCTCAAAAGGTAGTCAAAGCTTTGATTCAGTTTTTCTCATTTGTTGGTCTCCCACAAGAGATTCAGTCTGATCAAGACTCAAACTTCATGTCCGGCTTATTCCAACAAGTGGTTCATGAACTAGGTATAAAGCAGGTGAAATCCAGTACTTACCACCCAGAGACTCAAGGTGCATTGGAAAGATTCCATTGCACTCTCAAAAACATGATGCGAACCTAGATCTTTGAAAATGAGAAAGATTGGGATGAAGGTATTGGCCTGTTGTTGTTTGCTGCACGAGAATCCTTTCAAGAATCCTTGGGATTTAGTCCCTTTCAATTGGTTTTTGGTCACACTGTGCGGGGTCCATTGAAGGTATTGAAGGAACATTGGTTAGGAGATAATCCTGAAGACAACAACATCTTGGATTATGTTTCCAAAGTTAGAACCAGGCTAGTTTGTGTTTGTGAGTTAGCGCGTGAAAATCTGAAAGCAGCTCAAAGTAAGATGAAGGACAAATTTGATATCAAAGCCCAAGAACGTGAATTCTCTGTGGGAGATAAGGTCTTAGTGTTGCTCCCCATTGCTGGACATCCTCTCAAGGCTCGCTATCATGGTCCTTATGAGGTATTAAAAAGAATGGGTGAGGTGAACTACATTGTCAAAACTCCTGACAGAAGACGAGCTACTCAGTTGTGTCATATCAACATGTTAAATTCTTATTATGATAGAGATGGTTCAGAAAGTGTAAAAACTGTTGGGTGTTATGTACATGCACCAAGTGATAAAGATGATGAATTACCTGATATTGTACCTACAGACTACAATGTAAAGTTAAATAACTCAAAAATTCTAGCAAATCTAGAGGTAAAGCTAGGACACCTGGCTCCAGTACAGAAAGAGGAACTGAGTGAAGTGCTCCTGGAGTATAGGGTTGTCTTTCCCGATGTTCCTAGTCAAACTGATATTGCCATCCATGATGTAGATGTTGGAGATGCTTTCCCTATTAAACAACATCCTTACAGAGTTAACCCACAGAAAGCTAAACAAATGAATGAAGAGGTATCCTATATGTTACTGTTAGAGAATAACATCATCGAACCAAGTAACAGTGACTGGTCATCACCGTGTATACTTGTGCCCAAGCCAGATGGCTCTGTCAGATTTTGCACAGATTTTCGCAAAGTTAACAATTTAAGTAAGACAGACTCATATCCTATACCCAGAATAGATGACTGCATTGACAAAATTGGCAAAGCCAAGTATATCACTAAGTGTGACTTACTCAAAGGTTACTGGGATGTTCCTTTGAGTGACAGAGCAAAAAGAATATCCGCTTTTGTTACTCCTGATGGTTTGTATCAGTACAAAGTAATGCCATTTGGTATGAGAAATGCTCCAGCAACCTTTCAAAGAATGATGAATCAGTGTTTGAGGGATCTGCCAGGTGTGGAAGTGTATGTTGATGATATTGTGATTTATAGTGACACCTGGGAAGAACATTTGTGTAGGTTGCAAGCTGTGTTAGATAGACTTAAAGAAGCAAACCTAACTGTAAACCTAACAAAAAGTGAGTTTGGACAGGCAAAAGTGATTTATCTTGGGTATGTTGTTGGTCGGGGTCAAGTTGCTCCAGTTGAAGCCAAAATCAAGGGTATTGTCGAATATCCAGTTCCATCAAACAAGAAAAGTTTGATGAGGTTTCTTGGTATGGCTGGATACTATAGGAAGTTCTGTAAGAATTTTTCTGACATAACTGCTCCATTGACAAACCTACTGAAAAAAAAAAAAAAATCATTTGGTCTAAAGACTGTGATGATGCTTTTGATCAAGTGAAATCTATATTGTGTTCTGAACCTGTTTTGATGGCTCCAGATTTTGGCAAGCAGTTTGTCTTGATGGTTGATGCAAGTGACATTGGGGTAGGTGCAGTGTTATTGCAAAATGATGATAATGGTGTTCAGCATCCTGTATGTTACTTTTCCAAGAAGTTCAATTGTCACCAAAAGAACTATTCAACTGTAGAAAAGGAAACTTTGGCTTTAGTGTTAGCCGTACAGCATTTCAGTGTCTATGTATCTTCCCCTGTGCCACCTGTACTTGTGTATACAGATCACAACCCCTTGACATTCTTGCAGAAGATGAAAAACAAAAACAGGAGTTTGTTGTTAAACTGGAGTTTGTTGTTGCAAGAATTTAATCTGGAGATTGTTCATGTGCGAGGTGTAGATAATTTCTGCGCTGATGCATTGTCACGGGCTTCATAGATGTTTCCCTAAATTGAGTATTTACTGTGATGTTATGCATGTCTATACAAATATGTTGGAACTTAGTAATTGTAATTATTGAGAAATTGTAGAACTATATTGTAATACGCCATGTAATTTATTGTATAATATGTTCTATAATGTACTATGTGAACAAGAAATAGAAAAAGAAAAGAATTTTCTTTTTCTCTTGTAAGGATGGAGGTGTAACATAGCAGTGAATATATGGAGACTGCTTCCTAAGAGGTAGTTTGCCTTTTATAGTGGGTACAGCACATGTTTGGACCGTCCTACACGTCCCATCTCTTCGTTAGGACTGGCCTACCCAGCAACTATATAAGGAGCGTAGTCACACACTCTCGGCACTCTACTCCCAGACATCGAGGCGTCAACATCTCCAAGTCAGTTAGGCCTGAAACCTGATCTGGCTAGTTTCAGCTTATGGGATGGATTCAACTTGCTGAGCTTCTACGATATGGATCAATGGACATTAGGAGGATTAGTGACTGTGGTGTCTGCCTTTTCACACATCACTGCTGCTTAGGCTGACATGTACATCCATCATCAACTGTGAAGTGGGCGAGACTACTCGACCGATTATTTGCGGGCTCACATTTCGCGTGGGCACGCATTTTGCTCTTATTTGCGTGGGCTCGCAACTGCCACATTTGCGAGGCCGGGTTCCCTGCTGTAAAGCGTTGCTTGGATAAGTCGATTGTGACTATCCTAGCAACGATAGGAGGTCGGGCGTTCGGACCCAGACCCATCAGACGTGTTTTTGCACGCTCCGATGTTTTAGCCGATATTTAGGATTTTATTGTCGAAATTCCAAACTTATTTAACTTAATTATATGGGATGGGATTTGACTTATAACATACATTCCACTGTTGAACTATATTTAGATCATAACATAAGTTATATTGCTAAATTCATTCTGTTAGTAAGAGGTAAGAATAAAATGGTGAGCTCCTAAGAAGTGACATGAAAATTCCTTGAATTCTTTACTGTCCTCCAGACTTATATTATTAACCGCTATGGTCAACTTCAGATTGCTATTTGGATTGCTCTATAATCTTATTTAATTAAGGGCCTTCTGCCCATGGTCTGTCAGGAGTCGAACTCTCCACCTTGGACATTGCTAGTCAAGGGTCAGGCTGGCAGGATGACAGACAACCGGCGGCAGGAGGCACAAGTCATTCACATGGAAACAATTATTTATATTAACACGTAGGGTCGCCTTAAGCGGGGGTGGAATAGCCCGACGGTTAAGCCTGTATGGTTGGCGACGGCTCACAGACAATGGATCATCTGTAGATCTATCAACTCCTCAAGGCAACTGAGACATAGAAGAAGCACCAAGAGACTGAGTGTATCTATCATCCATATGGACTACACAGACAGTTGTGAGTGTAATATTATACCATTGAGAATTTATATGTAACTGTACACTTTGTAATTGAGAATATATGTTATAAGTACATATATGTGTATCGTTATTTGTCTTCTTTACTAAGAATAGAAGATGTTCCAAATTCTCTTTTCTCCTCACTATATTAGCTAGTCTATAAGATTAGGCATTAGTTATTATACGTGACAGTAGCCAGTGTCACTGCCGTACGCTTAGACCAATATGGGCTATCACCACCTAATTAAAAGTATATTTGATGTCAATCTGCATAATGATCTGTCAATAAATGATCTGTCATTTAAAAGCATATTCGTTGTCATTCAACATGCACAGCTTATGTATGGGTCACCACTGTCACTGTTGTACGCTTAGACCACCTGGCTACGCATATGGCTCATGTATGCGTAGCCACAGAGGCTAAAGATACGTGAGGAACTAAGGCGCATGCGCAAACACTGCCGTAAGTCTAGACTGGCAGGCTATGAAAAGGGCTCACGTACGCGTAGCCACTGCCTTTGGCTTAACATGAGCATTTACATTATGCACATCTAACTTCAAATTAGTTGTCTATTATACATGTTGGACACCTTGTTATATTCTAAGGTACCATAATATTCACATACACATATAATACTATATATATATAATATACTACAGTGAACACTTTCATCGTAGCCTATCACACACTCACATAGGCAGCACGGGAATGCACTATAAGCTGTACTATAATATTGGAGAATATAGAGGGAGTGCACGTGACATCAACACTCAGTGGTCAGAGGTGAGCAATCAGCCATCTTGGATTATAAGCACCCTTGCCTAGCCCTGTTGTGAATGTATGTTGATGCAGTACCATCATTTTCCTTGTGTTCTGAGCTATTCTGGGCAGTTTACATCCAATGTGTTTACTTTCAGCACTTTAACAACAGCTTTTGAGGTCAAACTGCTCAAAACAGTGACAAATAAACCAACAAATAGGTAAATAAGCACAATGTAGACAGGTGCAAGACTTCTGTATGTAATCCAATATGGCCACCGAAAGTTGCCTCATGCGGTCATTACACCCCCTCTTAAATTGTTATAATTTAAGGCCCATAACTAGCCTATAAGTATAACAATAGTATAAGTGAAACGAGCTTAATCAACTCTTCAATCCAAAACTTTAGCATACAATCACCGAATTAACAACAACAGACACAAGATAATAACAAAAACTACTTGGGCGAAGTATGGTGAGAGGTAGATAAAAGATTCACCCGGTACTTGTAGTACACGGGTGAAGACCAGCCTTATATAAATACGGGCGAAAATAGCGTTAGTATGGAACATGACCTAAATACTGTGGCTCCAATATCAAATGGCTACCCATGTAGGCACAGAGTTGGTGAAATGGGAGAGAATGCAAAAAGACAAGATGGCGGCCGCAGAACGCCGTCGATTTCACTTTTAAATTGCATTAAACTAGATATTATATTATATTTTTCAACTCAAAGGTAGCGGGCTATCAATAATACATATGTAAAGAATAAATGTTGCTTCTTAGATTGTGAAATTAGGCTCTCAATTCATTGACCGTTTTTTCAACAGCTTTTACATAGGGTTGGTTTGCACCCCTACTGCAGCAGTACGGGGTGAATCTTGTATCTAGGTGAGAGGACACATTTGGATTTTGTGTATGCATGTCTAATTTTCGTCTTCAGTTTGCTTCATCAAGTTCATACTTCATGTTTCTAATAACACATATGTTGTATTTGAATGTATACACCAATGTTAAATATGATGTGAATTTGATTAATGATGTAGTAACACTATACATACAGTGCCATACTAACATCGTCCCGTTAACATGACACTGTCACTGTAATAAATATGATGTTGACAAGTGGCACTTTTATTCAAACCAACAATATTACTACTGGGTACTGTAGTGTATTGCAGTAGTGGACTAGTCTGATTCAGTGATTGACGAAGACGAAGTCATTATTAATATTATTAGTTAATAATACTTAATAGTCTAAATAATAGATACTTGCCCTGTTGAATGTAGGTACAAGATTCACCCCGTACTGCTGCAAATCAACCCTATGTAAAAGGTGGCGAAAATGCGGGTAAAAGAATTGAGGGCCTAATTTAATAATCTAAGAAGCAACAATTATTCTTTACATCTGTTTTATTATTTACCCGCTACCTTTGAGTTGAAAAATATAATATAATATCTAGTTTAATAAGATTTAAAAGTGAAATCGACGGCGTTCTGCGGCCGCCATCTTGTCTTTTTTGCATTCTCTCCCATTTCACCAACTCTGTGCCTATATATGCATAATATGGGTAGCCATTTGATACTGGAGCCTCACTTCCATACTAACGCTATTTTCGCCCATATTTATATAAGGCTGGTCTTCACCCGTGTACTACAAGTACCGGGTGAATCTTTTATCTATGTAAGTATGTTGAATGATGAATCTCACTGTCACTGATCGCATTCAAACGATTTGTCTTATTTTTCCCGAACGTTAGATTAAAATTATGGTTACACCTTCCGTCCATTACGATTAATATATCTGTATGTTATTTGTCATTAATGTCATTTTAACATTACATAAAAAAACGGACATCAGTCATCCCTCACTCAGATTTCTGGCAATTCTGGGATTACCCAACGGCAACACAGATCATCAGATAATTAGAATAAATTTATTATATATTGTATGCTGAGCTTTTTCGAAAGAAATTGAACCATTAACGATTATATTTATAATCTTACCGTATCGGTTATTTTTGTTATCCCGGTTTAAAATGAGCTGATTACACAGCAGGTTGTAAATATCGAAGATTTACTTCACAGTTGATTCCACTCTTCAACTTACGACGCCATGTTTGTTGTCATGATTCAGCCTCTTGCTTGGAACGTCGGGTAATTTACCAAAGTCTGACGAGAGGTGGCAGCTCAGTCGCCAACATGCTGCCATCTACTGTCAACGTTTTCCCGCATTATTTTCTATACCGGATAACATAAAATAGTGGAATACGTTTCCACAGCTAGGCCTCGCGTATTTTATTCGTCTCATAAACACAGTAATAATATAAAGACACCAGAGTTAGTTGATGGCATATTACTAATACAGGCTTATAAGCCTAACAAAATTAGAAGCGGATGAGTATGAGTATGAGTAATACTAGGTACAAGATTCACCCCGTACTGCTGCAGTAGGGGTGCAAACCAGCCTTATGTAAAAGCTGGCGAAAAAACGGGTCAAAGAATTGAGAACCTAATTTTACAATCTAAGAAGCAACATTTATTCTTTACATATGTTTTATTATTTACCCGCTACTTTTGAGTTGAAAAATATAATATAATATATAATTTAATAAGATTTAAAAGTGAAATCGACGGCGTTCTGCGGCCGCCATCTTGTCTTTTTGCATTCTCTCCCATTTCACCAACTCTGTGCCTATAGAAGTATCCATTTGATACTGGAGCCACATACTGGAGCCTCACTTCCATACTGGAGCCTCACTTTCATACTAACGCTATTTTCGCCCGTATTTATATAAGGCTGGTCTTCACCCGTGTACTACAACGGGTGAATCTTTTATCTAGAGTAATACTAGATATACCCAAATAGATTGTGAATATAGACTTGAGGGGCGTATGTATGCAAAAGAAATTTTTTGTTATGGAGGCCTGCACCATGTGTTACATAATTCAACCACCCAACCTTGGACCTCGCCAAAGTTTTTGTGTAATCGAATTCTGGTTTATATGAAAATGCATAATTTAGGATGGTTTGTGGTACATATGCACAGCGTTGCGGCGTAGGTGTATCGGGGTAAAATACCAGGTACAGCTCTGTGCCCTGTCAATTTAGAGGGGTTGGGAATGAGTGTGTCTGGGGAATGCCTTATTGGTGTTATAATTTGTCTTATTTGATAGTGCAATATAATGGGACATCTTGTTAAAGGCAACGCCATGGTATCTACCAAATTTGCTATCCAATCAAATCTACACACTTTAATGACATATGCAGGTGCCAAGGTTGAGGTTTTCTAGTGGTACGCAGCTGGAGTTATTGCAATAAAATGTGATGAAATAAAATGCACTTTCCTATTTTCTGGTATATAAATATATCTGCATAAGTTGTTCCCACGCTCTATATAATGTGGTTTACAGGGATAATTCGATTATGAATGACTCGCCTAAGTTATTTTGGACGTTTCTATGTGCTTAATTTAACTGCACTATATTAATATACATTGCTACAGATCAGACACTTAAAGCATCAACAGTAGCCAACCCATTGCACATTTTCATTTTAGTGCCAAGCTGCAGGATAGGCTGACCTTTCACGGGGAGTATATCTATTCTAGAAATACTAAACTCGGCGTTTCTAAACTCTTCATATGTGCGCAAGTATCAGAAATCTTCATCTGTACACAAACCCTGTTGGTATAGGAGACGGGAATATGGGCCAGGATCCAGGATGTTGCAAGAAGTCGGCAGGGCCATATCTAGCGGGAGTAGGGAAAGATTTCACCCCACCCCACAAAACAAGCATAGTATGTAACCGCCCTGAAATAGTGGGAATCGGCATTTCATAGCCTCTAGATTAAAACATTTCCTGGGAGGAGGGAATACTGCACAGAACACCCTAGTACTTAGTGCCATTGACACTGATTTGTTTCAAGAATGTATCTGTACTGCCTAAACAAATATTCTAGTCAAAATAAAAAAATCCTAGGTACAGCCCTGGGAGGAATGACAGCCACGGTACATGTTGGTATGTCAATCTTCATTGCATAGTTTCACTAGTCCTACTACCACAATAGACTTGATGGCGGATGTGGAGTGAACATATCTACCACGCATTGTCAACGAAGAAGCTTCTTCTCCCCTGGTTTTGTTGTTGCAATGGTAGTTCTATAATGAATGGGCTGAAACAATACTTTCAAACATACATATGTTTATTGTTTTGTCCTGTTGCTGACAAACAAACAAATGGCGATTATAATTTTCATATATTATCTAAGTTGCAATCTAGTGTATCTCGATTAAGTGAAGTAGGCTTAGTAAATTTCACTAGTGCGAAATCTAAGCCACTGCTGATTTGCTTAGCTGAGTTTCATTTAGTTACCCCCGCAGCATTGTGGGTATAGGGGCGAATATTTGATCTAGGTTTCAATGAGACTACATTTGTCTTATACTATAAAGCTGTGTTTACACGGGCAATTCCAAACCGATTTAAGACAAAGCGATTCATATGAATCGATTTAGTGGCGCATTTACACGCACCGAGTTTGAAGGCGGAAATCGATATCTGCGCATGAGCAAGTCCATACGAACCAGCGCCAGTTTCAGTTAGTCGACGTCGCCAGTAGAGAGTGGGTTCGACCTAGATCTGTATTGGACTGAATCGTATTGGTTTGGAACGGTCAAAACGTCTGCTGGGCAGTGAAACCCTAAAAATAAATGATGCTAGTTCGCTTCATATAAACCACCTCGCAAGGTGGTTTACAAATACCGATTTATATGAATCGATTCAGCCCTAAAACGCCACAGCGTCGCGTTTACACAGCAAATGTAAATCGATCTAGACAACTGGTTTTATATGAAGCATTTTAACTCACCCGTGTAAACACGGCTTAAGTTATAGCCCCAGCTATGCATGTGAACACTGTGTCATATGTTCATTGAGAGGTTGCTATTCTTAATTCTGGATGGCGCCATATATTGCCATATTTGCGGGTTTTGAAATTACTTTCCACGTGTCAAAGGGACCACGGATAGTTTCGATCCGTGCTGCTTCTAATTCTGTTTACTTGTTCATGTTTTTATTTAAAGATCTAATTAGCATGCTCTCTCCTACCGTAAACTCTTAACCTTCTCAGGACACATATTGGGTTGCTTCAAATTTTATTTGCCGTTGCTTTTTTTGGGTGGGCATATCATTTATTTTAATGAGGTTGCAAGGTTGAACAGAATATATTTGTATACAAATATCAATCATTCAATGCACTTGTAACTCCAGGGTTTCGGGAAATGTTTGGTTTACATCATATTATGTGCTCATTACCGGGACAAATTATATTGGAAATGGTACACACATTTAATTTGTTGCTTCATTCAGTATTTATTCTCTTTCACTAAATCCATCGCTTATCTCATGTAGTACCAGCGAGGTTATGTCAGCTAGCTAGCATAGGCCTACCTAGATAAAGGATTCACCCGGTACTGTACTACAAGTACCGTGTGAATCTTTTATCTAATGCCTACCATGCAGCGAGCTTATGTCAGCTAGCAAGTATAGGCCTACTGCTGTATCTTCATCCATGAACGGTGGAACTCTCTATCCGCGAGTCAACTACGATGCATTTTTAAGCAGCGTAAAGCATTCGATGCCGCAGTGAGTTCGCCCCTGCCCCAGAGTAAAGCAGTGTCGACGTCCGCGGGGAGTTTGACGTGACGCTGGACATAATAATGACCGCTCCCACAGATTCATTTCCGGGTCGAGCCAAAATTTCGAATACCGTTATGTTTCTTTATGTATGCGGTGAGAAGGCCTGGATTTTTTCGACAATGTAGAAGGCGGATCCATGGGTTAATGAAGGCAGTAAGTATAAGAACCTTTGCACGTCGCGTTTCACCATAAAATTGGATAAATGGGAAGGCTTTACCAATTTACAGGGGCTGCAGCTCTTCCAGTCAGAAATAGGTCAACTCTGTTCGGGGTCAGTAACGACTTTGCCCTTCTAAGACTAAATTATATATTTTCCCTCCCTGCTCAATCTGATCGCAAACGAATACGTTGTTAAACCAGAAATGAGGTACTGTAGGTTGCATTAGATTTTGTAATATATACTTAAGTGAAGACTATCTTGCGGTAGTGCGCAATGATAATTTGACAAGCTGAATCTGCTTCGATGCAAGTGGCGGCAGCGGTGGTGGTTTGGTAGGAGGATTTGCTTAGTGGTTTTGTGACAGTGTCACAAGGAAAATTTGTTCTGCGACAAAGATGACAAATGACCAATTTACCCTTAGAAACATCACCTTGATCATGCCTCTGTGCAGATGACGAATCGGTCTGCTCGTGCCATTTTAAAATGTTATAGATTTATTTACCAGGTGGGTGGTTTTGGTCATAATATGACAAAGACATTCGCTGACGAGATCTGCGCTGTATCAAGTTCAATCAATAACAATGGGCTTAAAGAGAGGTGCACACAAAACTGTCAGCGCAACAAAGACACATCTACAGATGGTTTTCATCCACAATGGCATTCACTTTTTAGATTTAGAATGAGGTAGCCTTTGTCTAGTTTGACCCTTTGGTGGATTATATGCCAAAAGCAAAACACGAATTTCCCAAAGAGTTGATTAGTCATTAATGCGTCCCTAGAATACTAAGAATTAGAAACTGGTCAATGACAATTTTTCCAAACGCAGTAAATTGAGTAACCCCCACCCAATAGAGGGGGTGTAATGACGTCACGAGGCAACTTTCGGTGGTCATATTGGATGACATACAGAAGGCTCGCAACTGCCTACACTGTCACTGTGGTTATTTACTGATTTGTTGGTTTATTTGTCACTGGTTTGAGCAGTTTGGCCTCAGAAGTTGTTGCTAAAGTGCTGTAAGTAAAGACATTGGAACCCAAGAAAATTCTGTTTTAGTGCATCTGCATGCATTCACAACATGGCTAGGGAGGGTGCTCGTAATCCAATATGGCAGCCTGGTGACCGCTGATTGCCGAGTAATGACGTCACGTGCATTCCCTCTATGCACAAGATCACTGTTCCGACTGCGTATGTGCTGAAAACGGCGTTGGCAGCAACAGAAATGAGTTTGCCGATACGGATAGGGCAAAACTTAAATTTTATTCAAAATTAATAGAAATACATAACAATTTGGCATAAACATGTATGCACACATGCAATATAAATATATAATGATCTGATGAATTTATCTAAGACAAAACTAGCCATAGTTAAACATTTTGAGCTAAGAAACATACAATTCCACACAAAACAATCAGTCACTCAGGGATGAAAGTTCACCTCGATTTCGCGGATTTTTGGAAAATCAGCTATTTTGGTTGTTTCTAACATTTCGGACTTAAAATCCCAAGAAACAAGCGGTCTAACTTTTTTTTTTATCTACAACCTATTATTAACACGGAATTCTATATACACTTGAAGCATTTAACTGTGCCTCAGGCTTGTTATGGTCGGTTTTGTGTCGGCGACCAGCCAGTCTTGGTGTTTTTCGTCCAGTCCTGGGTTGGTGGCCAGCTGCTATAATGAATTTCCATGATAGCGCGGACATTCTCTCATAGTCTTAGCAGTAGCACTGTCAGGGAAGTCAAGTTCCTTACACTACTCTCCCAGCACTATTCAAACAACATTATGCAGATCAGTCAGTACAGACTATGCTTGGAGAGCATTCTAGTATCCTTGTTATGACTGTATTATCGCTCACATCGCCGTCAAGTTCCCTCCCTTTTTTCTCACCACTACTATTATTAAGTCACTATAATGAGTATAGCAATACCTCAGGGAGTTTGACGCCCCTGCCTTGCAGAGTTGTAAACCACTGCCTTGTGGTACAGGTCCTTGACAGAACCGAAGGCTAAGGGAGCAAACCCTAAACAGAAAACCATGTCACTGTGGCAGCAGTAAGGGCGGTTGATGTATGGAACTCCCAACATCTCCCGACCAGCCACTGCAGGGACAAATAGTTTTGCGCCTGTCTCGACATGTTCTTGCCGGTGTGAAACCTCTATTTGCTCCCCGAGAGAGTGCCGCTGGTAACTTGCAAAAGCCAGCAGCACTTCAACACTTTTGCAGGCAGCTTTCATGAAATGAGGCTAACCTGGAAGGACAAAGTGACGAATAAGGAAATACTCGAACGGATGGGGCTGGCCTCTATGCAAGATCTTCTGAGTAACAATATCAGATCTGAAGCAATGAATAGTCGCTCTGTTACTTTTAAGTGCTCATTTTTTTGTTTTGTTAACATTCGTTCGTTTTCGCTGACACGCTTAGCTTTAGCCACGTTGACAGTCATTGACACTCGGAACTGTCTGGATTTGCTCACTCACATTTTTTCAAGTTTAATACTCTTTCCCTATTTTTAAGTCCTTCATAAATAACGTATTTGCTCTGATTCAATGCTAGTCAGTCTGTTGGTTTTGGTCACTCGTTTTTGTTTATTAATACTCATTCAGGTTTTTTTGGGTAGATCTACATAATTGATTTACAAGGGGAATTTTCAATCACAAACAATTTGTCTTCCCCCAGTCCACTGCTCCTTGCCCTATCCTAGTAATGCCAAACACCAGACTAGGTAGTCCCAGGTCTTAATTTTTAAGTCATTCACTCGACCAGGGTTTTCAGATGAGGGTTCGAATCCTACAACCTACCAAATTGGAAGGTAGGCGCTGAACTCATTCAGTCACCCTGTCTGGTCTGACAGTAAAATTAATAAAATGCTATTATTGCAGCAACATTATTTACCTATAATCACATCAGAGATTTCCGCATTTTTAGCCGGAGACCACTTTCATCCCTGGTCACTTTAAGGCTGATATCCACATCACCATTATTAATTCTTGTTCTAAATTATTAAAATGCCAAATGTGTCAACAGACACTTGTTTCAGAGAAATATATAGCCAATATCTGACTAACCCTACTCATTTTCTATTTCTACATATGTCATTAACCATAGGATATAAATAAAAACATGAATAAAATAAGTAAAACTGACTGGCTATGGCTCTAACACTAGTCTGAGTACCCAGATTTGTCTAAATCTAAATGCACATGCATAAGATGTGCTGATTATATTGATGTAAATGCAATGCTGGATAAAAGATTAATATCTTAATTTATTACATATATTTTTTAGTTGGTATTCTATGTTTCAAACAAGAGCTGAAACTAGCACATTTTATAGCTGCACCCAATGTATTACTATTAGCATGTGCCATGTGCTTCTCGCGAGTTTGTTTTTCTTCCACGCATCCCACAATGCACCGCGCCGCTGAAATGGTGATTTAGTCTATAATGAAGTGAAAACATAATTGAGGATTTGCGTGTGATATAGGCATCACACTACTCCTGCATCGTGGTTGGATAGAAGCAGTTCCTTTTACTATCAAATGGGTGTTCTGCCAATGTATTCTATTTCTGTTATTTAGAACCATGAAAATTTATTCGGTGTTTGAAATAATATTATTTCGGAGCATAGCTTACTCAATGAGTGAAATTTGGCTCAAATTAAACCCAAAATCCAAGCGATATAAGGCCGCCGTCACATCGGCACCGTTATTGCAAATGTAGATAAAACAAAAAGCACAAATCTATTCACTGCTACGATCTAATTCTGTTATTTAGAACCATGAATATTCACTTGGGGTTGAAATAATGTTTATGTAATAGCATAAATTACTCATTAAGTGAAATTCGGTCAAATCAAATCCAAAATCGAAGCGATATTAACTTTGGAATATTGACTTGCGGGTTGAAATATTGTTATAAATTTAGGAGCATAACTTACTCAATAAGTGAAATTAGGCTCAAATTAAACCCCAAAATCGAAGGCAATATTTATTATTACGGCAGCCACCGCATCAGCGGAGTTACACTTATTGCGAATGTAAATAAAACAAAAAGACCAAATCTAGTCACAAATCTATCCACTGCTAGTAGCAGTGCTACGATCTATTTGGGTCACTCTCCTCAAAACTGGTCAGCATGAGATGGGATTTTAAAACATCAATAAAAACCTTCCTACTTATTTTTTTCCTTATACTTTTCATATTCATGTTCAGATTTGATGAAAGAAATAAGGGAAATAAAATAAAACTGTGTGCAACTTTGGTATTTTTAGTTATGAACTGCTTTTGTACCAAAAAACCCCATTTTACAGCCAGCCATTTGTAACATGACATATGGGACGTGGTTGAATCCTTATTAACATCTTGTATTGCATTGATATATCAAACAAAACAGTTCCCAAATCAAAGAGGAAGTATTTATTAACATGAATGCATGCTTAAATTTAACAAAAAAAAAATTGAATGTCTTCAGAAATATCATTACAAATTTCCGTCACACGTGTAACCGTGGTGTCTGGATGCCACACAAATATTGTACACTAATTATTCAGTGAATAAAGAATGGCTGGGAATTACATTTTTTTATCAATATAAGCACTAGATATTTCTGTATATTATGCCATGATTAATATGCTTCTAAGTATGATATTATTTAATTCTGATTAGATATTTATTAAGCAGATTGTGTGGTGTCCTAAACATGTGTTACACGTGTGACACACATGTTATACTGCCATAAGAGATATCTTATTCATGGACTACACCTCTATTTTTTATCTCATCAATTTATATTTTATATAGATGTAAAGGGGAGATTTCCAGCTTTCATTTTCAACCAAAAAATGTAAAAAAAAATCAAATATTAAATTTTGACTCTCCATGTGACACTTCTGGCCAGTTTTCAGGAGAGTGACCCATTTCTATTATTTAGAACCATGAATATTTATTCGGGGGTTGAAATAATATTATTTCGGAGCGTAGCTTACTCAATAAGTGAAATTTGGCTAAAATTAAACCCAAAATCCCAGCGATATATGGCCGCCGTCACATCGGCACCGTTATTGCAAATGTAAACAAAACAAAAAAGCACAAATCTATTCACTGCTACGATCTAATTCTGTTATTTAGAACCATGAATATTCACTTGGGATGAAATAATGTTTATTTAATAGCATAAATTACTCAATAAGTGAAATTCGGTCAAATTAAACCCAAAATCGAAGCGATATTAAGTAGGTACGTGAGTCAAACTCGCCAATGAGCTTCGTACCGGGCGCCATTTTCCTGTGACGCCGATCTCAGTTTTCTATTGGTCGACCCAATTACAGGCTCCAGTTAATTCCTTCCTGATTGGCTAGAAATGTGCTTTTGCATATGTAATGAGCATGACGTCGTAGAGGATTTCCCAATCTATCACCTCGTGTTCATTTTTTTCTGAATGTCAGTTTATTTCTGGTACAGGAAGAATTTCCCCCAACTGTAGAGATTTTTTACAGCAATCGTCATCAAAATTCGACATCAAAGAAGGTATGGTCCCTAATTATAATATAGGTCCCATTCCATATGTATTTATTGTTGTATCTATGAAATACCAGGAGGAAATTAGCACGAGAAGTGTAGTAATGAGCTCATGGAAAAAATGTTAGCAAATCCTGCCAAATGTAGCAAGGTGCAAATAGTGAATACCGCCGATCGTCGTGAAGCGGTTCGGCAACGGTGATAACGCTAGCTCCATTCCACTCCAAATCACTCATAGGTGATTAAAATATCCTATAAAATTATGTTCTTTTATTAGTTCTCTACATGTTGTGAAATTTTAAGGATGTTTGATAGATTGCCAAGAGAGTTATTTGATCCGCAGCCCTGCTAGATTTTGGGTCACAACTTTTGGCTGGTTTACTATAGAACAAAGGGCCCATAATTAGGCATATTTTTCAAGTTCAAATGGATGTAACTTCCTTAGAAAAATAATATGACTACCAAGTTTAAGGTCTCTTCAAGCTCTTTCCATTGGTATATGTTCCATTGATCTGATCGCTGATGACCTTGTGTTTTTGTAATTCTTTTTTAATCCGACTTCTACGATTTTGTTGGGTGGTCAGACAGCCTCCTACTTGAGGTCATGAGGCGTGAACCTAATAATTATTATGTTTGATCGTTATTAATAATTATTTTTAGCTGTTCAATGGTGATTTTTGTGATTGATCTAGATAGAGAATTCTTCTGGCTTTCAGATACTTCAAGGATTGTATTAATTCGTTGAGAAATAAGAAAGTTACAGCAATTTCCCTAAGAACACAGTACGTTTTGATCACACCTCCTGCCTTTGTTTTAAGGTTAATTGTGAGGACCTAATTTGGCTAATTAAAAATAATGAAATAATCATAACCTTTTTATTTCTCAATGGATTGCAATGATCTAAGTGTTATTTTCTTTGTCTCTTCATCCTCTTTCAAATGAGCCCAGTTACACTGGAATTGGAGCATTTTGAATTTTTGACTCACATACCTATATTAAGGCTGCCTCCCCATCGGCAGTGTTATGGCCGTTATTGCTGTACTTTCTATCCAATCATGATGGCCGACAAGGTACTGGTCATGTGATGCTAATCGTTTGACGCCAATCCTCAATAGGCTTGTGCATCACTGACCCAGATATCATTATAGTTATACACTATAATTATTATTTAAAATCTCATAGATCCACTATCACCTACTACGTGATCTATTCTCCAGGTCGTTATGTAATGCAGTCTACAAAGAGTATACATACTGTGCATTCTACAAGTCCCAGTGTCACTGAGTGTGGCGTTTGCTATATATCGTAACAGGTATTGTAAATACAAACCTGAAAGGGATGATGATTAATTGGGAATCCCTCATTATTACATATGTGCATGCATAATTTGACAACTGTGGGCTATTAATTGTGACACAATTAGCAATAATAGAATCGTGAATTCCTGAATTTATGTTCACGTCTAGCACACCAAGAAATATAGAATAGTACTAGTATTAGTAATCACTAATTTCAAGCTGAGCCTGTAGCTAAGTCTAAAGAGGGTCTGCATATATACCTTTGTCACAAGTTTGTGTGTCACAAAGTTGGGTAGAAATAACCACTTGAAAAGACAATCTATCTTGGTCATGGATTGTGAGCAGATGATTGGAATAATCACAATTTAGTTGGCATACTCCAAACTGAATTTTTCTTTTCATGAAGTTAATTTGAAAATGTTACAGTTGGAAAGCTCTTATCATTCTGATTACAAATATATATAATAATAGAAAATTGGTCTATTACTCCCCGAGTTATGGATTTATTAATATTTAATTTTACACACATTTTTCATGATTCTGCAATTGCTAAATCCTGATGTTTAAGGCTGCCTGCAGAAGGCAAATTACATTTTAATCACATCATTATTCTTTTAACTTACTAATATCAATTTTTTCAGACCTTACAAATAAATATTTGTTGAGCAATTTGACATCAAACATGGCAAATCGTGCGATTTTCACTAATTGTCCTTGATAAAATCTTTAGAAAATTAATATATGTAGTTCTATTTGAGATATTGACTTGATTTTTATATCAAAGTGATCAGAATGTAAATATCTATAATGTGATTACATTTGCTTTAAGCTATATCCACATGTACAAAATCTAAAAAATTTGATTGCTCTAATTCGCATACCCATCCTACGGTTAAGTAAAAACTGCTCAGAGTGAGTGCTAAATGGTGGTTAACATTATAACAATCTACACAGATTTGTAAAGAAAGAATCTTTCTATGTAAAATTATATTTTTCATAACAAATATTTGGTAAAATCATGTTTCGTGATCGTTCCAAAGTTTTCAAACCTCAATTTAAAAAATGTTCCCTTCCGAAGTCGGTCGTAATGGATACAAAACTAAAGTTATTGATCTCTACTTTACTGTGAAAGTTGTTATTTTTAGCTCTGATGCACTCTCACAGCAGACAATGTTCAAAGAGGGGTAGTGTGCTGAGAGCAAGTCTCCTATTTTTCCCAATGGCCAGTCAGCATCAGCAACCAGTCCTATGTTTGGAGTACCTACTAATAGTCTATGCCTAGGCATAATTTTGGTTGAGAAAATGTGATATTTTCATTGGATTTCGCAGTTTTAATAGAACTTGGTTACTGCTGAATATGATCTGGCAAGCATTTCGGTGTGCACATCGAAATTCATTGAGCATGGTTTCACTTCCAAACTATCCCAAATAGACCCCCATAATATAAAAGTTACTTCAAGTAAAATATATTATACCAATGAACCTAATCATTATATTTATGGGCGAAACTCAAAACCATCGGATTTATGCATCAGTGTTTTAGCACTATGTTAAAGTTGCAGGAATTTAAGCATTTTCCCCCAAAAAGATGAGAGAGCCATTTTCATTTAAGCTTCAAGTAAACATCGGCCCGTTCAAATCACGAAATCTGCTAGTACTTGTTCCTAATTATATTTGGGATTTAATATCTAGTAATTGCAAAATGTCCATGTAGAATTTGCAAGTGATTTCGAACACACTGCGATGATAGGAGGATTGTCTGTATGTTAAAATACGATACTGGGTACAACAAGTGTGATATTCATGACATGGACATCACTGGTCAAAATCCACTGAAAATCAATCAATGATTCACATTTACTTCCAAGAAAATTAGTTACTATGTCAAGTAGATATACTAGCAAAAATATATTTGTTTAAAGTTGATAAGGATTCACCATGTTCTTTTAATTCACTGTTTGAAGTAACGTTCACCACAAATGGACATAGCGGGACTTAAAAAAATAAAAAAAGCATTATTTTAAGAGCAATGCAAGCTATGCTAAACATATCCCAAATATTTTGGCAATGTATAAAGTCATTGAAACTAAAAGAAAACATGGTGATTTTATTTATTCATGCTGTTGTGTGTGTGCCTTTAAACGTTCGTCACCGTGACGGACACAACATTACAGCATCTTTGTGTCACTAAAGTTTCATAAGAAATTAATTATCCTTGGAATTTCTTTTAGTATAGGTGATTAGGTTATTTTATCTTAATGACTAGAAATTTCCCATTCAATATTCCCAGTCAGAAATGTCATGTTTTGGTAACAATTTTGATGTGGTTTCTTTTTTTTTAGAAGTAAAAATATCCATAACTTTTTAAGTAAACACTAAGTTTTTAAATAAACACTACCAAGTTGCCTGAGGTATGTCTCCTATCCCTAAACTATATGTTAGACAAAAGATAAGTGATATTAATGCATAGATAGAGCTGTGCTAACACAACATGAAATGTAGGTGTCTGCATTCTCTCCTGTATCGTATTTTTACATTATGTAGTTATTACTACCCACGTACCAGGATTCTCGGGGCGACATTGTACTTTTGTAGTGTGGGTCTAGTGCAAGTACTGCAATGTAAATAGGATGTTGTCGTGACTCATAGACATAGTGACTAGGTATGTGTATTTAAAACAAAAATTGTTACTTTTTGTTTCAGTACACCTCAAGGGTATTTACTGAGTATAATCAAAGACCCTATAATACTAAGACGGCTCACTCAGCCTGTACTGTGTAATCAAAATGATCAAACCCACCACCTGGTGCGCTGGCTGTTCTCTTGATTACACAGTTGCTATATTATATGTATAAATGTATATATTATATGAATGTGAAAGATGTGTGATGATGGTGATGCTGATGATGATGGGTATTTGTTCATAGCAATTTCATATTGATATGTATTCATATTTACCTATCTCATGTATAATATAATTGTATGTGTTTACATGTGAAACACCAACCAGCAGTCGGGCTGATCAAACCCACCACAAGGTGGCACTGCAAAATTTACATTACCATGGGAGAGATAGGGAGTGAGCTATCTTAGTGTTATAGGGTCTTTGGTATAATTTAGACCAGTCGCAACATGGACAACCAATGTGAGGATTTTCACCTTTCTATTTCTAGTTAAATGGAATAGGATTCTTCTCTTGAAAATCATTGAGTGTAAATTTAAAAAACCACTAAATTTATCCCTTTTTCTATGAAAATAAAATAATGGAATTTGAACTATTATTGATTTATTTAGCATAGTCTGATGGTTTTGAGCTTAACTATGCAGCTTTGAAGATATGGAATTTTTGTATTTCTCTATTTTAAAATGTATCCATTTACAGTAAAAACCTTTCTAAGTCGACTGACCATGGGACCGACTTTAATTGGTCCATTTAAGGAGGTGGTCGGTTTAGCGATTAAAAAGAAATCGTTATAATTTGATTGTATGGGCGATCGTTTGGGACCCAAATAACGCGATCGATTTAGGGGAGTGGTTGATCTGTGGAGGTGGTCGGTTAGAGAAGGTTTACTGTACTTGTTTTCCCTCCTATTAAAATAAAAGTGAATTTTGATGTACTATTGAAGTAATATTTGCACCCTAGCCACGATGGTCCAATTTGATGTACTGACACTATTCAATCAGAATTGCTGTTACATGTTTGTTGGGGTTTTGTGTCCTAACAACATCTATGATCCTATTTGGATGGGTACTGACTTGGGACAGTGCCTCTCATGGCGACTTCATAGTGCTATCCCACTGGAAGACCAGGCTGCCAGCACCATGACCCGATATCCCACTCAGTCACATTATCCTAATAGGCTGATACTGAACAAACCAGTCCGATGTCCTATCCTAGTAATGCCGAGCGCCAGGCCAGGTAGCAGCAAGTATGCATTTGATAAATCATGTGGTTTGATTTGGCCAGGATTCGAACCTCTGATCTTCCACATGGAACGCCAGCGCTCTTAGTTTTACTGATTCGGCCACTACGTCTGGTGGTGTCACAAGTAATTTGGAGCAAGCTTGTGGGATGCTAACATCGAACTACATCAGTCATGGAAATTGGATATTTCAATTATAAAAATGTCATTAAATTTGGTTATAATTGTTACGGAAAACCACAAAATTTAATGTTGACAGTGTAGGAACTATGTAGACACGAATGAATTTAAAATATGTAAATTTGCATTATTATGAACGCTGAGGGAAAGGGGTAGGGTGGGTTACTAGGTAGGAGGTGTCTGATCTAGTTTTCTGACAGACAATCTCTTATGTCTGCCATGCAAGCAAGGTCTTGAATTCCTATTAAAAAAAACAGCCCTGAAAAGCATTAAAATAGCCTTGAATTCCATATCTTCACATATGTACGGACCCTGTTATATTGATCAAACTATAGTTATATACAACACATTTTTAAAAGAAGGACAAGTTAAAAAATATAGTAAGGAAAAACTTCCGGGCGCAAGTGACAATGTTAGCGCCAGAAGTATGGTTGGGCGGTGGTGGAGCCACCGGTACCAGTATGAGTTAAGCGCACATTCCTTACACGCGGTATGCGGTATGCGGCGTGCTTACGGGATGGGTCCTTTCACCCACACCCACACCCACACCCACACACAGTGTCAGGTTTCCTCACCACTGTTCTCTATGGCAAACGCAGCAGCATTCGCATTCGCATGCCGCACCGATCGCTACATGGACCGATTCAGTATTCGCATGCCGCATACCACGTGTAAGGAATGTAGCCCATAGGCTTCAAGGCGTTTCGATTTTTTGTCGCATTCGTATACCGTATACCGTGTGCAAGGAATGTACCCTTAAGGAGCAAATAGATGCAGAGAGGCCATTGGCTAATAATATAGTATAGGAATAATATAATATAATACACATATACAAAGTCCCTTACGCGGCCTTACACTCGCATAATGCTTATACATCACATACATATATATATATCTCCACACTTATAAAGTGACAGAATCCCCCAAACCAATCGGATTATGCACCTTTAACAGCCGTGCCGACTTTTGCAAATCTTTGGTGAAACTGATCAGCGAACTGCTAGTTAAACACGGCACGTCCATCCAAACAATAGACTACATCACGGTTCCGACTGCGCATGCGCTGAAAACGGCCGTGGGAGCAAAGCAAAGGCGTATGGCCATTGACTTTGCCTATACCCGCATTGAAAAATGTCAGTTTTATTCAAAATTAATAGAAATCCAAAACCCTAACCTTATAAATCTAATAGAAACTTTTTGTTAAACATGTTTTCTATATGTGTTCAAAGCGGTTTGTCTCTAGGTGGTGTGGTTTGATCAATATTTTACTTTTTCTGTATGGAGATTACTCACTGCCATTGACAATGCATTGAGTACTCTGGCTATGGCTCTAAGTCTAACACTAGTCTGAGTGCCTAGATCTTTCTAAATCTAAATGCACATGGCATAAGATGTGCTGATTATATTGATGTAAATGCAATGCTGGATAAAAGATTGATATCTTAATTTATTATATATATTTTTTTAGTTGGTATTCTATGTTTCAAACAAGAGCTGAGATGAGCTGAAACTAGCACATTTCATAGCTGCACCCAGTGTATTAGCATGTGGCATGTGCTTTTGGGGGGGTTGTTTTGCTCTGATGCATCCCACAATGCACCGCGCCGCTGGAACCGTGATGTAGTCTATTCACCCCGTTTGCCGTCAGGACAGATATCTCGACACTAACAACTTACTACATGTACTACAGCTCAGTGACTGTCCACATCCCACGTCCCACTGACCTATCATCTATAATGCAACAAACCCAGCAGTGGAAGTTAGTGATCGAGGTTTCACGGCCTAGCAACACGCGAGGTCATGTCAGAGCGGATACTGATTAGCATTGCACACTTGTGGTGGATCGAACGCGGAGGGTAGGAAGTTCAATTCCTGGTCGAGTCAAACCAATGACATATAAAATTGATACTTGTCGCTTCCTAGCCAGGCACTCGGATTATTAGTAGGGCAAGCGCGGATTGGCTTAGTGTCAGGATAATGTGATTGAGTGGGTCATGGTGCTAGCGGCCTGGTCTCCCAGTGAGGCAGCATTATAAAGTCGCCATGAGTGCACACTCTCACAAGTCGGTACACGTCCTGATATGACCTTAGATGTTGCCAGCATCTAAAACTCCAACAACCAATCAACCACTTGTGGTGGTGTCATAGTGTTGTCTGACTGAGATACCGTGCCACCAACCAGCACTGTGGGGTGATATCCCACTCAGTCATATTATTCGACCACTGAGCCAACCAGTGCCTTCCATGTCCTGCTAATTAATACCAGAGGACACCTGATCATTAATTTTCGATGAAAGCATAACATTTTCAGAACATCAATTTTTCAAAATGGATTTTATTTAACATATCTATCGAACATGCTGGTGTACTCATTAAGCATTTGTTGCCACATAGAAGGGGATACTAAATCAATCTAATATAACTTGTCACTGCTGAAGCCTATGAATGATGTCAGAATTTGTAACATGCATGCCAAGATCAGTGTGGGATGTTTGCATATAAAATATCACCAAAGTTAGCCGTTTATAATAAAAATGACTTCAAACTAAGTATGGTTGATTATAACGCTCAATTAATATATTTTTGTAAACATTAAAAAAACAAAAAACTGTCAGAAACTCAAAATCATCGGACTATGCAACTTTACATAAACCACTAGATAATAAATACCACACAGGATGCATTATGACATACTGGATTAAGATATACAGGACGGGGCTATATTCTGTTCATCTTAGTAAATGTACATACACTGCTAGTTATTGGAAAGCTTTAGTTTGAGCTCAGAACACTATGCTACATCATACGACAAATTGGGACCAATTCTGATAGCTTCTTATGCAGTATTTGGATGAAAAAATATTTACTTGTTACACACATATATATATATATATATATATGATATATATACTTATACCATATATATATACATGGTTGGTTGTTGGGAGTTTTACATGCTGGCAACATCTAAGGTCATATCAGGACAGGTACTGACTTATGACAGTGCACACTCATGGTGATTTTATAGTGCTTCCCCATTGGGAGACCAGGTATCTTGACACTGATTCCTTGCCCTATCCTAATAATGCCGAGTGCCAAGTATGAATTTTGTAAGTCATTGGTTTCACTCGAACAGGTCACGGGAGGCCGGCGCTCTACCGAATCGGCCACCGCGTCCTTATATATACGGTACAATTATCGAGTATATATGCATGTGTATGTATATATATGGGAAAGTTGTATGCCGTATTCTTGCAGATTAACGCCCTGGCTGTTTAAATTGGCAAATCACTTAAGTGGGGGGTGGGCGCTTACCCATACATGGACGTTTAAGGGGTGGGCGTTTACAAAATATTGGTCAAGTGAGTGCCGGGCATTAACCCACACATGAGCATTAACCCGTGAGAATACAGTATATTTATTACATATATATGTGTAATACTTGTTCCATATATATGTGATACAAGTATGACATGTGTTATACATGTGGTACACATATTACATATATAATATATATAAGGTAGTTGGTACGAGTATGCCATATATGTGTAGTGAGCCATATATATATATATATATATATATATATATATATATATATATATATATATATATATATATATATATATATATATAGTATATCAGTTCAGTTGGTAGTAATAACCCACGCAGCAGCGTTAAAGCGGGGGAGGGTCGGTGCTTTGTTGGTAGACCGTGCCCTTGGTGTTAGTCACACATGGGCCGTCATTAAGCATACTTTCGGTGCCCGGTGTGTGTAAGCTGCCGCAGTCACAGACCAGCAGCACACACAGCAGCACACATCACGCAGCACACCAGGCCTCTCCGGGTACGTAGAACCGCATTGGTGGTGGGGTGTGGGGTGTGGGGTGTGGATGGGGGTAGCCTAGCAACGGATCGCAGCCAGTGAATGAATCAATAATACCACCTAACCTTTCACGTAATGAGCAATTCGAACAGCCGCCATTGATTGTTATAAGCAAGTGCCTCCACTCCGAGTCGGGGCCGGCACGCTGAGGCGCCACCTCCTAGAGACGGGGTGGGGGAGGAGGGTGTGTGAGTGTGTGCGTGTGCGTGTGTAATGCGCGCGCATATATATATGTATATATGCAACATTTGGATGTATGCGTGTTGAACTGTACCTGACTATAATATATATATATATACTAAAACCTCTCTAACCGACCACCTCCATAGATCGACCACTCCCCTATATCAATTCGCTTTATTTGGGTCCCAACAAATATATTTTGATATATATATTCTATTATGTGGATATAAATAATGGTACCTACCGACAGTATAGGTGATTACTCCTCAATTACCAAACCAACACCCTACATACACCGCGGACTCTCTCTCCCTCCTTCTTCCCCCCCCCCCCCCCCCCCCCCCCCCCCAACAAACACACTATCATTCTCTCCTCCCACTCCCTCTCTCGCTGTTCGCCCCCTCTCTATACATATATCTATGGACCATGTGTATATAATATACTATATATATATGTAATTTAGATTGGTTGGTTGTTGGAATTTTATTCCCTAGCAACATCTAAGGTCATTTCAGGACGGGCACCGACTTGTGACAGTGTGCACTCATGGCGATTTTATAGTGCTGCCCCACTGGGAAATGAGGCTGAAAGCACCATGACCTGATATCCTACTCAGTCACATTATCCTGACACTGAGCTAACCAGACCTTGCCCTATCTTATTAATGCTGAGAGCTAGGCTAGGAAGCGACAAGTATCAATTTTTTACGTCATTGGTTTGACTCGACCAGGAATCGTATATATATATAACCAGTGCTAAACGGAACTGCTTTTTGTGCTGTGTGAGGTGGTCAATTATTCTTAGCAATACTCGTACCACTTAACTGGGACAAAGACCCTATAATACTAAGACGGCTCACTCCCTATCTCTCCCAATCTCTCCCATGGTAATGTAAATTTTGCAGTGCCACCTTATGGTGGGTTTGATCAGCCCGGCTGCTGGTTGGTGTTTCACATGTAAACACATACAATTATATTATACATGAGATAGGTAAGTATGAATACACATCAATAAGAAATTGCTATGAACAAATACACATCATCATCATCATCAGCATGGCCATCATCACACATCTTTCACATTCATATATACATTTATACATATAATATAGCACCTGTTTAACAAAGAGAACAGCTAGCGCACCAAGTGGTGGGTTTGATCATTTTGATTACACAGTACAGGCTGAGTGAGCCGTCTTAGTATTATAGGGTCTTTGACTGGGACTACTTTCAGTTTAGGCCCCAATACTCCACATGGCCTAACTATAGAGTTAGGACACAAAACAACATAATTGGAAAAGAAAGTAGTCCTTATGATTGCTTCTCTTTCAATTAAAAATTTCTATCAACAATAAATCATTACAGATTAGGTATTTAGTTGGAAATGCCAAAATTATAATAATTCTTCGGTGGTGTAGTAAATAATTAACATCCTATTTCCACTATTACTATCACCTGAATTAACAACATATCACGGTCAAACGACACTCGGCTGCTAAACACCCTCGTCTAGTTTGATATCAATCCATAATAGGTGCGTACTGTAACCTTAATGGTGGAAAGATGTGAAATATATGTACAGTAAAACCTCTCTAAATCGACCGACCATCGGACCGACTTTTTAAATGGTCCATTTAGAGAGGTTGTCGGTTTAGGGAATTAAAAAAATCGTTACAATGGTATTGCTTGGGAAATCATTTGGTACCCAAATAAAGCGCTGGATATAGGGGGGTGGTCAATCTGTGGAGGTTGTCGGTCAGAGAAGTTTTACTGTATGTATTTCTTTATGTATGGTTGCTCTCACTCCACCTTTGGTCTGCGTGTGTCCATATGTACAGGCTATACCCGCGTTGCGATACGGAAGTAGAGTAGATACAGTGATAGATTACTTGCAAGATAACATTAAGGACATGCAGGATAGCAGTGAGTGGAGGCAAGATAGTGAGTACGAGCAAGATAACAGTGAGTACAGACACGCTAACAGTGAGTACAGACACGCTAACAGTGAGTACAGACAAGCTAACAGTGAGTACAGACAAGCGAACAGTGAGTACAGACAAGCTAACAGTGAGTACAGACAAGCTAACAGTAAGTACAGACAAGATAACAGTGAGTACAGACACGCTAACAGTGAGTACAGACAATCTAGTTGTGTATCCATGGTTGATATAGTTACAGTGAGACCCCGTTATAACTCGACTGTTGGAGTCATAAAAAGTCATTGAAAAAAAAGAAGCAGGTCCGCGCTTAATCGGGGTTCAGTTTACTGAATTATATTTGGGTTAACAAATTCTGTGGCCAAAGACTCATCGGATTATAAACGAATTCACGTTAAATTGGGGCGCATATTTAAATCGGGGGTTCACTGTACTTTGTATATATCCACACATTACATTACATTCATCACATCTATTTATGTTTATGCGATTATATTGTTAAAATCAATATACCTTGTATTCTAAGGTTGTAAAGTACATGTTCCTAAAATAGTTTTCCCCAGATGTGAATGAACTATACGGAAGCTTGCAACAACAAAAAAGAGCTAGGATGAGGACATGTGCACTGGTAGATATTACCGCTGGCAATACATGTGGTTGAATTAAGATAATTAATGCTCCCTGTAGCAAGGAGCCTGTAGGGTTGGTGGAAGACAGTTGGTCATTAATAATACTGGTGCGTAGTGACCAGTGACACTGCTGGGCCTTGGTGGATACGTGTAGCTGAGACCATAAGTAATGCAGGATAGATATAGGCGTGGTTAGTGCTGGGTACGTGTAGCTGGGGACATGGTTAGTGCTGGGTATGTGTAGCTGGGGGCATGGTTAGTGTGAGTATGTGTAGTTGGGGCCGTGGTTAGTGTGGGTACATGTAGCTGGGGGCGTGGTTAGTGCTGGGTACATGTAGCTGTGGGTGTGGTTAGTGCTAGATACATGTAGCTGGGGGCGTGGTTTGCCAAGCGTGAGGCACGGAAGTGACCGGCTACAGAAAGGTTGGGGTTGTGAAGTGGAGGGCCATGGCCTCCTGACCAAGTCTAGTGGGATGCTGCTCTCCCAGGTGAGAGTCGGCCAGTACTAGGAGGCACCTGAAGGTTGTAGAGGATTGTATGCTGGCAGTTTGATTGTCTGCTATTATTAGTTTGCGGCTTGTGTCCTTCCTTCCATTCAAGATGGGATGGCCGAATGAGTTGAGCGTCCGTCTCCCGTTTTGATAGATATTAACATTATCATGTTAATATTCTGTCCAACCGATGGGTTCGATCCCTGGTCGAGTCAAACCAATGACTTAAAAATTGATACTTGCCGCTTCCTAGCCAGGCACTCTGCATTAATACGATAGGGCAAGGGCTGGTTATTTCAGTGTCAGGATAATGTGACTGGGTGGGTTATCGGGTCAAGGTGCTGGTGGCCTGATTTCCCAGTGGGGCAGCCTTATAAAGTCGCCGGGAGTGCACACTGTCACAAGTCAGTACCCGTCCTGATATGGGCTTAGATGTGGCCAGGACGTAAAACTCCAACAACCAACCATCCATCCATTCCTCTGGCAGTCTCATTCAGGGGGTGGCGGTGGGGGGTGGGGCAGGTTCCTATATGACATGACCGTTTTTGTGGGGGTTGAGGGAGGGCGGCTTGGGAGAGGAAAAAGGAAGTTTGTTTTATAGGGGTGTATGAATGGGACGGATACTTACTTACTTACTTACTTACTTACACATGTACGCATACATATGTACACATGGGTATGCACATACATCTGTACACATATATATGCCCACAGGCGTACATCCATACACAATGCATACATATGTATACACATGTGCATGCCCATGTACGTGCATACACGCAATACATACATATGTACATACATACATACATACGTACGTACATACATACATACATACATACATACATGTATTCATACATACATACATACATACTTACAGACATACATATACGTACATACATACATACTTACATACATACATACATACATACATACATACATACATACATACATACATACATACATACATACATACATACATACATACATACCCACCCACACACACACACACACACACACACACACACACACACACACACACACACACAATGTACTTTAGATGTTGGTAATAATACTCACAGCCAGACTTTACTGGTGTGGATGGAATATAATGAATGCTCCCTGGAGAGACTGGGCGCAAAGAGCAAAGTGGTTCTCTCGTCCTACCCCCCTCCCCCTCCCCCACCTCTCCCCCTCCCATCCCGCATACTACCACATGGTGCCCGGGTCCGGTATCGCGGTTTACATTCTCAGTGGGTTTAGAGTCTACGCTAGGGGGTCTGCGCATGCGTCAAAATCGAACGGCATTTCAGCGTATTCGATTAATCGACTCGGAGGACCCGAGAGACTTTTTGACGCACACATGTGACGTCATCGCTGCAAGCCAACCCTATTCAAGAGGTGGGTTACTGGGGGCGGGACTTTTTGCACACGGCGCATGTTTTTTTTCAACTCCACTCGCGGTGTTCTATTTGAATTTCTAGCTACTCGGGTAAGCCGAGTCGCCCAGGTCGTGTTAATCGAATACGCGCATGCGCAGAACCCCGAGCGTAGACTCTAAACCCACTGAGAATCTAAACCGCGACACCGGGTCGAGCAGGGCGATGTGTCCCCATGTATTATGTGTACGAACCGGAATGTATGCACGCGCATACACACAGCCACTTCACCTTAGTAAACCTGTTTGGTCATACTGGACGCGGTGGCCGAATCGGTAGAGCGCAGGCTTCCCGTGCGGAAGGTCGGGAGTTTTATTCCTGGTCGAGACCTACAAAAAGTAAAATAGATTATAACGACCAGTCTAATATATTTATCTTAATTTTTTTGTTAAACACACACACACAAAAGAACTAACAAAAAACGGCAACGGCTCAAAGCTATCAGATTATGCCTCCTTAAACTCTAATATTGACATAGTGGGTGATTGGAGTTGACCATCCCAGTAACATCTGAAATCATGCGATATGACATATCCTGAGTCATGACATTGCATACACCTGATAGTGGTGCCCCACTTTGTGGGATATAATTTCTTCGACACTTGATGTGATATCCAACTCAGTCGCAATTGTCCTGACACTGAACCAGTCAGTTGCCCCATCCTTGTACCACTCAAAACTAGGACAGGTAGTGGCAAGCACCAAATACCAATTGTTTAGGTCTTTCTAATAATTGCTGGAGGATCGAACCTGCAACCCCTCAGGTGTAGCAGGCACTGTACTCCTGTGATATCCCATCCACTCTTAACTAAAAGCAGTTCACATTCATGGCTTTGTATTTGTATAATAAGAGTCTTTCGAGAAACTGAAGCTTGTACTCCGCTGACTCCAAATCACGCTCCGAGCCAGACTAGGAGGGTAGGGTGGAAACACTGCATAAATCCAGAAAACTGATGCAGTATACACGCTAAACACAGGGGGGCATGCATACACAGTGGTAGGAATATAGAGTGGTCAATGTATGTGGCAGGGTCTGTACGGGGCCAGGAAAGTCTTGAACTTCATTTGCTCCATTTCAAGGCCTTTAAAAAGCCTTGAAGTTAACCTATTTGGGGGAATTTGTCTTGAAAAGGCTTGGGTTCCATTAAACTGTCCCCACTAGTCTAAATTAGTCCGAAATTGCCACTCACCATTGTTGTTCCCCCCCCTCCCTGAAATCCAAATGAAAATAGTCTTGAATTCCTATCAAAACTTGAAATAGCTTTGAATTCCATATCTTCACATGTGTACGGACCCTGATATGGTGCACTGGTAGAGCAGCAGTGGACCATTTCGCCTGTACACAATTCAACATGCTTTCCTTCACTTCGGCTCAATTTGCTTTCCTTCACTTCAGCTCAATTCGCTTTCTTTCACTTCAGCTCAGCATCCCAGAAGTCCCCTTGCCTCAGACCCTATCTCGTGCAATAACTGCTCATTATCACAGGGCTGAGTTTTTCTGCGGTACCAGCATAGTGGATAGTTCATCATGGCGCCTGACTGCGCGCGCATGATTACTGAGAGGTTCAGGTCCAATGTCAAGCAGGTCACTGTCACCCCAGTCTTTGCACTGATGATGGATTAGCCAGCATTAATGCGTAAATGGTTACTTACCCCGGCCATTTTCACATCTGGGTTACTAAGTCAATTTAATAGAACCTGTTACTGCTGCGGACTGTGGTGTCAACAATTTCGGTGTGCACACCAAAAGTAAATTTGTATGTTTTCATTTCAGGTATCTCCGAAGGTAGCCATTTATTATCAAAGTTATATCAAGCTAAAGTTCGGTAGATTATATTAGATTAGAGTGTTGAGCTATATGCTCAGGCCAAGTCGGAGACTCCACCATCAGAGCCCACTACATTCTGTTCAGTTTTGTCACATGCAGCAATGAATTTGAATCTGCTGGTGTTTGCTGGGTGTATCCTCAGGGATGAAAGATCTCCGCGATTCCGCGGATTTCCAGGATTTTTCAGTCCCGCAGCACCATCAGCGTATGCTAATTATTATTATTATTATTATCCTCTTTGATGGTGCTGACGCCGCAGCACTATCAGCGTACACTACTAATATTAATAAATGCTCCAAGCGTTGCAGCACTATCAGCATACACTACTAATACATGCTTCAAACGGTGCAGCACTTTCAGCGTATACCAATATATTTAAAACCCGACTTCCGGGCATTTTCCGCGATTCCCCGACAATGTTAAACCTATGGGAGAATATCAGCATTTCCGCTTTTTTTCCCGGAGACCACTTTCATCCCTGATCCTGCAATTATACCAGACTTATACCAGGGAACCTAATATATTCAGCTAAATAATACGGCTGAAGCTCCAAACCATCAAACCGTACAATGTTAAGGATACAGCTACACCGACATACCAATCCATCCATCTCATGCTTTAGTAGATCATGGTATTCGAAACCCATGGGTTCGAACCCTGGTCAAGTCAGACATGTGACTTAAAAATTGATACTTGTTGCTTCCTAGCCAGGTGCTCGCTATTATTAGGCAGGGATGAAAGATATCAGCTATTTCACGGATTTCCAGGATTTTTCCTCTAGCTATAAGTGTACATACTAATACTTTGTTCAAACGCCGCAGCACTATAAGTGTTTACTAATAGTAGTAATACGTTGTTTTGCGCTGCAGCATACTACTAATAAATGCTTCAAACGCCGCAGCACTATCAGCATATACTACAAATACGTGCTTCAAACGGCTCAGCACTATCAGCGTATACCAATATGTATGAAACCTGACTTTTGGGAATTTTTAGCGATTCCCTGACAATGTTAAACCTATGGGAGAATATCAGCATTTCCGCTTTTTTTCCCCCCAAAGACCACTTTCATCCCTGAAGGATAGGGCAAAGACTGGTTGGCTCAGTATCAGGATAATGTGACTAAATCGGATATCAGGTCATGATGTTGGTGGCCTGGTCTCGCAGTGGGGCAGCACTATAAAGTCGCCATGAGTGTGCACTGTCACAAGTCGATAGCCGTAAAACTCCAACATCCAACCAACTGACATACCGATCCACCCCATTCATATACCCAGCCAATTCGCTGATGTGGTAAGTGGAGGTAGAGGTGGGATGGTGATAAGGGTGAGAATTACAGTTAGACACTGAAGGTGGGGAATGGGTGACATTTATTTATTGGCAAAGTACCCTGTGTGTGTGTGTGTTAGTATTTATTCCCTTCTATGCATTAACACATGCTTAAGAAGTGCACCAGTATCTCACTTGGTGATGTGGAATTAAATATGGATACGTGTTTTTTGGTTTCGAAAATTTGATACTTCACCGGACAAAGCAGTATAGCAAAAAAAAACACCAATCTGTACTAGATATTTAATGAGTGCATCTACCCTGTGTGTGTGTGCGCAGGTGTGTGTGTGCGTGTGTGTGTGTGCCTGTGCCTGTGCTTGTGTGTACCTGCATGGTCTGTATGTTTGTAATCATACACATTAAACAACTTATGGATGTAAACCATTTAAAAGACTTCCAGGGGGATCTGTGTATGCAGATATTGCAGGTATAGCAATACCTCAGGGAGTTTGACGCCCCTGCCTTGCAGAGTTGTAAACCACTGCCTTGTGGTACAGGTTCTTGACAGAACCGAAGGCTAAGGGAGCAAACCCTAAACAGAAAACCATGTCACTGTGGCAGCATTAAGGGCGGTTGATGTATGGAACTCCCAACATCTCCCGACCAGCCACTGCAGGGACAAATAGTTTTGCGCCTGTCTTGACATGTTCTTGCCGGTGTGAAACCTCTATTTGCTCCCCGAGAGAGTGCCGCTGGTAACTTGCAAAAGCCAGCAGCACTTCAACACTTTTGCAGGCAGCTTTCATGAAATGGACAAATAAGGAAATACTCAAATGGATGGGGCTGCCCTCTATGGAAGATCTTCTGATCAAAAAGAATCTCCGGTGGACTGGACACCTCATGAGGATGTCATCAGACATGCTACCAAAGCAGATCCTCTATTCTCAACTGTCTTCTGGTTACAGAAAGAGAGGGCGCCCTCGTCTCCAGTTCAAGGATACCATCAAGAGAAACCTGAAGCTGAGAGACATTAAGACCGACTCATGGACGCAACTCTCACAGCAGAGAGCTAAATGGAGAGCGGCAGTCAAGTAATGAAAGCAGTCTTTGTCGCATCGCGACCGACAGCATGATGATGATGAGGAGGACAAATGTAGTAGTCTGCACTGATCTTACAGGCAAGGAGCCACATACATAGACAGGTGTGCATGGATACGATGGTTGCAACAGGGATACTAGACAGTAATGATTAGGACGCTAGTCCCTTAAGGGCAGACATGCGTTCAAATCCATTCTAGATTCAACATTTCCTTTTGTTTGGCTTACACCCAAAACACTAGATACTCGCAGTACATGGGTGAATACCAGCCCTATATAAAAACAGTCGAAAAAGCGAGGAAATGAAATGAGAGCCTAATTTCACAATCTAAAACGCAACATTTATCTTTGTATGTCTTCATATTTCCCCGCTACCTTTGAGTTGAAAAATATAATAAAATATCTAGTTTAATAAGATTTAAAAGTGAATTTGATGGCGTTCTATGGCCGCCATCTTGTCTTTTTGCATTCTCTCCCATTTCACCAACTCTGTGCCTATATATGTAGCCATTTGATCCTGGAGCCACAGTTTCTAGTTCCTGTCCCATACTAAAGCTATTTTCGCCCGTATTTACACTACGTTGTCGTTCACCTGTGTACTACAAGTTCCCGGTGAATCTTTTATCTACCAAAACACATAATACTAGCGACAAGTGCTTCGGCACTGACAGAAGACTTATTCAGCAAAATAAACATATTTACGCCCAAAAAAGCGGTATAGCTTTGCAAGTCTTTGGTTTGATTCAGTCTCTGTGATCAGTTGTACAACCTGGGATACACTAGCCCATCCCAGCCGGCATGAGATCTATAATTAGCAACAAATAACAGCAAAGGATTAGCTAATCCATATCTCTAGTGAGAAGCAGTGGATTGGGCTGGTTCGGTTAGTTGTTTTTTTTGCTGTCTTACATCCTAGCAACATCTAAGGTCATATCAGGGTGGGTACCAACTTGTGACAGTGCGCACTCATGGGGACTTTATAATACTGCCCCACTGGGAAATCAGGCCACTGGCACCATGGCCTGATATCCCACGCAGTAACATTATCCTGACACTGAGCTAACCAGTCCTTGTCCTATCCTATTAATGGCGAGCGCCAGGCTAGGAAGCGGCAAGTATAAATTTGATAAATCATTGGTTTGACTCGACGTCGGTTGTGTGGGTGGTTAGTTTGGGTGGTTGTGTGGGTGGTTATGATGGTTGTATTGGTGGTTATGTGGGTGGTTACGGTGGTTGTGTAGGTGGTTATGACTGTTGTGTGGGTGGTTATAGTGGTTGTGTGGGTGGTTATGGTGGTTGTGTGGGTGGTTATGATGGTTGTGTGGGTGGTGACAGTGATTGTGTGGGTGGTTATGATGGTTGTGTTTACAGTGGTTGTGTGGGTGGTTATGGTGATTGTGTGGGTGGTTATGATGGTTGTGTGGGTGGTTAGGTGGGTGGTTGACATATTGTGGAGAATATGCCAAGTAGAAATAGTAAGTCTGTTGCTGTTCTTTGGGCGCGGCTTGCATTAGGGCCTGGTTTTACCTGAGTTGCCTGTGTGTACTTGTGTGCTAATTAACCAGCTCCTGGCCAGGGGTCAGGGGTGAGTACTGGGCGGAGACAAAGTACACCGCGGCCCTGGCCCACATGTCCCTGCGAGGCGTCACATTCCTCACTTTGTCTTGTTACAGGACTGATCTGGAGACACAGACACACACACAGACACAAACAGACACACACACAGACACACACACACGCACATACATACACATGCACGCACACAGACACACACACACACCCACACACACACACACACACCCACACACACACAATTGTTTGTACATTCTTTGATCAAGCAGGGAACTTTCAATTGTGGACAATTGCTTGCTCGTTCCACTGCTCCTTGCCCTATCCTAGTAATGCTGAGGGCCAGGCTAGACAGCGACAAGTATACATTTTTAAGTCATTGCTTTGACTGGGGCAGGGTTCGAAGGGTGGGAAGTGGGTGCTCAGCTAATTAATTTGTGCACATTGTTTTGTTTCTGTAAGCATGATACATAATTCATTATATATGTAGAATTCAATGGTGGAGAATTGTGTTTCCCACACTGATACTGCAGTTTAATTATATAGTATTGTGCATGCATAGCTTCACTCAACAATAGTACTGTCTTATTTCTGATTTACGATCTAATACCTCGTAAACGCCTAAATCCAAACTCATAAACCTCAATCCGTCTTCTCGTCACTTTGTTTATTATCTTTTTATCTTTAATTTGCTTTAAGAGAAATACATCAAAAAGAATACTAAACCATTATGAATATGAAACCTTTATTACATGGTTGCCATGCAACCAGGTCATTTAGCAAACAACTTGATAGCACCCTTTGGATAAGTTAATGATGGAATGATTGTATGTTTTCTATGATTACAGTTGCATAATCCGATGGTTTTATGTTTCTGCCATATCATTCAGATAAATACATTATGTTCATCAAATATAATCTACTTTACCTTAGTTTCAAGTGACCTATTTTAAATGGTTGGCTTTGGAAATCATTTGAAGTGAAAACAAACACAATTAATTTTGGTGTGCACACTGAAATGCTGGACATACGCGTTGAATCACCTTTTCCAGCATAGCATCAGCAGCATAGCACGGAAGCACCAAATAGCAGTAATGTTTAATAACTGTAGTGTCAAAGTTTATATGTATGAGCAATTCTTATTGGTTTTATTTTCTTTTATTTAAAATTGTAATGCTTTCATTATATTTCGCTTCTTTAAGATTAGAAGTGTCAAATAGAACACTATTTAAAAAATAAATTTATAAACCATATACAGGTCCATAATCCTTGATCCAAAATTCTTAAATCTGAAAAGCTCTGAAAACCGAAGTGATTTTCATACAGCATATAAATTGGCTAATATTATTTTAGCCTTTGTTTATCCCACTTACTGTGACTTAGTGTGAATATTCATATGTTTCTCGGACAAATGATTGCAGCTGTATGTATGTAAGTTTTACCAACATGTTTTTACTGGAAATAAAATGATCCATAATTAACCCATTATTCTATTTGTCACCATGTTACTCTAGAAAGTAAACTGTAGCATACACACATACAGTGTATGTAATAGTATTTATAGTCTTTATTTATCCCACTAGTGGGGATATTTATGCTTTATTTACTACAGTAATAATGATTTCCTAAACAGAAAACCATATCACTGTGGCAGAATTAAGGGCGGTTGATGTATGGAACTCCCAACATCTCCCAACCAGCCACTGCAGGGACAAATAGTTTTGCGCCTGTCTTGACATGTTCTTGTCGGTGTGAAACCTCTATTTGCTCCCCGTGAGAGTGCCACTGGTAACTTGCAAAAGCCAGCAGCACTTCGACACTTTTGCAGGCAGCTTTCATGAAATGTCGAAAGCGGCAGTCAAGTAATGAAAGCAGTCTTTGTCGCATCGCGACCGACAGCATGATGATGATGATGATGATGATGATGATGATGATGATGATGATGATGATGATGATAATAATGATTGATTACTACATTCCAAAATGCAAAAGAATACTGTATTCCGAAGGACAACTAGCCCCAAGGATTTCGGGTCAGGGGTTGTGATCCTGACATATTAATCAGTTATTGTCCGATATATTTTGTTGTTGTTGAAGATTTATACTGCCTATCATGGATAAGCCTGAATAGGCTTGTTTTCACCATTAGACAGTTTGTCGATAGAAAGCCAGAGCCTCCACTTTTACCGACCCAAGGGATTTTTAACCTCCCACACCACATAGACATGGTATGAGAGCAACTGGCCTTTGATGACGCTGTAAGTTATACACAGCGGTGGAAATCCAAATAGGCAGAGGTGGGGGCACATGGAATTGAACCACTAACCTTCAGATTAGGAGTCCGACCTAGAAAAAAGTCAGACACTCTAGCCACTCCGCCACAGAGAACACCATATAGGCTTTGATGCATGAGAGCCTCTTGGAGCAGTGTAGACAAAGGGCCAAATCGAGGTCACAGGTCATTCAATGGGCCTCAGAGGGTCATGCTTCATATTGAGATTGTGATGCATTTATAAAAGTTGCAGAGTACGATGGTTTTGAGGTTCTGTAATTTTTATGAGATAAATATATTAAATTGATTGTTACAATCTATATTACTTCAGTTTGAAGTAACTTTTTATTTTAAATGGCTAACTTTGGAGATATTTGAAGTGTAAACCTGTCAAATTGGTTTTTGGCAGGCATGCCAAAACTCTGACACTGTAGGCTCATGCATTAATAGGTTCTCTTAAATTGACTTAGTATTCCCTTCTATCTGGCAACAGGTGCTTAATAAATGCATCGGTTTGTAAGTTAGATATGCAGAATCAAATCTAGATAAGTGTTCTGGTTTTGAAAATCTTGATGCTTCATTGGACTATGCAGCTTTAAATCACTTCCGATTTCAAAGTGTTGCGAATTCCCCCTACAGAGGGTGAAATTTCAATGTCTTTGAACAAATAGTGTGACTGTGGAAATGATCAAAAGATGATATTGTACCGATAGCTGCACATATCAGACTATACATGGCTTTATTGTCGCCACCACATGGTTTGGTGGTTTTGTATCTTGCTGCACATGTTGGATGACACACAGATTTATTGTGTCCATGACATGGTTTGGTGGTTCTGTACCGATAGTTGCACATGTCAGACTATTATACGTGGCTTTATTGTGGCAATGACATGGTTTGGTGGTTTTGTATCTAGCTGCACTTTTGGATGATACACAGATTTATTGTGGCCATGGCATGGTTTGGTGGTTCTATCCCGATATTTTCACATGCCAGACTATTATACATGGCTTTATTGTGGCCACCATATGGCTTGGTGGTTATGTACTGATAGTTGCACATTGCTTTATTGTGGCCACCACATGGTTTGGTGGTTCTATTCGGATAGCTGCACATGTCAGACTATACATGGCTTTAATGTGGCCACCACATGGTTTGGTGGTTCTGTATCTAGTTGGACATGTCGGATGATACCAGACTTTATTACGGCCACATGGTTTGGTGGTTAGCTGCACAGGCCTATCTGTACGGTGGCTTTATTCTCTATTACTTTATTAGCATGTCTGGCCGCGTTACTCTGAGAGATCTGCACCTTTAATGGCTGCGCACCGAGGTGCATCTACATGGGTGGAACACGTGCTGTCTGTGTGTAATGCATGCATGAACATGGTTGGTTTGTTGGAGTTATATGTCCTAGCAATATCTAAGGTCGTATCAGGACGTGTACCGACTTTTGACAGTGCACACTCATGGTGACTTTATAGTCCTGCCCCACTGGGAAATCAGGCCACTGGCACCATGACTCAATATCCCCCTCAGTCACATTATTCTGACATTGAGCTAACCAGTCCTTGCCCTATCCTATTAATGCTGAGCACCAAGCTAGGAAGCAACAAGTATAAATTTTAAAGTCATTGGTTTGACTCAACCGGGAACCAAACTCTGACCTTCCGCATGCGAGGCCCACACTCTATCGATTAAGCCACCACGCCCAGTGCATGAACATGGACTTCCCGGTAGAAATGTAGTGATGGCAGTTTAAAGGTTTACTGTAAGTTGCATTCCAAGACAACTTTGATGTATTTTGTCATATTCTAGAAACAAATGTGAATATTTACCATTTTAATTCTTTTCTGTCAAATAGAATTCATTGTTATGCTTTCCAGTTTAAAGTCTCACCAGTTTCATATTGAGTAGGGCATTTAATGGGTCATTATGGAGGATATGGCAGCTTCTGCGAAAAAATGGATTTGTTCTCTGTGGTGGAGTGGCTAGAGTGTCTGACTTTTTTCTAGGTCAGACTCCTAATCTGAAGGTCAGTGGTTCGATTCCCCATGCCTCCACCTCTACCAATTTGGATTTCCACCGCTCTGTATAACTTACAGTGTCATCAAAGGCCAGTTGCTCTCATACCATGTCTATGTGCTGTGGGAGGTTAAAAATCCCTTGGGTCAGTAAAAGTGTAGGCTCAGGCTTTCTATCGACAAACTGTCTAATGGTGAAAACAAGTCTATTCAGACTTATCCATGATAGGCAGTATAAATCTTCAAGAACAAATTATTGGAATGATGGCCGCTTCCTTTCAAATATGCTATTCATGGTCTAATTTTACCCCGGATGATGTTTGTCAGCTTTTGTTCCTGAACCCCTCATATATTCCTTCAAGTCTGAATACATAATATATTTCCTTCCCTACTGAAATGCCTCAGCAAAAACTTGGTGATTACTATTTCTCAGTCACTAGCATTAGTCTGTAAACCTTATCATGGAGACAATATAGTCGCTGCATTATGGTAGCATCATTATCAACTGTACATGACTCTTGGATGAAATACACATTAGGTGATTCGGTAAAACCACTATTTGGCACCGGTGTCCCTCATTTGCATATGGAAATGAGGCAGCATGACATTACTTTTTTTCTCCTATTGTCCCATATCCATACTGACTCACGATCGTCTGGCATAAGTGAGCTGTGGTCACATGATATCCTGTGTGTCTTGTGGTTTAATTAGTGGGTTATTTTCCGTTCCAACCATTGGTCCACAACTTGTTCATCAAAGGCTGTGGTATGTGGTGTCCTGTCTGTGGGTATGTGCGTATGAAATACCCCTTGCTGCTTATCAGAAAGAGTAGCCTATGTGGCAGCAGTGGGTTTGCTCCAAAGAAATATGTCAGAATGACCATATGTTTAGCCAATGATAGGAAAATCAATGTGCTCTAGAGGCGTCGTTACATGAAAGAAAGCTTTTATTGTGGTTTAATTAGTGTTGCATTACATGAAGCAGAATGCAAAACTTGTTAAAGAATGCATTGATGGGTACCTTAAAAGTTAAAATCTTCGCTATCATATTAATACTAATAGGCCTCTAACTGCGCCTAGATTCTGTGGTTTTCGTGTCAACCGAATCCAAACACATTTAAAAAACTAAGTTTGTACACATTAGATCTAGAGATTATCCAGGGATATCTACTATATGATCTAGGGCTCATATGGCAACATCTGTCCACAGATCTAGAGCTTATGCAGGAACATCTACCATCAGATCTAGGGCTCACACGGGAACATCTGTCAATAGATCTAGAGCTTATGAAAGAACATCTACCAGCAGTTGCTTGCATACACATTGTTGGATCTAGTGCTTACATGGTGACATTACCACATGATCTAGTGCTGCCGAGCACTCATGTGGGCACATTGCTGCTGGATCTAGTGCTTACATGGTGACATTACCACATGATCTAGTGCTGCTGAGCACTCAAGTGGGCACATTGCTGCTGGATCTAGTGCTTACATGGTGACATTACCACATGATCTAGTGCTGCCGAACACTCAAGTGGGCACATTGCTGCTGGATCTAGTGCTTACATGGTGACATTACCACATGATCTAGTGCTGCCGAGCACTCACATGGGCACATTGCTGTTGGATCTAGTGCTTACATGGTGAAATTACCACATGATCTAGTGCTGCCGTGCACTCACATGATCTAGTGCTGCCGAGCACTCACATGGGCACATTGCTGCTGGATCTAGTGCTAAAATGGTGACAGTACCACATGATCTAGTGCTGCCGAGCACTCACATGGGCACATTGCTGCTGGATCTAGTGCTAACATGGTGACATTACCAGATGATCTAGTGCTGCATAGCGCTTGTAAAGACACATATACTCGACATAAAGGCTCTGTACGGGTGAGGTTCTAAAGGCCACCAGGGCCAGCCAAAGGCCTTGATGGTGTATAGTGTCTAACTGTGATATGTATTATTTCCTGGCTGAACCATAGACAATACAGCCATAGTCCTATTTTGAACTTATTAATGTTCTATATAATTCAATTAAGGCGGAGACAGAGGTGTATATATAGTGGGTCTTTATTACATGGAAGAACTCAATGAACGTTATACAGTTTTGATCAGTAACAGGTCAGATCAGTCTCTCTCATCATCTCGGGTCAGCTCTGATGGTGAGCTCCCAGACTCTAACCATCAGCCCTACCCGTTCTCCTTATTTTTCAGTGTGGGTGGGTGGGCTAAGAAAGGTTGATGGTGGTTCGATGGCGATGGCTGCGGTAGTTGTGTCCTGGTTTGAACCGAAGGCGTTAGGGTTGTGGGGAAAGGTCCAGTGTCGCCTCATGGTGTTAATCTCGCTTAAGTGCTTCTAGTTTGGGTGTGATCCGCAAGGTGGCGCCACCGCAGTTTGGCGGCCTCCTGTCTCGCCCAAGAATTATCATGTTAACAATAACATGTACAATTCAATTAAGGCACAGACAGAGGTGTATATATAGTGGGTCTTTATTACCCAGAAGAACTCAATGAATGTTAATTGTTATACAGTTTTGGTCACTAACAGGTCAGATCAGTCTCTCTCACCATCTCGGGTCAGCTCTGATGGTGAGCTCCCCGAATTGAACACTCAGCCAATTACAAGGAGGGGGCGGGTTGGGAGTGTATCTGTGCCTTATGGACATAAGTATGTACTGCAGCTGAGGACCATGAGCCAAGCTCCATAATCTCTCGTAGTGACCCGCCTGCCGCGGCACAAGCATGGGCCCCTCCCCGCCTAAGGCTGTGGAGAGTGTATGCCTGGGTGTGGGCATGGCCGCTCGCCACCAGGGACAGGCGTAGTGTGGCGAGCAAGGTGTGGGCTGTCAGTGGTGATCCTAAAGGCTGGCCCTGCTAGTGGGGGCCTTTGTAACCTCATGTAGCTCGTCCAGGCTGCCAGTGAGGCAGCAGGCTGACTGAGGGAGAGGAGGGAGTAGCACTGTGTATGCTTCGCCGGGCCTCCACCGGGTCTTAGTGGAGCGGACCGTGACAATGAGTCCTTCCGGTGTAGTGGTGATGTCGCTCCGTTTGAGCGGGTGGCCCTGGTCGGAGTGGGCGTGGCTGGTGACGAGGTTCCCTTGTCTGAGTAGGGTGCTGTATCCTATCAGTATTGCAGCCACTATGACGGCCGTGTTGGGGCCTATAGTTGCAAGGTGCCTCACAACCTGTCTGATGCTGTTCGGTGTCAGAGGGGGTGTTTGTGAGGTGACAGGAGTGGAGAGCCTGAGTACACCCCTCTTCATCAGCGTGATGGGGTATGACTCAAACCCAGAGGTGAGGCCACCAAAGAGGAGGACTCAGGTCCTGGCCCCACTCAGGTAGTTCAGCATGGTGCCTGGTGTGTTCAGTGTGTCGTTGAGGTGAAGGATGTACGCTAGTAGATCGTACTGTGCCGGTGCCAGGGGGTCAAAGTTTTGCCTGTCTGCGAACCGGATGTATTTCTTTGTCTGCACGGATTTGTTCTTCCAGGTCCCTACCACCAGGCCAGCAGTGTAGATCTCCAGCAGTCGTTAGTGCAGGCCGGGATGGTAGCCTGGGGACAGAGAGCCAAATAAATGCGATGTACCCAGGCTATCCTACAATCCTACAGTGAAGACATCATCAAATTTAACTACCCATTTGGTTAAGTTGAGGCCATGTGTCATGCATACAGCCCTAGCATTAAGTGAAGCGTCTGTGGTTCTCCTGCTTCGGGCATCTGCAAGGACCAGGGCCCATATTCACGATGCGGTGTTAGCTTACACTCGGTGTGTTTGCACTCCTTGCGTACTGAGTTTTCGTCGCTAACCCAGAAATCCCGGCCAAAACCAGTTTTGGCTCGCTAACACCGCATCATGAATACGGCCCCAGGTCTTTGCCCGGCTTATGGAGTATCTCGATTTGGCAATAGTTTGTGGCAGCAAATAGCCAGATTTCCCTGGCGCATGCTGTAAGGACTCGATCTTTACCAGCGCCGGATGAAAGTACTTGCTGGCTTGCTGAGTTTTCAGTGTTGATAATGATTTTGTTATGGTATGCAGGTATTGCAGGTATAGCAATACCTCAGGGAGTTTGACGCCCCTGCCCTGCAGAGTTGTAAACCACTGCCTTGTGGTACAGGTTCTTGACAGAACCGAAGGCTAAGGGAGCAAACCCTAAACAGAAAACCATGTCACTGTGGCAGCATTAAGGGTGGTTGATGTATGGAACTCGCAACATCTCCCGACCAGCCACTGCAGGGACAAATAGTTTTGCGCCTGTCTTGACATGTTCTTGCCGGTGTGAAACCTCTATTTGCTCCCCGAGAGAGTGCCGCTGGTAACTTGCAAAAGCCAGCAGCACTTCACCACTTTTGCAGGCAGCTTTCATGAAATGTACAACCGCACAATGGAGAGCGGCAGTCAAGTAATGAAAGCAGTCTTTGTCGCATCGCGACCGACAGCATGATGATGATGAGAGCCTTCCAGTGACCTAATCTGAGAGGCGCCCCCTATAGACCTATTTCATATGACGTCAGCATGGGTATTTAGGTCAGTGCGCGCAGTGTTTGGCTGCAGGATAACACACTGTCACACTGCAAACTCAATGGCTATGAGCAATCTTCATACAGAAAATGTGAAATATCTCTAAAACCACACCACCTAGAAACAAACCGCTTGGAACACATATAGAAAACATATTCAACAAATAGATTATATTAAATTTATAAGGTTAGGTTTCTGCATTTCTATTAATTTTGAATAAAATAGACATTTTGCACTGCGCATAGGGCAAACTCAATGCATTGTCAATGGCAGTGAGCAATCTTCATGCAGAAAAAGTGAAATATCTCTAAAGCCACACCACCTAGACACAAAGCGCTTGGAACACATATAGAAAACATATTTACCGAATAGATTATATTAAATTTATATGGTTAGGCTTCTGCATTTCTATTAATTATGAATAAAATAAACGTTTTACACTGCGCGTACCGGCAAACTCAGTGGCCGTGTGCATTCGTTCTGCAGCCAAGCTGCGCGCGCATACACGATTTTTACAAACATTGAAAGGGGTCTATATGTACAGCAACCTCTCGGGTTACTGTTCAAAGAGGACAGGAAATCTTAGCCAACACCAGAATTGTGTACCAGTGTAATATGTAGTGGGGGTTGGGGAGGGCGGGGGGTGGGGGGGGGGGGGGTTAGGAATGTTAAGTCAAACATATGACTTAAAAATGTATGCTTGTCACGCCACCTAGCCTGGCAGTCGGCATTAGTAGAATAGGGTATGGGACAGTGGAAGGAGGCAAACCAATTACTTGCAGTTGAAATTGCCCTTACTTGTTATGTATCTGTGTCATAAGTAACCATGACGTAACCATGCGGTACGGTAAGGGGCATGCTGGGAAGGGTAAGAGAATAAACAGTTCCATCACATAGCTCAAGGAGTCCAGTCATTCTTTACATGGTGTCAGATGTCTAGGAAGGACTAAAACGACCTACAAACCATGGCGTTAACGGGATTGAAACCCCCGTCTCCGTTGAACGTGGACGATGATATGGCCATGAACTGGAGGTCATGGTTGTTAGCATATGAGATTTATGCGACAGCGTCTGGTGCTTCATCCAAGTCGGAGAAAGTACAATGCTGTGTCTTCCTCCATGTCGCCGGTCGGGAGGCGCAAAAAATACACAAAACCTTGAAGATAGAAGCAACGGATAAAGATAAAATTGGGCCACTCATTGCTGCCTTTAATGACTACTGTGAAGGTAAATCTAATATTACGGTCATTCGATATAAATTTAACTCCTATAACCAAACGACTGAGAACATTGACGTTTACGTTCGAGAGTTGAAATCACGAGTGGCACACTGCTGCTATGACAACTTAGAGGACTCTTTACTGTGTGATAGACTGGTGTGTGGTGTCAAGGATGACACATTACGAAATCGTCTGTTACAAACACCTAATTTATCGTTGGATCAATGTGTGCAAATGTGCAGGCTAAGCGAGCATAAAGCCAATCAATTGTTTAATAACGGGGTTCGTTCAGAAGAAGGCGTGGCCAGCATCGATGCTGCCACAGGACGTCGCCATAGTTTGCCGACGCGCCAGACGCAGCCTTGGTTACCCCCGAGTTCTATGAGGTTTCGACAGAGCAAGCAGCAGTACATGCAATGTGACAACTGTGGATATAATCATCAAAAGGGAAGTTGCCCGGCTCGTGGCAAAGAGTGTAATGGGTGTCACAAAATAGGACACTTTCGTAAAGTTTGCAGGACGCAAATGACGCGCAATGTGCCTGTTAACGAGGTGCAGCTTGACCCTAATAACGTTGACGACGCACCGGACGAAGTAGGTCAAGAGTATGATTTATTTGTCGGTGCGGTGTACAGCGAAAATCAATGCAGTCCTCGATTGTGGTTCACGACTATCCACATTGGCGATAGGGAGGTTTCATTCAAGTTGGATACCGGTTCGGAGGCGAACATCTTGCCGTTAGATGTGTACCACAAGCTCGTGGATGTCGTTTTGAAGCCTTCCAAATGCCATCTTGTGACGTACGATGGTAATCGAATTCTACCCGCTGGAGAAATTCATCTAGACGTGAACGGCAAAAGACTAAAGTTTCAAGTCACTGATGCAGGAAGTGCAATCCTGGGAAAGGAGGCCTGTGTCAGTCTAGGCCTCATAGCTCGTGTTGATGTTATTCAGGACTCTTCAAATGTCTCTAAAGCACATGACTTGGTAAATATGTATTCTGACGTCTTCATTGGTTTAGGCCTGATAAAAGTAAATGCCATTATACATGTTGATGTCTCTGTCCCTCCTGTCATCGACCCCCCCCGTAGAATTCCTATTGCTATTGCAGATGATGTTAGGCGGGAACTAGACCGTATGTTAAGGTTGGGTGTTATTGTTCAGGAGGAGGAGCCTACCCCGTGGGTCAGCTCTATAACCATTGTAAGGAAGCCGGGGAAGATTAGGATATGTTTGGATCCAACCAAATTGAATAAGGCTATCTTACGTGGCCCATATCCTATACGTACTATTGAAGAGGTCGTATCTCAAATACATGGGTCCAAATTCTTTTCAGTATTAGACGCGAACAGCGGTTACTGGCAAGTGAAGCTAGATGATAACAGTTCAAAACTTTGTACATTCAATACCCCATGGGGCAGATTCCGCTACACAAGGTTGCCATTTGGTATCAAAACAGCGGGTGACATTTTCATAAAAGAAATGAATGACATGCTGCAGGATATCAAAGGGGTTCATGTAATTTCAGACGATATATTGGTACATGGCAGAACCATCGATGAGCACAATGAACGATTAGAAGCAGTGTTGTCACGGGCCAGACAGATGAATCTCAAATTGAACCCGAAAAAATCAAAAATTTGTAAATCCAGTGTAAATTATGTTGGACATTTACTTACTGCTGAGGGGTTACGGCCAAATATGGAACGAGTACAAGCGATTATTGACATGCCGGACCCGACTGACAAACCTGCTGTGCAAAGGTTCTTAGGGATGATCGGTTATGTTAGCAAATTCATTAATAACATGGCCCAAATAACTAAGCCGTTACGAACAGTCATCAAGAAAAATGTAGCTTGGCATTGGGAGGAACAGCAGATAACGGCGTTCAATAAGCTGAAGCAATTATTGATTGATGCACCTGTACTAAAATATTTCGATTCTAGGGAGCAAATAACATTACAAGTAGATGCGTCTAAGTTTGGGTTAGGGGCGACGATTTTCCAAAGTAATCAACCCGTAGCAATGGCTTCTAAGGCTTTGGATAATTGCCAAGTCAGTTATGCCGTTATCGAGAAAGAACTTCTTGCCATATGTTTCGGCTGTAAAAGGTTCCACGAATACATATATGGCAATAGTATTATTGTTCAGACAGATCACAAACCGTTAGAGTCTATTATGTTAAAGCCAATACATGAGCTATCTGCAAGAATGCAGCGTATGAGGATGCGCTTACAAAATTATGATTTGAAAGTGGTTTACACTAAAGGGTCCACACTTTTTTTTGCAGATACATTATCGAGGGCCCACACTTCTAGCATAGAGCCAAATGACCTCTTCGATAAAGACGTGTCGGTCGCATCCATGGATATTGATAAAGACATAGTACAACAGGTCGTTTCAGCGACCAAACTCGACGATACATTACAAAAGATAATAGATTTAACTATCAATGGCTGGCCAGAAAATACCAATAAAATATCACCACTCGTTAGGCCATTCTACACATACAATAGAGACATAACTTCCGCTGATGGTTTGGTATTTAAGGGTTCACAAATTATCATTCCAAAGTCATTACAAGCAAACATGTTGAACAAGCTTCATGAATCGCACTTAGGAATCATTAAGTGTAAACAATTAGCTCGTGACACCGTTTTCTGGCCTGGCATGAATGCTCAAATCGAAGACAAAGTCGCCAGATGCACCATTTGTCAAGAATTCAGGGTTGCCCCTCACAAAGAACCTCTGATCAGTCACAAAATAGTAGACATTCCATTTTACAAAATAGGGGTGGACTTATGTCATGTAAATGGTTTAAATTACTTAATCATTGTGGATTATTATACCAAGTTCCCCGAGGTTATTGAGATGCGTGAAACTACTAGCAAAGCCATTATCGTCGCACTACAGCAAACATTTGCTCGGTACGGTATACCGAGGTACGTGGTGTCCGATAATGGTCCTCAATTCAAAAGTATTGAATACACCAGTTTCTCTAACAAATATGGTTTTGAACCTGTGTTTACTAACCCAATGCACGCACAAAGTAACGGGCAAGTTGAAAGATTCGTGCAAACTGTTAAAAATATCTTAAAAAAGACAGCCACTGGTGATGGAGACATGTATCTAGGCCTGTTAAACTACCGAAACACAACCTTAAATGGGATAGGAGCTTCTCCATCACAATTGCTAATGTCCCGCAGTTTAAGAACCCGCATACCTCTGTTGGATAGTTGTCTAAAACCGCGAGTACAACCGTCTAAATTAGCATTGATGAAGCACAATCAAGTAGATCAGAAAAGATACTTTGATAGGCGAGCTGGGAAACCTTTAAAAAAGCTGCAATCGGGTGATGTAATTAGATATAAGGACCACAAGGGTGATTGGAGACCTGGTAGAATTGTCCACAGTAACAATCCGGGACCCAGGGATTATCAAATAATCAACAATGACAATATGGTAGTACGGCGTAACCGTAAGTTCATATTTAAATGTCCACCTGCAAGGCCAAATAGGATAATCAAGGATAACCCTACCGGGTATAAGGTAAATAAGTCAAGACATCGTTGCAACACACATACAAATGATAACGAGGTACAGAAAACATATCACACACGTTACGGTCGGCAAGTTCGCCGTCCGGAAAGGTTAGGGTTTAATTAAATGCTGAGCGTTAAACTATTTTTAAGTTGTTATTGCACACGTCATGAATTAGCGTTGAATGTCATGTTACTGTTTTACTATAGAAGAGCAATGTATGTCATGTCAAGATCAATATTAAGTAGATGTAATACATGAACTGTAATCGCTGTAATGAGCATTGAGTGAGAGTGTTGGTCATGGATTAAAGTGATTCGTAATCACCTAGATAAATCACACGTATCAAGGATTAAAGAGACATTATGCTGGAATGTGCTGTTATATGTTCGCACACGAAGAGACTTTAATACCTTAACGCCACACGGACATTAACAGACTTTCAATAGCAAATTAGGTTAAGGTTTTAGTAGATTTAAGACATTCTTGGCATGTTATCTTATGAAAGGTCAGGTGGGGTAATGCAGAGTACGTTCACTGTTTCCATGGAAAGGAGATGTTATGTATCTGTGTCATAAGTAACCATGACGTAACCATGCGGTACGGTAAGGGGCATGCTGGGAAGGGTAAGAGAATAAACAGTTCCATCACATAGCTCAAGGAGTCCAGTCATTCTTTACTGAATTAATATGATAAAAACATAATTAAAGAAAGCAATATCTAGCTTAGTGGTATTAAAATAACGTGATTCAATTCAGAAGGGAATGAACCTATTTCGGTTTTGGTATTTACTGTAAGTACGATGATAATGATAATGATAATGATGATGATGATGATGATGATGATGATGATGATGATTATGATGATTATGATGGTTTCATCATATTGGAAAACTGGTCATTTAGATTGATGGCTCTTACTTTCAGGCATAACTAATGGAACACCAGTGGACGCGTCAGCTGTATATATTTCCCGCCGGACGTTGTGGTATTTACTCATTGATTAGTACGTAATAGGAGGGAAGGGCGAACGGAGCCCCCCCCCCCCCCCCCCCACACACACACACACACAAACTTGCAAGTGTGCCACATTAGTTAGGGCGGTATTCCAGTCGGTGCCATCCCTCTTCCACTATTTGGTTGGTTGGTTGGTTTTGGAGTTTTACGTCCTTGCAACATCTAAGATCATATCAGGATGGGTACCGACTTGTGACAGTGCACACTGATGGTGACTTTATTTTGCTGCCCCACTGGGAAATCGGGCTGCCGGAACCATGACCGGATATCCCACTCAGTCACATTGTCCTGACACTGGGTTAACCAGTCCTTTCCCTATCATGTTAATGCCGAGCGTCAAGCTAGGAAGCAACAAGTATACATTTTTATCAGTCATTGGTTTGACTCGACCGGGAACCAAACTCTCGATCTCCCGCACGCGAGGCCCGCTCTCTACCGATTCGGTCACCGCGCCCGGTCGTTCCAATACTGTAAAGTTGCCATGAGCACTGAAAAGTTGCTATGAGTGCACACTGTCACAAGTCGCTACCCATCCTGATATGCACTCAGATGGTGCTAGGATGCAAAGCCCCAACAGGCAAACATACCATTGGGTGCCATCGTCATTCTACTTGGTGCCATTCCAAAACCACTCAGTGCCATTCCAATTCTACACTCAGTGCCATCCATGTACCACTCAGTTGTATTCATGTGCCACTCAGTACCATCTCCACCATTAATGTGCCATTCTCAAATGGTTACTTGTCCTCGTGTGAGCTCACGTTAGGACCTAAAACCACCAATTAGTAAGTCAATCAATCGATCAGTCAATCAATGAATCGATCAATCAATAGCACCACACTGCACAACTTCTTGTCCGAGTCGTGTTATGTAACATGTCACAGTTGAACTTTTTAACGCACTACCCCCACCCCCACACACACACAGACCACACATCCCTTCCTAGATAAAGGATTCACCCGGTACTCGCACTACACGGGTGAATACCAACCCTGTATAAAAACGGTCGAAAAAGCGGGTTAAGGAAATGAGAGCCTAATTTCACAATCTAAGAAGCAACATTTATTCTTTGTAGATGTCTTCATATTTACCCGCTACCTTTGAGTTGAAAAATATAATAAAATAGTTAGTTCAATACGATTTAAAATTGAAATCGATGGCGTTCTATGGCCGCCATCTTTGATTTTTGCATTCTCTCCCATTTCACCACATCTGTGGCAATATATGTAGCCATTTGATCATGGAACCACAGTTTCTACTTCATGTTCCATACTAAAGCTATTTTCGCCCGTATTTACAGTACGTTGTCGTTCACCCGTGTACTACAGGTACCGGGGGAATGTTTTATCTAACCCCTTCCATACTCCTGACATTCTGCTAGCGTTCATGTGGGGTTTTTTCACCCAGTAGGCGAGATTATTCGGTCATGGAGAGAAATTTAAACAAAACGAATTATTGTTTTTGAGGAAATAAAGAAAAAAAAACACTCACATATCAAATATACTGGGTTGTTTACATCACATGAAAGATGAAAATGAACGATGAATTACACCAATTGTGTGAGTTGTATTTTTTTTTAGAGTGTTATTTTTATTGTCTGGTTTTATTTTGGCTATGGTAGTTTGGTTTGTTCGGCTGATTGCCACTGTGCAGGAACTAACTGTCTATGGGGTTGTGGGGGTAGGGGGTAGCGGTGGTGGGTAGGAGGTGGGGGGGGGTGACATGGGGAGGGGCATATCAATGAATTATGATGCCAACTTATCTCCGTTTCAATTATATACCATTGTTGGTGCTACCAGACTGGGCCCGTCGCCACAAACCGTAGCCGATTTAAAGCTGCATTGTCCAATGAAAGCATCAACTTTTCGAAATTAAAGTAATTACTCGTCATATTCATTAAATATTTATTGCTGCATGGAAGGGAAAACTAAGTCAGTTTAAAGCTGCATAGTCCGATGAAAATATCCAATTTTCAAAACCAAAGCAATTATCTAGAGTTGATTGTACATATCTAACTTAGATACTGGTGCATTTATTAAACATTTGTCGCCACACAAAAAGGGAATACCGAGGCAATTTATTACTAATAGAGCCTGTTACTGCAGACACCTATGGTGTTAGAGTTTTGGCGTGCTTGCCAAGTTTAATTGCCTATTTGCACTTCAAATATCTCCAGAGTTATCCATTAAAAATAATATAACAATCAACCAACTATGTTCATCTAAATATATGACAGAAATTCAAAACCACCGGACTATGCAACTTTAAATAATGGTCCCAGGTTATTAATATTAACCACCCGGGGTTATGAAGTGAAGTGAAGTGAAGTGGAAAGTGAGTTTGCAATACGCTTGTCAATCACTCCCCTTCCCCCAGCACCAACGTTTTCGTACAATTTGCTATAACCCTTTGCTGCGTTCGATTGGTGCTTTGTTAGTACGCTGCTGGAGTCATAATCACCATCATTCCTGCACATACCGGTGAGCCACCGCCTGCCATCCCGTCGTCCCATCCCAGCGCTCCTCCCCCCTTCCCACCAATCTCTCCACCTCACTCACCCCTCCAACCCTCCTCACTTTCCCACTTCCCCACTTCCCTCTTGTCCCTTCCTTACATATGTCCTCCCCTTCCTCCCCTCCCATCTCTCCCATCCCTCCCTCCTCCCCTTCCTCACCTCCCTCCTCTCCCATCCCTCCCTCCTCCCCTTCCTCACCTCCCTCATCTCCCAGCCCTCGCTCCTCCTCTTCCTCACCTCCCTCCTCCTCTCCCTCATCCTGACCATACGGGATGGCTGAATGAGTTGAGCGTCCGTCTCCTGTTTTGGGAGATCGGGGGATCTGAACCCATGGGTTTGCGGGTTCGAACCATGGTTGAGTCAAACCAATGACTTAAATATTTATACCTGTCGCTTCCTAGCCAGGCCTTTGGCATTATTATGATAGGGCAAGGACTGGTTAGCTCAGTGTCAGGATAATGTGACTGAGTGAGATATCAGGTCATGGTGCTGGCAGCCTGGTCTCTCAGTGAGGCCTGGCCTCTCAGTGAGTCGCCATGAGTGTGCACTATCACAAGTCAGTACTGGTCCTGATATGACCTTAGATGTTGCTAGGACGTAAAACAACAACAAACAACAACTCTCCATCCTCCTTCCTCTCCCCCCCCCCCCCCCACCATTATAATTCCTTCTTCTCCCCTCCCTTTCGCTCCCTTCCCCTCCCCTTTCTTCCCCTCCCCCCACTCCCCCCCCCCTCCCCTCCCCCCCTCCCCTCCCCTCCCCTCCCATCCCCCCATCCCCTGCCATCCCCTCCCCTGCCATCCCCCCCTGCCATCCCAACCCCTCCCACCAATTAAAAGCCTTTCAATTCCCAGGGGACGAGCGTAGTAGTCTGCACTGACCTCTCAGGGAAGGATCCATATAGACAGGTATATGTGGATAGGGTGATTGCATCAGGGAGCCCAGGTAGTGTAATGATTAGCGCACTAGCCCCGGAATGGCAGGAAGAGTGTGTTTGAATCCTGCTCTAGGGGCAATATTGTGCAATATTTCTCATTTTGACCACCCCCAGAAAATAAGTCAGGGATGAAAGATTTCCGCGATTTAAAAAAATATTTTCCGATTAATGTTAAACAAAAAGATTAGGAATCAGGATGTCTATGACCAAATTGGTTGGTTCGAATCCTGTTCTTATATGACCTGAGATCTTACTAGAACATACATCCAAACAAGAATGAGTTAAGTATGGGCGATAATATAGGCACAACAAGGATAGTTGAAACCTGACTACCGTAATTTTTCCATGATTCCCTCACAGTGCTAATACAATGGGGGTGGGGGAATCCACATTTTCGCAGAAATTCGTTGCCAGTGTAATAATCTTGGCGTGCTTTCTACGTTTTTGGCCAGAGACCACTTTCATCCCTGAATTAAGTAAAATAAGAACCAGACGGGATGGCCGAATGAGTTAGAGCGTCCGTCTCCCGTGTTGGTAGACCATGGGATCGTGGGTTGGAACCCTGGTCGAGTCAAACCAATGACTTAAAAATTGATACTTGTCGCTTCCTAGCCAGGCACTCGGCATTAGTAGGATAGGGCAAGGACTGGTTGGCTCAGTGTCAGGATAATGTGACTGAGTGGGATATCAGGTCATGGTTCTGGCAGCCTGGTCTCCCAGTGGGGCAGCACTATAAAGTTGCCATGAGTGCACACTGTCACAAGTCGGTACCTGTCCTGATATAATCTTAGATGTTGCTAGGATGTAAAACAACAACAAACAAACAAGTAAAATAAGTGTAAGGTTATGTTAGTGGCTCTTTAGGCCGTGTATCCAGTGACTGTTCCCTTGTTCTGCGTTCCCTTGTGTACTTGTGGCCCGCCACACATACAAGTAACATGTTCATTCTCTATGTTCCCTGTACAAGCTGGTAAGGGTCCCTAGGTCCAACCTATGGGAACATCCACTAAGCAAAACACAGATTCATTGTCTGTGTGGCACATCACAAGGTCACAAGCAAACACAGAACAAGGGAACATGCCAGAAGGAAACAGTCTATGGATACACAGCCTTAAAGAGGCCAAACCCATTTGGCGGTGAGCACCTGTCAAAGATAGTGGGAGGAGTAAGAAAAACAGGAATAAAACAAACCGGATTTGGAGCGTTTTCTGTGAGTGAGAAAAAACAAGGCCGCCTAGGTGTGTTAGCGCTCTAAAAGCATCAGGTCCAGGTTGGCCATTACAATTAATTATATGCTCAGTTAAAAGGTCAAGTCTAAGCACCATATTCTGCAGCTTTATTATGGCAGAATTTTATGCATTAATGTGTAGTGGTACAATGAATCCCTGATTTAACATGCCCCTGTTTAACGTGAATTCAGATACAGGATCCTTACTGGGCCTGGAAAGTCTTGAAAAGCTTTGAACTTCATTTGCCCCATTTTAAGGCATTGACAAGCTTTGAATTTAGCCTATTTTGGGTAATTAGTCTTGAAAAGCCTTGAATTCTATCAAACTTTTCCCACTGATCTAATTTAGTCTTAAAATCACCATTCGCTATTGTTTCCCCCCCTGAAATCCAAGTGAAAATAGTCTTGAATTCCTGCCTTAAAAAGCTTTGAATGAGCCTTGAATTCCATATCTTCAGATGTGTATGGACCCAGCAGATATAACATGATGTGTCATTGGTCTCAGAATTCTTTATTTCAAAGGCAATTCAGTAAACTGAACCCTGATTTAGTGCAACCCCGTGTTTTTTTTCGCTATCTCTTTTTATGGACAACAGGTTTTCACTGTACTTGTCTTCAGCAACACTTGTGATTGTCAAACACTTTGCCATGTGCACTTCTTTTTTAATGTGCAAACTGTATTTTTTTTAATGTTTTAAATTTGTTTTCCTCATTTGACTAGCTCTCTCATAACAGGACACCTGTCATCTCAGGACGACATTGGTCCAGATACAGAGTTGTCCTTTGAAGACAGGTACTACTACTGTATACTGCAGCAGCGTTGTCTTTTATTTGTGTCACGTATGTTTGTTATAGATTATGAAAATGGTCCGAAATGGATGAGGAAAGGGTGGGGCAAGGACAGACTGTGGACACACAGTGCTGACCTAGTTTACTTTTTCCTTTTCTTTTAAAGCTGCATAGTCCGATGAAGCATAACATTTTCAAAACCAAAGCAATTAACCAAATAATTGATTCTATGTTTAACTGTTCTATCCTTTTCAATTCCATTACTATATCGTTGATTTCATGCTCATTCGACTGGCCGCCACCGTCTCTCCTTCACGTCACCATTGCATTGTTTTTGGTGAATAAATTCCTGCCCAAGCGCTGACATGCTATGTAATACATGTCTACTGGCTCTACTCCCCCGCATTGGATGTGTATCAATTACTATTAATCATAACTAAGGCCGCCGGTGTATTCCGCCGCCGCTGTCATTATAAACACCCGAGATATTACCAATTATTATTCTGGTTTGAGTTAAGAAGGTGGTTACTAGTCCCGAAGAGAGGGTTACGCTACATACCGGGAGGTCTTCCTTACTCCCTCGTCTGGACAAAAGGCCCTTGGTACTAGACATAATAATGAACCATCATTAGGGAGTTGACCATGGCGGTTAGTGTAATAAGGTACCTGTTCATAAAGGGTAAGGAATGCAAGGAATGTCTCAATCACATTTTAAGAGCTCAGCACTTTATTTCTGTTCCTACCAAAACCAGCTAATCTCTTCAATCGTCGATGCTATGAATAGATACTTCCCCTCCATTCTTTTAGAGTTTAAATATTCCCAATTACTGTATTTAAAGCCTAAATCTCGTCTAAAACATCAGAGCTTGCATGAAACACGTCTGATGGGTCCGGGCCCGACGGCTCGAACCTTCAACGTTGCTAGGAGAGTAGCGCAGGATGCCGCGGCGCGTCTCCTAGCAACGAGTTACAGCAGCGAACCCTTTCCCTCATTTTATGGCCAATGCGGGTTCGTCTTGGCGAGCAGCCCGCATTTCCATATGTGGGTTGCTTGACCCAAGCCCGCATTGGCCACAGCTCGATTATACTCTTGCCCACTTCATATGTATATCTACTGTGTCTAACTTAGATATTGATGCATGTCATGGGGGTGATGAAAATGGGAAATATTGCGCCTAGCCTCTTTGCATTCCGGGCCAGTGTGCTAACCATTACACCACCTAGGCTCTCTGATATCACCATACTACCCAAGCCTACCTGTCTATGTGGCTCCTTGCCTGAGAGCTCAGTGCCGACTATTATACTGCCTTGTTTTACTTTGAAAGCATCAAGATTTACAAATCAAGTCACTGACCTAGATTTGATTCTACATATCTAACTTAGATACTGGTGCATCCAATAAGCATTTGTTGCTGCATACAAGTCAATTTACTAGAATCTGCTACTGAAGAAGCCTATGGTGTCAAGTTTTTGTGTGCTTGCCAATATTAATTTGACATGTTTGCACTTCAATTATCTCAAAACTTAGCCATTTAAAAAATCTAAGTTACTTCAAACTAATGTAAGGTAGATTATAACAATCAATTTAATATATTTATCTCAGAAAATGACAGAAATTAAAAACCAGTCAATGCAACTTTAAGTAAATAGGGCATCACTGACTTGAAGCCTAGTCCTTGTTTGTGTGTGGGCGTCTCAATCAGCATCCGTTCCTGCTCACGTTGCCAAACATAACTCTGTTTGTTCATTGGGGTTTTACATGCTAGCAACACCTGAGGTCATACTAGACAGGATGACTGAATGATTTGACCATCCGTCTCCCGCTTTGGTAGATTGTGGGTTCGAACCCTGGTTGAGTCAAACCAATGACTTAAAAATTGATACTTGTCACTTCCTAGCCTGGCACTCGGCATTCATAGGACAGGGCAAGGACTGGTTGGCTCAGTGTCCGGATAATGTGACTGAGATGTGAGTGGGATATCAGGTCATGGTGCTGGTGGCCTGGTCTCCTAGTGGGGCTGCACTATAAAGTCACCATGAGTGCGCACTGTCACAAGTCGGTACCTGTCCTGATATAACTTTAGATGTTGCCAGGACGTAAAACTCCAACAACCAACCAACAACCAACCTGAGGTCATATCAGGAATCGTACCGCCTATTGGTGCCTTTATAGTGGTTCCCCACTGGGATACCAGGCTGTTGACACTATGGCCGGAAATCTCAATCGGTCACATTATCCTGTCACTGAGCCGACCAGTCCCTGCTATATCCTGGTAATGATAAGGACCATGCATCATAGCGACAAGTAACCTTTTCTAAGTCTTCGGTTTGACTCTGCCGAGGATTGATCCCACAGCTTCCTACAAGGGTAACGATTGCAACAGTATAACAACAAGGAGAATACAGTAAAACCTCTCTATTCCGACCCCTCCACAGATCCACCACTACCCTATATCGATCGCTTTAATTGGGTCCCAACAATACCATTGTAAGGATCTTCTAACTCTCTAAACCGACCACCTCCCTAAATGGTCCACTGAAAGCCAGTCCCAAGTTCAGTCGATTTAGACATGTTTTACGGTATTTCTGAAAGGACCTATAGAGGAAGCTTGAGGAGGGTGGAAAGGACACTTTCTTGTTTTGTTCGTGATCATGCCATCTTCACCATCTGTGCCACCCCACCAGGATGTAGGTTAGTCACCAGGAGGCGTGGCAGGCGTCGTAGTGTGTTAGGGGTGAGGGTCATTTGATGCGCACCCTACGGTAGTACTGGTCCTCCAGCACTAGGAACTGACAGTGTCGGCTGTTCTCAACACTCAGGGCTTTCTCTCCACCACCCCAAGCACCACCACGGCAACTGGTGGATGAACCAGCGGACAAACCAGTGGACATACCAGTGGATAAACCAGTGGAAGCACCACTGGGGACGCCAGCGGATAAACCAGTGGCGACACGCCAGCGGATAAACCAGTGGATAAACCAGGTGAGACACCTGCAGATAAACCAGTGGAGACATTACCGGATGAACCAGCGGATGAACCTGCGGAGACACCAGTGGATGAACCAGTGGAGACACCAGCGGATGAACCGGTGGAGACACCAGCGGATGAACCGGTGGAGACACCAGCGGATGGACCAGTGGAGACACCAGGCGCATAACCAGCCGCCAGCAACACAAGGCACCACACTCACTGCATAACTAGGTTCCTAACCAGTTGTCGTGACAGATGCATGATCAGGTATGACAACTAGTGGCTAGCTGACTGTCATACCAGTTGCCATAAACTACCTGTTGTCACACTGCCTGTCGCACTACATGTCACATTGGTGCTCACGCTGATTGTCACCACTTGGCACATGAGCTGTCACCAGATACCACACCTGCTGTCATACTAGCTGTCATATCTGGTGTCACACTAGCTGCATAAGCAGGTTCTTAATCGGCTGTTAAGCCAATTGTCGCAACAGCTGTCATGCTAGGTACCATATTAGCTGTCACCAGGTCTATGTAGATGACGCAGAAACACAAACAGAAACCAATGCAGAAACACGACCAGAAGCCCATGCAGAAACACAAACAGAACCCCATGAATGAGCACAAGTAGAAGCCCATGCAGAAGCACAAACAGAAACCCATGCAGATGAACATGCAGAAGCCCCAGTAAAAGCACAAACAGAAGCCCACACAGAAGCACAAACAAAACCGTACACAGAAGCCCATGCATAAGCACAAGTAGAAGCCCACGCAGAAGCACAAGCAGAAGTCCACACAGAAAGACAAACAGAAGCCCCAGTAGAATCACAAACAGGAGCCCACAAATAAATACACACAGAAGCCCCAGTAGAAGCACAAACAGAAGCCCACACAGAAGCCCATGCAGAAGCCCCAGTAGAAGCACAAACAGAAGCCCCAATAGAAGCACAAGTAGAAACCCAAGCAGCACAGTCGGTACACAGCTTCACAACTAGTGCTCAAGCAGCAGCTTAGCTGCCCTACCACATGACCTAGTTGTTAATGAACTGTACAACCACCTGCAAAATTCAACACAGCCGGGGGAAGAACCAGGTGCACATACCGGAAGTGGTGACAATGCTGCACCGTTGTGGCACATGCGCGGTATGTATGTGTAATTTACTTTGCTGAACGATATTCATTTACACATTAGTACTACTTAATAGTAGTACTAGTAGTAAATACTAATAGCTCGAATGTGTGGCTGTGTGGGAGTGAGTGCACAAAGGTCATAGCGATGTGTGATAATATACTTATTAACCCGGGCACAATGCCACTTATCACTTCACCACTCGACCAAGGTTCGACCCCCACGATCTACCAACACGGGAGATGGACGCTCAACTCATTCGGCCATACCGTCTGCCATTATCATGCATCATCTATGACCGGCAGCTCGGACATGTTATTCCGCTCACTGTAATGGAGTAGCTATTGTTTAAACTACCCCCAGCACAGTTATCGCATTGGTGTGGTTCTGTTCTATCACTGTCAACAGCCACACTCTAAATCTAAATTATCCAAATAGGTTTTTTTAAATTCATAAATACATTGCGTATTAGTAGTTAGTTTTTGCCCAACACTGGGTTTGATACTGGGAAGTAGTTTTAAAAAAAAAATCAATCTCTGGCTACAAGGACTTACTAAAATGTATATTTGTGGCGATTTTGCCTCTTAGAGGACACATCATTACTGGGTTGTTCTCTGAAACTGGGTCACACTTTTGTGACATGGACACCAAAAGTGAAAACATTCAAAACGATTGCAGAAAATAAACAAATAATAGCAGAATCCATATTCATATGAAGGTTTACATGTTGTACATGTGTTATGTCAGAGTTGGGTGAGTGTGTGGGGGTGCGTGTGTGTGGTTGTAGGACTGGGGGTGTGTGAGTTTATATGTGTTGGTGTGGGTAAGTTTGTTGGGGTGGGTTAGTTGTGGGTGGGTTGGTTGTGGGTGAGTTTGTAGGAGTGTGGGCGGGGGGAGTTTATAGGTGTGGGTGTCGGTGAGTTTGTTGGGGTGGGTTAGTTGGTTGGGTTGGTTATGGGTGAGTTTGTAGGAGTGGGGGGGGTGTGAGTTTGTAGGAATGGGGGTGTGTGAGTTTGTAGGAATGGGGGTGTGTGAGTTTGTTGGGGTGGGTTGGTTGTGGGTGAGTTTGTAGGAGTGGGGGTGTGAGTTTCTAGGTGTGGGTGAGTTTGTTGTGTTGGGTTGGTTGTGAGTGAGTTTGTAGGAGCGGGGTTGTGTGAATTTGTATGAATGGGGGTGTGTGAGTTTGTTGTGCTGGGTTGGTTGTGGGTGAGTTTGTTGGGTTGGATTGGTTGTGGGTGAGATTGTAGAAGTGGGGTGGGTGAGTTTGTGGGTGTGGGTGAGTTTGTGGGTGTGGGTGAGTTTGTGGGGGTGGGTGAGTTTGTGGGGGTGGGTGAGTTTGTGGGGGTGGGTGTAAAGACAGAATGCGCTGGCTTCTACGGATTGAGTTTGAGTTGTAGGCAAAAAGGGGGGGGGGGAGGGCAAGTCTCAGGATGTTGTCTCCGGGGTTGAGAGTTGAGTCAAGCCGTTGGAATCCCACGTGGATGCCCCCCTCCCCCCTGCCATTACACACTCCCCCCCCCCCCCACCCTTTTGCGTCTACCAGCCCCTTGGCCTGCCCCCTGGCGGCTGAGCTGCGGGTTTTGTGACGGCGCGCTGCGGGTCTGCGAGACGCGGGTGTATCGTGTTGTACAAAGACACTGGTGAACCCGGACGTGCCCCCCCCCGCCCCCCCCCCCCCCGCCCCCCGCCCCGCCCCGCCCCGCCCCGCCCCGCCCCGCCCCGCCCCGCCCCGCCCATCTTTCTTTTTCATTACTGATTTTTGTGCCAAAATCCTACTCCCAGACCCTCCCACTATAACATCCCTTAAGATCTTCCATTTTTTATTTTACAATGTTGGCTAGCATAGCGCAGCACAGCACAACGTAGCGTAGCGTAGCGTAGCGTAGCGTAGCGTAGCGTAGCGTAGCGTAGGATAGCAGATTATATGCGCGTGGGAAGTGAGACAGGGAGAGAGACAGATACAGGCAGAAAGAAGAGAGGGGGGGGGGGGGTCAGTGAGACAGACAGACACAGACAGACAGACAGACAGACAGACAGACAGACAGACATCATGTAGCAAGAGTCTGCGTGTGGAGTATGGCTTGTGACCACAGTTGCAGATGGCGAGTATGGATGAAAATTAAAAATTAAAATAAATAAAAGCTTGGAAGCGGATGCAGTGGTGGCAGGAAGAAATGGGTGCGTGGGAGTGTTTGACTAAAGGTTCAATCCACATCCGTTCTCAATATAGGTACATATCTGTGCTTTTGATTCAGTCATTGATTAGGGTTTTATATATATCCTAACAAAATGTACGATTATATCGAGAGAGAGTACCGACTGTTGGCAGTGTGCACTCCGATTGGCTTGATAGTGCTGCTCCACTGAGATACCTATTTGACGGCATGTTCTAAAGGTCCATGTAGCTGCCCGCACCCACTTTCCGGCATAAAAGCTTGGGGATTGTGGGTTCGATCCGACATACAACATAGCAAATAGAAAGTTTCCATAATAATAATATTCGTATAAATGCTTTATACCACACATAATAGAATAAATACCCCATTAAGTCCTAATATCCTTGCGTCGCAGTTAAATCATCTATATTTAGTGAAATATTTATCACGACCTATGGAATGCATGGGCCTTCCATGTGCTTTACCCCCATCCTAGCCTGGAGTGTTTGGGTGGGCATACATTTTGGTCACATACTCACTCACTCACTCACTCACTCACTCACTCACTCACTCACTCACTCACTCACTCGCTCAGTGTCATGTCCGAGTGGGATATCGCGTCATGGTGCCGACAGCCTTGTCTCCCAGTGGGGTAGCACTATAAAGTCATGGGTACGCACTGTCACAAGTCCTGAGATGTTGCCAGGGCGTAAAACTCCAACAACCACTCACGCATGCTCACTCAGTCACTCATGCTCTCGGTCATGCTCGCTCGCTCGCTCACTCACTCACTCACTCACTCACTCACCAGTTTAATAATTGTTAATGGGTTAATTTCAAATTTAAAAACGCCCACAAACATTTGCCAAGTGTGTGACATTTGTGTTAGTAAAATGGCGCCACAAACCGGATGACTGACCCGGCGTGTCGCCTATATTTGCCTTAGATAGGACAGTTGTGTGTGTGTGTGGGTGGGTGAGGGGGAGGTGGGTGGGTGGGTGAGGGGGAGGGTCCATGCAGTACGCTGGGGGTGGAGTCAGTAGGTTGGTCCATAGGATGGGTACTGATTTGTGACAGTTTACACCAGTCCTTGCCCTATCCTTTTAATGCCGAGCGCCAGGCTAGGAAGCTCACTCACTCAGCAAATATCAGAAAATGTAAATCCCTACAAATACCTAGGCCTAGAGCTGGACAGCCAGTTAAACTACAATCTATGTATCACAAAAATCATCCAAAAAATAAACCACAAACTGTGGCTATTTGCAAATCTAAGAAACTATATGACGCAATAAATGTCAATAAAAATCTCCAACGGTATGTTGCTCCCATACTTTGACTATGGGGATGTAATTTACATGGGGGCTAAAGAAGAATTACTAAAAAAAACCTGGCAAATACTGCAAAATAGAGCCCTAAAGACCCGCCTCAAAGTAGACAAACTGCACCCCACATATGACATACACAAAAGAACTAAAGTAATGTTATTAGAAAACAGAAGAATAATCCACCTAAAAACCCTAGCGTATGGATATAGTCGAGACAATAAACATCTAATCCAACCACTAAGGAACACCAGAGCAAACAATGCACCACTACTAAGGCAGACCAGAAGCCAAATCAAAGCTCACGAAGGAAGCCCACTGGAAATGGCTGCCAAAGTATGGAACGCACAAACGGTAAAGGAACGACAAATTCCTGATCTAAAAACATACAAAAAATATCTGTGCAAAATAAAACCAGGAAACCCTCTCAAAGCTGTTCCACAAGGGGGCATACCATAGCTGGTAACCCCCTGCCAGAAAACAGCCAGATAACATCAAATCCAAACATAAACCAACTACCTATTATGTACAAGCCTATAATATGTAAATAGAGTAGGCTAGTCTGGAATTAAGTGTAGGAAAAAATAAAAAGAGGAAGAAGTCTTACCAAGAAAATCCCAAAAAACTAACATAGATCACTAACCATAATATTAAAGGCCCTGTCACACTACGACGTATGGCGCCGGCGTGTGCGTAACTTGTTGAAATACATTTCAAATCAAAATAGGTTGGCATACACCAAACTTTTCACGCTGCGAGGGGCGTACACACAATGTATGCAGAACGTTTCTCTGACCCATTGAGAGCATTCATGTGCCTCACAAAACGTTTGCATACGCTGACGGTTCGCTGACCAATGTTACATACGTTACTCCATCGCTAGAAGTATGGCGCATATGTTAAGTATGCTGGAGATATGGCAGGCATATTTTCAAAGTACGTTTGGAGTACGTTATGCATCCATTGGCTGTACGCAGACGTAACGTAACGTATGCCGACGTGTTGGTCGGAAATCGCACACGTCGGCATACACTAAGGCCATATGTCGTAGTGTGACACCCCCTTAAGAAACACAGACCGATAAATGCCCATCATTGAAAACAAGCTCGATCATCCGAGCTTATACGCTATGGACACCATAAACATCCCATACAAAAAAAATAAAAAAAATAAAAATTTAAATTAAAAAAAAGGAAGCGACCAGTATCAAGTTTATGTCATTGATGATTGGTTTGACTCGACCGGGAATTCCACGAACTCCTGATCTTCCACGTGGGAAGCCTGCGCTCTACCGATTCGGTCTCCGCGTCCGTGGGGGGCAGGGGGGGGGGGGCGTTGCGGAGAAGATGGTTGGGAGGGAAGGAGGGTGGGCTATCCGAGATAAAGCACGTGGGAACAAGGAAGTGTGGGGTTGTCTGTGCCCATCAGCGATAACTGTGTGACCCTGTATGTGTGTTATCACTGATAAGACTTGGTCCACGTCTCACCGGGAATAGACTCTCTCCGGACACCGGATGAACCGATCTTAAGGACAGGCAGGGGGATGAGGGAGTGGGGAGGGGAACAGTTTTGTTTGTTGTTGTTTTACGCCCTAGCAACATCTGTGGTCATATCAGGACGGGTACCGACTTGTGAGAGAGCGTACTCATGGTGACTCTATAGTGCTGCCCTCACTAATACAACACAGTAGGGGGACTTTTCTTGAATTCTTTAGGAGTTACTATGGCCAGATACACCCTCAGCAAAGGGTGATGCTGATATGTCAGAAGTAGATTTCCTTTTAGTGTTACTCTTATTGGTGCAAGTCTTCTTCGATGTCCATCGGGTGAGGGTGAAGGTGAAGGCGACGACCTTTCCTCTGCTGAGGCTTTTGTTTAGTATGGGATATATGATCAGTTCCCAGTTTGAAACCGTGCTGTGCCTTTGCAAATAGAAGCATGCCATGAACTCCTCTCCTTGGCCACTGTTTCCCAGGTTTCAGTGTTGAGATTACGTTTCTTCAGATCGTATTTAAGGCAGGCCTTGAACCTTTTCTTCTGACCACCTCGGTTTCTGTGTCCTTTTTAAAAGATCACAGTAGAAGAGCACTTTTGGTATTCTATCCTCATCCATATGGAGTACATGGCCAGCCCACGTGAATTGTGCTCTCCTGACCATGCAGTCAATAGTGACAATTTGTGCTCTTTCTGCGATCTTATCATCCCATCTGATATTCATAATTTTCCTGAGATAGCCAAAGTGGAAATAGTTTCTCCCCTCCCTTCCCCTACCCTCCCCCTCCCCTCTCCGATCCTCTCCACTCCACTCCCCTCTCCTCCCCCTCCCTTCTCTTCCCCTCTCCTCCCCTCCCCTTCCCCCGCCCCTCCCCCTCTCACCCTCCCCCCTCTCCTCTCCCCCTGTCCCCCTCTCCTCTCCCCTCCCCCCTCTCCCCTCTCCTCTCCTCTCCTCTCCTCTCCTCTCCTCTCCTCTCCCCTCCTCTCCCCCTCCTCCCCGCCCCCCCCTGTCCCGTCCCGTCCCCTCCCCTCCCCTCCCCTCCCCTCCCCTCCCACTCCCCCCTCCCCTCCCCTCCCCCTCCCCTCCCTCCCCTCCCCCCCTCCCTTTAGGCACCAACCACTAGTTGTGCTGTGCTATTGTTAGCCCTACGTGAGTCCCTCGACGAGTTTAATTATGATCCAGGTCCTACTTGTCTAATGTATCGCCTCTCGCGTCTCGAGTTGCCTGCTAGCTCGCTGGGTGGGTGGGAGCGCAGGGGGCAGGTGGGCGGGACGGCCGTACGCACGGTGGCAGCCATTGATACTGCTGTTCGGGCCCTATACGGTTATAGTGAGTTGGGAATCTGGAGCAGGCATTGCGGGGGTGGAGGGGGAGGGGGAGGGGGGGGGGGCACCACGCGCTTTGTCTCTCCAGGGTCCTGTTCTTTGTTTGTGTGTCAACGTCCGGATGTGTGAGTGGGGCGTGCACATTGCACAGTAAATCCCATCTTCCCTTATCATACACACACATACACGTACACACATACACACGTAATACATATATACACGCACATACACACATAACACCCACACACACATACATCTCACTTACAAACACCCACACGCACCCACATACACTTACTTTCACACACACACACACGCACGCACACACACACAACACACACCACACACACACACACACACACACACACACACACACACACACACACACACACACACACACACACACACTGCCAGAACAGTCCAAAGAGACTGGCAACTGCATGGTGCCCCGGCCCGCCTATCCCCTCCACCATCTCCCCACCACGTCCCCCCTACGGCCCCACCCCCACCTGGCGGTGAGTGACAGTGCTTCTAAGACCAAAACTAGCGCACGTTCCAGCGAATCCGGAGCGTCCATCCAGTAGTGAAACAACAACAACAACAACAACAACGCCGCCAACACAAACACACACCAGCACGACAATCGCCATCAACACCAGCAGCGCCCGCCGGGACTAGGACTAGTAGGAGTATGAGTAGGTGGAGGAGGACACCCGGGTACTGGAGGGGGAAGGCGCCGGCCACAGCCGGGCACACCTGCAGGTACGCACACATTACACTGGCGCCCGGCGTCACGGCGCCGGACCAGGGGCGGTAATGCACCCCGCGCCCGGTGTTTGTGTGGGGAGGGTTGGGGGAGAGGGAGGGGGGGGGGGGGCGTGGTACCACTGCGGCCGCCCGGTCGGAACGACTGATGGGGTGGCTGCAGGTTGCAGACGGTGGCCTGAGTGCATGACGTAGCTGCTGATGCTGGGGGAGGGGAGCGGAGTTATGTCGGATGGTGTGGTGGTGACTAGCTGAGTGGGTGAGTGGTTGTGAATGAGTGCATACATGGTCATATAGGGATCTGTGAGTGAGGTGGTATCGGTGGGATATGAAGGGGGGGGGGGGAGGGCCAGGGCCAGGCACACTTGTGACAGAGGCATGCTGTTGGATTCTGTGGGGTAGTGACTGTGTACACAATGCCGGTGCTGGCTTCCGGGTTGGTGTGTGGCTTGAGACAGTGCATCTTGTGGGCTGTAGGATGGTATCAGGCTTGTGACAGTGCTTATTGTGGGATGTAGGGTGGTGTCAGGCTGGTGACAGTGCATTTTGTGGGATGTAGGATGGTATCAGGCTGGTGACGGGGAATCTTGTGGGATGTAGGATGGTATCATGCTGTTGACAGTGCATCTTGTGGGATGTAGGATGGTATCAGGTTGGTGACTGCTTATTGTGGGGGTGTAGGGTGGTATCAGGTTAGTGACAGTGTATATTGTGGGATGTAGGATGGTATCAGGCTGGTGACAGTGTATCTTGTGGGATGTAGGATGGTATCAGGCTGGTGACAGTGCATCTTGTAGGATGTAGGATGGTATCAGGCTGTTGACGGTGCATCTTGTGGGATGTAGGATGGTATCAGGCTGGTGACAGTGCTTATTGTGGGGTGTAGGGTGGTATCAGGTTAGTGACAGTGTATCTTGTGGGATGTAGGATGGTATCAGGCTGGTGACAGTGCATCGCGTTGGGATGTAAGATGGTCTCAGGCCGGTGACTGCTTATTGTGGGGTGTAGGGTGTAGGGTGGTATCAGGTTAGTGACAGTACATCTTGTGGGCTGTAGGATGGTATCAGGTTGGTGACAGTGCATCTTGTGGGATGTAGGATGGTATCAGGCTGGTGACAGTGCTTATTGTGGGGTGTAGGGTGGTATCAGGTTAGTGACAGTGCATCTTGTGGGCTGTAGGATGGGATCAGGTTGGTGACAGTGCATCTTGTGGGATGTAGGATGGTATCAGGTTAGTGACAGTGCATTTTGTGGGATGTAGGATGGTATCAGGCTGGTGACAGGGAATCTTGTGGGATGTAGGATGGTATCAGGTTGGTGACAGTGCATCTTGTGGGATGTAGGATGGTATGAGGTTGGTGACAGTGCTTATTGTGGGATGTAGGGTGGTATCAGGTTGGTGACAATGCATTTTGTGGGATGTAGGATGGTATCAGGCTGGTGACAGTGCTTATTGTGGGATGTAGGATGGTATCAGCCTGGTGACAGTGTATCTTGTGGGATGGAGGATGGTATCAGCCTGGTGATAGTGTATCTTGTGGGATGTAGGCTGGTGACAGTGCTTATTATGGGATGTAGGGTGGTATCAGGTTAGTGACAGTGTATCTTGTGGGATGTAGGATGGTATCAGGCTGGTGACAGTGCTTATTGTGGGCTGTAGGATGGTATCAGGCTGGTGACAGTGCTTATTATGGGTTGTAGGTGGTATCAGGCTGGTGACGGTGTATCATGTGGGATGTAGGGTGGTATCAGGCTGGTGACGGTGCTTATTGTGGGATGTAGTTTGGTATCAGGTTGGTGGCGGTGCTTTTTGTGGGTTGTAGGGTGGTATCAGGCTGGTGACAGCATATTGTCGGTTGTAGGGTGGTATCAGGCTGGTGACAGTGTATCTTTTGGGTTCTAGGGTGGTGTCAAGCTGGTGAGAGTACATATTGTTGGTTTTGTAATGGTGTCAGGTTCTGGCGTGGTGTCAGGCCAGTGTTCGATGATGACGGTGGTTTGCAATAGCAAGCAGTAGATTCTGACCACATGGAGAAGCAGCGTGCACTGGATGTTGACAGTGGCTGACTGGGTACATACACAAACAGAGAGTACTTCAAGGGTGACAGTGCCTGACAAGCAGGCTACTAAGGTCTCAATGACTGGTCATGTGACTATCACCCACAAACAAAAACTTCTCTCCTCCCCCCCAACTCCTTTTCTCCAACACTTGGCTCGACGACTTGGCACTCTTATTCACCAATAGGCCTGTAATGAAGCAGTAACTGCCAGTATGCTCTATTCTGGCTGTATCGTCTCCCAGCCAACCTGTTGCCCCGGTGATGTTTGTTTGTTGAGGTTTTACATCCTGGCAACATCTAAGGTCATATCAGGATGGGTACTGACTTGTGACGGTGTCCACTCAAGGTGACTTTATAGTACTGCCCCACTGGGTGACTAGGCTGTCGGCACAATAACTCGATTTCCCACTCAGTCACATTATCCTGACACTTGCCCTATCCTAGTAATGCTGATTGCCAGGCTAGGTAGCAATAAGTATCCATTTTGAAAGTCATTGGTTTGACTTTGACGTTCCGCATGGGAAGTCTGCGCTCTACTGATTCGGCCACTGCATCTGGTTTTCCCAGTGATCATTGCGTTAGTTATAGTTGTGCCCATCAAACTGCAACACTGGCGCTGCACCAATCACTGGTGCCCTGTGACTACTCCCCACACCCCCCATCCCTCTATCACCCATCACCCTTCCCCCATGCCCCCCTGGGCTGTCTCCATCAGGGCCTCCTGTGACATTTCTCTTTGATTTAGGCCAGCAATACAAATGACTACTTTTGCTGAAGGAAGCCACTTGTCATTGTCGTAGCCATTGGCATAGCCATTGCCATTTTCATAGCAATTGTCATTTCCATAGCGATAGCCATTGGCATAGCCACTGACATAGACATTGCCATTCTCATAGCCATTGTCACTGCTCTTGTCATAGCCATTTTCATTGGCAGTCATTTCAATTGGGATGACAAGTGCCATTTCTATAGCCACTGGCATAGGCACATCCATTTGTGTTGCCACTACCATTTGTATGGCTATTGCCATTGGCATTGTCATAGCGATTGAAATGATCATTGGCATAACCATTTCCACAGCCATTGCCATTTCTGTAGGGAAATGCCTGAAATCGGATAAGAGTTCACCAACGTGGCGATGCATGTGATGGTTGTACATTTTTTTTTTTTGGTGGCTTTTTTTTCAGTGCTCTATTCGATGGTTGTATTGCATGGGGGGAAATTTTGTTAGGAAAATTAGTATCAATTTTTTCATCAATTTTTCATTTTCTGTACCAAATTAGAATTATAAAGAAAAAGATGTAGAGGCAACAACTGGGCCGGTATTTCGAACCACCTGCTTTCCACATGGGAGGCCAGCACTCTTACCGACTCCGCTGGTGCCAATTTGTGACAGTACACACTTCTGGTTGCTTTATAGTGTTGTCCCACTGATATACCGGACTGTTAACACCACCATTCGATATCAGACTGCAACCATCTTCTGCTGACATTCTGCCAACCATTCCTTGCCCTATCCCAGTTGTACTAAGCGGCATGCGAGGTAGTTATACTTTTGGTAAGTCTTTGGTTTGAGTCCAGAATGGATTGATTGTACGCATAGTTTCCTGCACAGGGAGTGGGGCATTGCCACAATTTGTTTGAGGCTGTTTATTTTTTATCATAGCAACATCTAAGGTCATAATCATATATTAAGATGGGCACCGACTTATGACAGAGTGTACTTAAGGCGACTTTATAGGGCTGCCCTAATTGGGAGACGGAGCCGTCGACACCATGACCCGATATCCCAGTGCGTCACATGATCCTGATACTGAACAAACTAGTTCTTGTTCTAGCCTTTTAATGTGGAACACAAACAAGGTAGTTTCCCTCCCTCTCTCGTTCCTTCTCAATCCTTCTCCATCCTTCGACCAGACGGGATGGCCGAATGAGTTAGAGCGTCCGTCTCCCATGCTGGTAGATCCTGGTCGAGTCAAACCAATGTCTTAAAAATTGATACTTGTCGCTTCCTAGCCAGGCGCTCGACATTATTAGGATAGGGCAAGGACTGGTTAGGTCAGTGTCAGGATAATGTGACTGAGTGGGATACCAGGTCATGGTGCCGGCAGCCTGGTTTCCCAGTGGGGGTAGCACTATAAAGTAACCATGAGTGCGCATTGTCACAAGTCGGTGCCCATCCTAATATGACCTTAGATGTTGCTAGGACATAAAACAACAACAAACAAACAAACTCTCCATCCTTCCCAATCCTTCCCCATCCTTCCCCATCCTTCCCCATCCTTCTCCATCCTTCCCCATCCTTCCCCATCCTTCCCCATCCTTCTCCCCCCCCCCCCCTCAATCCCTTTCTTCCTAGCCTCTCCTTCACTCCCCAACTGCCTCCCTTTCCTCCCTCGCGTTCCCTCCGCATCCCCCATCCCTCCATCCCTCCATCCTTCATTCCCTTGTCATTCCCACCACCCCTATCTCTCCTCATAGTTCTCTTCCACAACTCTACCACTCCACCGCTCTACCACTCCACCACTCCACCACTCTACCACTCCACCACTCTACCACCCCTCCACCCCTCCACTCTACCACCCCTCCACATCACTCCACCACATCGCTCCCCACACACTCCTCCCCACCCCCCACCCCCCCTACTCCACCTTACCACACATACTGAAACCCAAGTGTGCTCTCAGTGTTGATTGCGAGTGGGAACCTCAAGTGCAGCGCAGTGCGGTGCAGTGCAGTGCAGAGCAGTGCAAGACAGTGCAGTGCGGTGCAGTGCAGTGCAGTGCAGTGCAGTGCGGTAACAATAAGCGCACTGAGCGATCTGCGGTCATGTTGCGCCCCGTACGGCCGTACCAGCGGGTGACGAGCCGTGGCACGGGCTGGCTGCCTGCCTGCCTGCCTGCCTGCCTGCCTGCCTGCCTGCCTGCCTGCCTGCCTGCCTGCCTGCCTGCCTGCCTGCCTGCCTGCCTGCCTGCCTGCCTGCCTGCCTGCCTGCCTGCCTGCCTGCCTGCCTGCCTGCCTGCCTGCCTGCCTGCCTGCCTGCCTGCCTGCCTGCCTGCCTGCCTGCCTGCCTGCCTGCCTGCCTGCCTGCCTGCCTGCCTGCCTGCCTGCCAATGCGGGCCGTGCTGGTCCACCGTCCCCACCGTCCTATTGCGCCGTACACCCTACGCACACCGTCGCCACCACGTGTGTGTACCCACCATCCCGCCTCCCTGCCCGCCCGCCGCACGACTGGGGCAGCCGTCTTTGCGCCCCGCATACCAGCGGCCGGTGGGGTCCGCTTGTTGCGGGGACCAGTTGTGGCGGGGACCAGTCGTTGCGGGGCTCTGTCCTGTCAGCGCTGCTGTCCTGCTAGTGTTGTCTCCTGCTCCTGCTCATGCTCATGCTCATGCTCATGCTCTTGCTCTTGCTCTTGCTCTTGCTCTTGCTCTTGCTCTTGCTCTTGCTCTTGCTCTAGCTCGTGTTCTTGATCTTGATCTTGATCTTGATCTTGATTTTGCTCCTGATCTTGCTCCTATCGACACTCTACTTCTGCCCAGACTCAGACTCTACTGTTCTACTTCTGCACTACTACTGCACTACTACTGCACTATCCCAGCTCTACTACTGCTTCTGTTTAGGCTGAGGTTACTGTTCCTCCCCTTTTCTTCTTCTCGCTCCTCATTTCAACCACCTTGTTTTTGTTTTTCCTGACCTCCATATTGGTGTCTGGGTGGTAACTTCCTCTCTAATTATTCACTCACTCACTCACTCACTCACTACTCACTCACTACCTCACTCAGTTACTACCCACTCACTACTCACTCACTACCCACTCACTCACTACTCACTTACACACTCACTCACTACTCACTCACACCACTCACTCTCTCACCACTCACACGCACTCACCACTCACTCTCTCACTACTCACACACACACTCACCACTCACAACTCACTCACTACTCACTCTCACCACTCACTCATCACTTACTCATCACCCACTCCCCACTCACTCACTCACTCTCTCACCACTCAGTCACTCACCCACTCACTCACACTCTCACTCACTGTCACCACTCCCTCACACACTCAATCACTCACCCAATCATACTCAATCGCACTCAATGACTCACTCACGACTCACTCACTCTCACTGACTCACTCACTCTCTCATGACTCACTCACTCTCACTGACCCACTCACCCTCTCACGACTCACTCATTCACTCACTCACACATTCCACTCACTCCACTCACTCACTCCCTCACCCATTCATACTCACACACCAGCTATGTGCACGTGATGTTCCCCGTACGTACCTGTACCCCCTACTAGCATGGCGGCAACAACAGCAGCAACAACAACAACAGCAGCAGCATCAGCAGAAGCAGCAGCAGCAGCGGCGGTAGCGGCGGCAGCGGCGGCGGGCGCTGTCACTGCGGCGGGATGTATTTTGGTGGCAGGCTGTCGCCGGGTCAGCCCGGTACTATAAGTAGTTGACGGCTCGAGCGGCGCCCGCCCCCGGCTCGCCCAGGCCGCCCAGTGCCGCCGTCAGTGCAGCGTTGTACACCCGTGATCCACGACGTGGTTCAAGTTTATTTACGTCATGTGTGGCTGTGCGTGTGGCTGGCTGTGAGTGTGTGGGTGTGTGTGTGGGCTGGTTGGGATGCTGGTTGGTTGGTTGATGGAGCTTTACGTCCTGGCAACATCTACGGTCATATCAGGACTGGTACCGACTTTTGACTGTACACTCATGGCGACTTTATAGTGCTGCCCCACTGGGAGACCAGGCCACCAGCACCATGACCTGATATATCCCATCACTCAGTCACATTATCCTGACACTGAGCCAACCAGTCCTTGCCCTATCCTAATAATGCCGAGGACCTGGCTAGGAAGCGACAAGTATACATTTTTAAGTCATTGGCTTGACTCGACCAGGGTTCGAAACGATGGGTTCGAATCACTGATTCAACCCGTGTGTTCGAATCCCACGATCACCCAAAGCGGAAGACGGACGCTCAACTCATTCGGAGTCCTCGTCTGGTCGAGTTGGGGACACAGTCTAACCACCCGTTACCATTGCATTCTCCGGCGAGGAAGATGAGAGGTGTGATGTGGAGGATGACTATGTATTAGTTGATCTGTTATCGTCGCCGTCCTGGGGGGGGGGGGGGTGATGGTGGTGGTGGCGGGGGGGGTTGAGGGGGGGGGGCGAGTGAGGTTATTGGTGGTGATGGAGGTGGTGAATGTTGGGGGCGGTAGCAGACCTGTGCACCCTCCGTATTCTTATGCATTTGTTACAGAATCAAACACTGAACACCTAAATATGGATGTGTTTGTTTCGTTACGGAATCGCCGGTCTCAAAATATGGTATATATGTAACCTGTTCTGTAGACATTAAAAAAAAAAATGTAACAATACAATATTTTAGCATTATGCGTTGCATTGTATTTGTTGTAGGATGCATTGAAAGTTTGCTTGTGAATAATAATTAATAGTTTATTTTTCACTTTAAAAGTGTTACTGAAAGTCATTCAATGGTACTGAAAATAGCTTTGACAATACTGAAAGCTGAGAGATTGGGTGCACGGGTCGGGGTAGGATGGTGCTAGTTGGGGTAAAGGTTGTTGGTTTAGGTTGTTGATGGAAGTTGGAGGTGCAGGTTCTTGTGGTGGTGGAGATGGAGGTTGTTGGTGGTGGAGGTTGTTGTTTGAGTAGGTTGTTGGTGATTGAGGTTACAGGTTGCGGATGTTGTTGGGGGTGGAGTTGTTGTGGTTAGTGGTGGTGGTGATGGAGGTTGTTGTTTGTGTAGGTTGTTGTTGGTGATGGAGGTTACAGGTTGTTTGTGATATAGGTTACGGGATGCGGAGGTTGTCATTGCTGATGGAGGTTGTTGTTTGTGTAGGTTGTTGTTGGTGATGGAGGTTACAGGTTGCAGATGTTGTTGGGGGTGGAGGTTGTTTTTGGTGATGGAGGTAACAGGTTGCAGATGTTGTTGGGGGTGGAAGTTGTTGTTGGTGATAGATGTTACAGGTTGCGGAGGTTGTCATTGGTGATGGAGGTTGTTGTTTGTGTAGGTTGTTGTTGGTGATGGAGGTAACAGGTTGCGGATGTTGTTGGGGGTGGAGGTTGTTGTTGGTGATAGAGGTTACAGGTTGCGGAGGTTGTCATTGGTGATGGAGGTTGTTGTTTGTGTATGTTGTTGTTGGTGATGGAGGTTACAGGTTTCAGATGTTGTTAGGGGTGGAGGTTGTTGTTGGTGATGGAGGTTACAGGTTGCGGATGTTGTTTGGGGTGGAGGTTGTTGTTGGTGATAGAGGTGACAGGTTGCAGAGGTTGTTGTTGGTGATAGAGGTTACGGGTTGCGGAGGTTGTCATTGGTGATGAAGGTTGTTGTTTGTGTACGTTGTTGTTGGTGATGGAGGTTGCAGATGTTGTTGGGGGTGGAGGTTGTTGTTGGTGATGGAGGTTACAGGTTGCGGATGTTGTTGGGGGTGGAGGTGGTTGTTTGTGATAGAAGTTACGGGTTGCGGAGGTTGTCATTGGTGATGGAGGTTGTTGTTTGTGTACATTGTTGTTGGTGATGGAGGTTACAGGTTGCAGATGTTGTTGGGGGTGGAGGTTGTTGGTGTTGGAGGTAACAGGTTGCGGATGTTGTTGGGGGTGGAGGTTGTTGTTGGTGATAGAGGTTACGGGTTGCGGAGGTTGTCATTGGTGGTGGAGGTTGTTGTTATGGGTAGGGGTTGTTGTTGGTGATAGAGGTGACAGGTTGCAGAGGTTGTTGTTGGGGTGGAGGTGATGGAGAATGGTAGTTGTGGTGTCTGTGCGTGGTATGTGTGTGTGTATGCGTATGTGTGTGTGTTCTACTTGGGCCATTGCTAGGCTGGTCTGGTATTTTAACGCTGTGTCGGAGGTGAACTTGTCTGTGTGTGTGTGGGTGTGTGTGTGGGTGTGAGTGTATGTGTGTGAGTGTATGTGTGTGTTTGTGTGGGTGTGTTCTACTTGGGACATGGCTGGGCTGGTATTTTAATGTTGTGTACGAGGTGAACTTGTGTGAGTGTATGTGTGGGCACGTGTGTATCTTCTACTTGAGACATTTCTGGACTGGTCTGCTATTTTAATGCTGTGTGGGAGGTGAACTTGTCTGTGGTGTGTATGTGTGCGCTTGTGTGTGTGCGCATGTGTGTGTATATGCCCGCACACTGTGTGCAGATGGTGCAGCAGCTCGAGTTGCCCTGCTTGCTGGCGGTATGTGGCCACCAACAGGGGCTAGTAGTGGGAGGGACCGGTGTTTGGTCCAATTAAAGGAGACTGTAGTCGCGCCGAATATTGTAAGCAGAGTTTCCCACCGACTGTCACTAATGGGGCTGTCACATTACGACGCTTCTCTCCAACGCGCGTCGACGTGTGTTACTTTTGGGCGATACGTCGGGAGACGTCTGGAAGCGTTATGAGCGCGTTAGGCACACGTCGGTACACCTTGATGGATGTGACAGTTGGCGAGGATCGTCGGCGCGCATCAAAAGTTTTGTGCTTGCACAAAACTTTCGACGACCGACAATGCGCGTCAACACGCGGGTGCCAATATTACGGCGATGTCAGAAAGAAGCATGAGGGTCGTTCCCACACGTTGCGCCAAACTGGTGCATTGTTGTTTTCCGTCCTATCAACATTTAAGGTCATATGAGGACGTCACGCCAAACTTTCTTTTTTTTCTTTTCGCACGCGTCGACACACTATGGCCGCACGCTACTAACACGCTGTGCTGACGCCAAACTTTTTCCCAACACCACCAAAAAGTTTGACATTTCTCGACGATTAAAAGTGATTTTGCGCGTTGGCGGCACGCCGGTGAGAAGCGTCGTAATGTGACAGCACCATTACATTGTCACTCAAGTACTTGTATTAACTCTCACTTATATTCTCTTACTCTCTCACACTGATGAACTCTCTCTCACTTATGTGTTCTCTCACTCACACTGACACACTCACATTTACATATGTTTTCTCATTCACACTGACACTCTTATTTACAAATATGTTCTCTCGCTGACACTTACTCACATTCTCACATATGCTCTCTCACCCACTTGCGCTATTTCACACGTTCACACTTGGCCAGACCAGGGGAGGCCAACACAGGCCAGCACAGGCCAGCACCTGTCAGCACAAGTCAAGACCGGCCAACACTGGGCAACAGAGGCCAAGGCAGGCCAACACAGGCCAGCACAGGCCAATAAGGTCAACACAGGCCAACTCAGGTTAACACAGATCAACTCGGAGCAACAGAGGCCAATACAGGCCAACACAGTCCAGCCTTGCTTGGGGTAGCTTGGTCTTACTTGGCTCTAGTTTGATCTAATTTAGTCTTGCCTAGTCTTGCTTAGTCTTGCGTGGTCTTGCCTGTTCTTGGCATTCTCTACTGTCAGGTGACGGGGCGTGGCTTCTGTTGGCAAAGCCCCAAGGCACCGGGCTATCGGGTACCAGCATAATTATTGTCACTCACCCCCCTGCTTTCCGCCCCGATAAATGGGGTTGGGGAGGGGGTGGGTGTGGGTGGGTGTGGCATCTGGTCGCACTGACATTTGGGAAGATGTAACGGTGCATCTAAAATATTGAATGGCAGTACAGGAAACTAGGCCAAAGGAATTTGGTAGCTGGTTAACAAACAAAACCAGACTGTTAGTGAGTGAGTGAGTGAGTGAGTGAGTGAGTGAGTGAGTGAGTGAGTGAGTGATGACAGATTTCCGGGTTTTTACTTATTTCTGTAGAAAAACAAACAATCCTGGCAGCATTTATGGAAGTCATTTTAAAAATTAATTAATTAATTAATTTATTTAATATTCGGTCAGATATGTTCATTGGTATGACTGATGAATATCTGTACAAGCAATGGTACAAACAAGTCTTGTATAACCCGTTGGTTTTGAGTTTCTGCGTTGCAACATGTGTACTACTCATAAGCGCGCTGTTTCTTTTGGGATATGGGAATGTAGTTCGATGAGGTGGGACTTGGGCTGATGGTGGGTGGTGGTAGTGTGTGAGGAGTGGTAGTGGTGGGAGGGGGGGGGGGGTCCCTGCTGGTCAGCACCTTGCGGCCTTCCATGAAGTAGGCCAGGGAAATGTGCGTGTGTGACCGGGACCTGTCCATCACTCATCACACACCGACCCGCGTGTACCCCAGGTTAGGAGTGTCCCACCCCCCCCCGCCCACACCACACACACACACCAGTGCACCTGTACTGGCCGGTCCATGTGTGCTCCACACCGCCCCCCCCCCCCCCCCCACCCACCATGTGCACCTCACAATGACCTCAGTGTGTGCACCACACATTAACCCATGTGTATACCCCACGCCGACCTCCATCTGCACCCTGGAGTGAGCACGGACGGTTTGAATCTCGGCCGAGACAAGATGGCTTCAATCTCAGTGAGTATGACCTGAGGAGGGTGGGAGATCGGGAGTTCGATTCCCGGTTGCGTCAAACCAATGACTTATTAAATTGATACATGTTGCTTCCTAGCCTGGCGCTCGGCATTAATAGGATAGGGCAAGGACTGGTTAGCTCAGTGTCAGGATAATGTGACTGAGTGGGAGATCGGGTCATGGTGCTGGCAGCCTGATTTCCCACTGAGGCAGCACTATAAACTGACCATGAGTGCGAACTGTCACAAGTCGGTCCCCGTCCTGATATGACCTTAGATGTTGCCAGGAAGTAAAACTCCACCACCAACTGGTGAGTGTGGCAGGGTTGTGTAAAGTAACCCGGGTCCGGCTTGCCCGTGCCGAGTGGCTCGCTGCTGTCCGCGGGCCTGGATGCTCATTGTGTTGATCAGAGTCTCTGCACGTTGGTGGTGGCGCAAGTTGTGTGTGACGGTGCTGGTGGTTGGGTGGGTAGTGACGGGGATGGTGGGTGGGTACGGCACTTGGAGCTCTAAGTGTCAGCCCTGAGCCTGCCCTTATATAGCTGAAGTACTACGTCGCACTGTACCGCACCGCACCGCATCGCATCGCATCGCATCGCATCGCATCGCATCGCATCGCATGACATCACATCACATCACATTGCATGACATTACATCATATCTAATCATATCACATCATACCACACCACACCACGCCACACAAACACCGCACCACACCATACCACACCATACCACACCATACCACACCACACCACACCACACTAAACCACACCACACCACACTAAACCACACCACACTAAACCACACCACCTCACCATGCTACACTGTGCCACTTCCATTCATGGAGGCACGGTCCAGGCACCAACCCACGAGCAGCTCACTGTTCCCCCCGATCCCCCCTCCCTCTCCACCCCTCCCACTCCCCCTCCCCCTCCCCCCTCCCCCTCCCCCTCCCCCTCCCCCTCCCCCATCGCCCCAAGCCCTTAATACGGACAGGCGCGGTCAGGTGATCACTGCCCCTCCTATACCTCCCCTCCTTGCCCACCTTAACATAGACAGGCAGGGCTCGGCCAACTGAACTCACCCTCACCCACTCGTGTCCCCACCCCCACCTACCGGGCGCAGTGGCCTAATCGGTAGAGTGCAGGCCTCGCGTGTGGAAGGTCGAGTCAAACCAATGACTTAAAAATTGATACTTGTTGCATCCTAGCCTGGCGCTCAGCATTATTAGGATAGGACAAGTACTGCTGGCTCAGTATCAGAATAATGTGACTGAATGGGATATCAGGTCAACACTATAAAAGTCGCCATGAGTTCACACTGTCGCAAGTCGATACCTGTCCTGATATGACCTTAGATATTGCCAGGACATAAAACTTCAACAACCGCCACCATGGACAGGGGAGTGGAGGTGGGAGTGGGGTGAACTGCCCCTAGCATAGCATTTACAGGCAGGGTCCGACCTGATAAACACCCCTCCAGTCTCCCACCTTAAAGCGGCATAGTCCGATGGAAGCATTACATTTTCAAACCGAAAGCACTACTCTAGATTAGATCCTACATACCCTACTTGGATACTGGTGCATTTATTATGCATTTGTTACTACATAGAAGAGTATACTGAGCCTGAGCCAAAATAATAGAATGTGAATGTTACTGCTGAAGCCTATGGTGTCAGGATCTTTACACGTTTGCCAAAATTAATTTAGACTGCTTTCACTCCAAATATCTCACAAGGATAGCCATTTAAAATAAAAAATTACTTCATACTAAAGTAAAGTAGATTATAATGACAAGCCTAATGTATTTATCTCAGAAACTAGCAGAAATTCAGTGACTGGCAAGTACATATAAGTTTTTATAACTACACCGAAGTGTCACAAAGTAACTGGTGAGTGCATCTAAGTTTACATAAATAAACCCAAGTGTCACCAGGAACTGGAGAATGCATATATATATATACATTCATATGAGCCTTTCTCAAAAGGTGCTAGCTCTTCGTTTTTTTGTCCATTGTAACGATTGACACAAAACAGCACAGAAACGGTTACACTGAAAACACAAGGACATTTGCTTCAAATCAATATATATTCTATTGGGATTATGAAACACCATGTAAAAAACAAATCAGTTTATCCTGAGCAAATGCATAAGTAGATAGTGTGTTGATCGTTACTGTGGACAAAGTTTTGTCCCATATTGCTTAGCACCTTTTGAGACAGTCTCATATAGATAAACCCAAGTTTCACCAGTGACTGTCGAGTGCATATTATAAGTTAATATAAATAAACCCAAGTGTCACCAAGTGTCTGGTGAGTGCATATAAGTTGATATAAATAAACCCCACCTGGCACCGGGCCCAGCAGACAGACAGACAGGGGTGCTTCTTGTTTGCTGTTTTGTTTGCACCAATCAAATGTCAGTTAGCATTGTAAGAGCCGACATCAGATACAAAACGCATCATCTAGACTGCCAATATTTGTTGTTGTTGAGCCACTGCCAACTTGCGGTGCGTAAGGAAGTCCCCCCCCCCCCACTCCCACCCCTGCAATATTAAAATCTCTCTCTTTCTGTGTCTCTCTCTCTCACAGCACATGTATACACACAGCACACATACACATCGTACGGTGACACTATGGACTTCCCATGAGTGTGCACTATTGCAAGTTGGTACCTTCGGATGTTCCTGGGATGTAAGGCACCAATTAATGAATCATGTGGAGGCATGGTTTAATTAGTAGCTTTTATTTGCTTTTATTTGCCACTTGCGGCATGTCAGGACGCCATCATGGCACATGCATTTGCTAGTCCCCCCTCCCCAACCCCTACACTTCAACCCCAACACCTCAACCCCAACACACACCTCACACCACAACCTCACTCCCCACTCCCCACTCCCCACTCCCCACCCTCCATTCCCCACTCCCCAGGCCACAGTGCACACAACAGTCCATATCCACCATATTCCATATATCCTCTACACCATAAGCGAACATCTTGTAGTGCCTACTCCTACATCGGATGCGTTGGCCGAATCGGTAGAGCACAGGCTTCCCATGTGCAAGGTCGGGAGTTCGATCCCCGGGTGAGTCAAACCAATGGCTTACAAAATTGATACTTATTGCTACCTAGGTATAGAGCTCGGCGTTAATAGGATAGGACAATGACTGGTTAGCACAGTGTCAGATTAATGTGACTGTGGGATATTGGATCATGTTGCTGGCGGCCTGGTCTCCCAGTGGGACATCACTCTAAAGTCGCCATGAGTGTGCATTGTCACAAGTCAGTACCCGTCCTGATATGACTGTTGCTAGGACAACAAACAAGACTACACCTCCAAATAAATCCCTGGTACTCCTGGTGAGTCAACAATATTTAATAAAGAAATTTGATCAAACAAAACCAACTTAGAAAATTCATACTTCTCGCTCCACTTCCTGGCACTCTCCATCAGTAGAATAAGGCAAGGACTGGTCGACTATGTCTGGATGTGCCTGAGTGGGATATTGAGTCATTGTGCTCTCGGAATGGTATCCCAGTTGGGCAGTGCTAAAAATTCACCACTAGTGCACATAATCATGTCGACATCACTAGAATATATATGGCTACCCTCTGGTTGGCTCTGCTCGTGTCCGGATAATGTGACTAAGTGGGATATCCTGTCATGGCACCGGTGGCAAAGATCCCAGTAAGATTGTGTGTCCATAGACTGTTCCCTTGTGACATGTTCCCTTGTTCCATGTTTGATATGTGACCTTGTGACATGCCACACAGGCAATGAACATGTTCATTCTCTTTGTTCCCAGTCAGTACATCACATGTGCCGTGCACAAGGCCATCCGGCCCCCTCGGTCCAACCTAAGGGAATATGCCACTAAGCAAAACACAGGTTCATTGTCTGTGTGGCGCATCACAAGCGAACACTGACAAGGGAACACACCACAAGAGGACAATCTGGATACACAGCCTTAGGAAGCACTATAAAGTGGCGAATAGGCACGGGGGTCAGTCCTGTAATACTAATAATAGCACAGGCAGGTGGTGACTGCAAGGTGGGGACATGTTCTCAGCAAATCGCATGCACTGTGAGTGGGCGGGCTGCAAGGTCATTGGGTGCGTTCTCGTTTCGGAGTGATGTTGACGCATAGGTTGAGTAATTAACGGCACCGAAGCCAAAGTATGCCTAACTAATTCATGGTATTCGGCACAGGGTTAATTAAGAGGCACTGAGCCATAGCCTTAAAGTTGCTTAATTCGCTAGATACAGACAAATACCATTTAACTTCAAGAAGACACCAACTTGAATGATTAACAAAGAACCCTATACAGCCATATATATTCATATGATTTTAACTAAAAACATGGAATGCGCTTCCCCATGCAATGGCACCCAATGTAGAAGAAACCAGCTCGAACAGTTAACAAAGGACCCTATAACACCATATATATTCATATGATTTTAAAGTAAAACATGGAATGCGCTTCCCAACAGAATAACATGCAATGTAGAAGAAACAAAACTTGAATGGTTTTAAAAAAGAGCCCTATAACACCGGACAGGATGGCTGAATCGATAAGAGTGTTGGCTAGCTTCCTGTCGGTGAGGTCATGGGGTTGATTGAACCCCAGCCGAATCAAACCAGTGACCTACAAAATTCATACTTGTCACTACCCACGCCTAACCATATCTGCATATGGCCGCTTGCCCGGTAAAGTGAATGCAGCCTGCTAGATTAGGGCCAGTGTATTAAAGTTGTATGTGTGTGTTGTGGAGGGGGGGGGGGGGTCTGAATTGACTCACAACCTACAGTCCTTCTTTAAAATGGATTGTCGCTTTAGGAAACCTGGACTGGATCACTTCAGTTGTCCCCACTTACTTGTGCAGAGCTGTAGAAGAACACCGGAAGCTGTTTGTTTTTGTGTTTGGGATTGCTTGACTAGGTCAGCACAGCTTCGCTCGGCTGAGGAGGGCGGGTGGGTGGGGAAGGTTATGGTAAGATTTGGGAATCTTTTAAAATTCAAATCCATTGGTAGGTTATAGGAATGGTGAAGTATCCAGTCATAGCTAAGTACAGGGATGTGGTGAATGCCTTTGAGCAGTGAGTGGTGAGCAAAGAATAAGAAGGAAGGTCTGTGTTGAGGCATAGGATCTAACGATGGCAATGCAGGGCTGCAATGATGAAGGTTCTGTGTTAAGCCTTGTGGTGAGATGGAAAGATGGTGATAACCATGATGCGCGACTCAGCGAACAACCAAGTAGTGACCGTGACAGACAATAAAGCCATGTTGAGCAGCTCAGTGTGCAACCATGTGGTGACAGCAGTAGACAGACCATGACAGCTGTACTGGGTACAGCAGGGCCTGACAGTCAAATTATCTGCATGGTGACAGCAGCAGGCTGTGACAGTCATGTGATCTGTATGGTGACAACAGCAGGCCGTGACAGCCATATGACCTGCATGGTGACAACAGCAGGCCATGACAGGCACATGACCTGCATGATGACAACAGCAGGCCATGACAGCCACATGACCTGCATGGTGAGACCAGCAGGCCGTGACAGCCACGTGACCTGCATGGTGACAACAGCAGGCTGTGACAGTCAAATAAGCTGCATGGTGACAACAGCAGACCATGACAGTCAAATAAGCTGCATGGTGACAACAGCAGACCGTGACAGTTACATGACCTGCATGATGACAACAGCAGGCCGTAACAGTCACATGAACTGCATGGTGACAACAGCGGACCATGACAGTCATGTGAGATGCAGGGTGACAACAGTGGCCATGACACTGATATGAGCTGCATGGTGCCAACAGCAGCCCATGACAGTCATATTAGCTGCATGGTGACAACAGTGGGCCGTTACAGTCATATGACTTGATTGGTGAGAACAACAAGCTGTGACAGCTATGTGACCTGCATGGTGACAGTCATGTGAGGAGCCACATGGTGACAACATCAGGCTCTGACAGTCATATGACCTGCATGGTAACAACAGCAGGCCGTGACAGTCACGTGAGCTGCATGGTGCACTGGGTGGGGTTCGGTGCTGGCTGCTGTTGGCTGCGGCTTCTCCATTCCTCGCAGTGACTGCATCGATCCGGCGCCCCCTGGCGGGCGGCGGGCGGCGGGCGGCGGGCGGCGGGCGGCGGGCGGCGGGCGGCGGGCGGCGGGCGGCGGGCGGCACACAGACCGCTCCCTTCGGTATGTGCCAGACGCTGCCGCTGGTCGTCGTAGGCTGGGTGGACCGGCGACACCAGCGCCTACCTACCGGGGTAATCACCCCCCTTCCCCCCTCCTACACTCCCCCACCCACTGTCCTGCGCACACCACGCCACCAACAGCACACTGACCACTCCCATGCCCCCTACCCCCGCCCCCGATAGTGTGTATATATATGGCTAAGCAAGTACAATACTGGTCTTTTTAAAACTCTCAGCTGTACAATCATTATTACTGTTGAATTCTACATGGGTACATGTATATCCTTCTTTGCTTTGCACCATTACATCTGAGTGCCTTGATCGTTGAGCTCTTGGAAAGGTAGAGCCTGGCCAGTGCAGCAGCAGCAGCAGCAGCAGCAGCAGCAGCAGCAGCAGCAGCAGCAGCAGCAGCAGCAGCAGCAGCAGCAGCAGCAGCAGCAGCAGCAGCAGAAGCAGAAATAGAAGCAGAAGCAGCAGCAACAGAAGCAGAAACAGCAGAAGCCGTGATGGAGACTTGCAGCAACCGTGTTGGTGTTAGTGTTGGTGCCTGTGTTGGTGCCTGTGCTGGTGCTGGTGCTGGTGCTGGTGCTGGTGCTGGTGCTGGTGCTGGTGGCTGCGATTGGTGCTGGTGGCTGCGATTGATGCCAGTGGCAGCTGACTTAGATTGCAGGCAGAGCGACTGGCCGCTGGCTGGGATGATAGTTGTGCATGCTGAGCTAGCTGGTCGTGGCACATGGGTGGCCGCTGTTTTTGAAGCGCAGCAGTTGTATTTGGGTATGAGGGGATGACGTCATAGCCTAGATTCCTGTTCACTGGCAGCATCTGTATTCCATGGAAAGTGGTGTCGCAGTGGGTTAAGTGGTGTAGCGATGGGTGACCGGTGTAACGATGGGTGACCGGTGTGACGATGGGTGGCTGATGTAGCGATGGGTGACCGGTGTAACGATGGGTGACCCATGTAACAATGAGTGACCAATGTAGTGATGGATGACCAGTGTAATAATGGGTGACCGCTGTAATGATGGGTGACCAGTGCAACGATGGGTGACCGGTGTAACGTTGGATGACCGATGTAGTGGTGGGTGACCAGTGTAACGATGGGAGATGGTTGTAATTGTGGAAGACTGTTGTAATAATGAGTGACTGGTATAACAATGGGTGACTGTTGTAACAGTGGGTGTCATATACAGCCTTGGGTCTCATTTGTTGCAGTGAGTACTTTACAGCTAGTAATGTCATTTGCAGAAGCGGAACACATTTGTAGCACTGGCTGATAGCAGTCGGTAAAAAGAAAACTTACTGCCAAAATGGACCAGCTTTTAATCAAGATTTTCAAAGCAACATGTTTCTTCATAATGCCAACACTTTGCGGAAAAATTGACCCTGGAGGTCCTTTTCGGGTATCATTGTGTGGTAAGAAAAGATTCAGTTGTTGGGAACCCACTGCCTCACTCTGAAGTCTGTGGTAATCAAAGATGCAGTGCTTCACTAGTCTCAAGTCTGTGGTAAATAAAGAATCATTGCTTCATTAGTTTCAAGTCTATGGTAAATAAAGATACAATGCTCCATTCACTTTCAAGTCTATGGTAAATAAAGATACTGTAGTAGTCTGCACAATATTTCCCATTTTCATCACCCCCGTGACAATAAAATGCTTCATTCAGACTCCATTCTGTGGTGAGCGAAGATTCAGTTGCTGCCAATCTACTGTGCTCATGCATTGATCCTGAAGGGGTGACAGGCAGTTGCGACTGTGGCGCAGGCAGTTCAAATCTGTATGGCACAGTTTAATTATACAAGGCGGTAAGCTGAAGCAGCATCGACTGCTGGTACCACGTTCCGCATCCACTGTCCGAAGGCGGATCCGGCCCGAAGGTGTATCTGACCCAAAAACATATCTGGCCCAAAGGTGTATCTTATCTGAAGGTATATCCGACCCGAAGGCGTATCTGATCTATCCGACCCGAAGATGTATTCAACCCAAAGGTGTATCTGGCCCAAAGGCAGCTCCGACCCAAAGGCGGACACAGTGGGTAAGTGGACAAAAGTGGCCCATAGGCAGATCTGACCCCAAAGGCAGATCCGGCCCAACGGCTTCGGTATATCCGGGTATGTGTGTATGTGGGGTGGTTGGGGGTTTGGGGGGTTCTGAAAGTGGTGGGTGTGATTGTTGGGCACCGTGTGGGTTAGCAGAGTTCAACTTACCAGACCGTAAAGCCGGAGACATTCCGTATCACAAGTGTACCTGTGGGGCGAAAGGAGAGGGGTTAAGGGGGGAGTGGGGGGGTAGATATGTGATGAGATAGAAAGGAATACAAGAAATCAAACAGACGTGAACAGCGACTTTTGTGAAAATATTTTGTTATCTGGCACGCACACACACACACACACACACACGCACGCACGCACGCACGCACGCACGCACGCACGCACGCACGCACGCACGCACGCACGCACGCACGCACGCACGCACACGCACGCACGCACGCACGCACGCACACACACACACACACACACACACACACACACACACACACACACACACACACACACAGCCATTGAATTAAACAACAGTATTTAAACCCTACTTGAGAAAAAGCTATGACATTCATAGTTAGTGTGGAATCTATCCGCCAGGTGCCAATCTTCTACGTTCTTTGATACAAGATATAGCTGCTTTCGTGTTGCAGCCATGTTGGCCACGTATAATGCAGAATTGATGGAGGCTGGTGCGGGGGCGGCCTGATCTGGTGGGACTTGGTGAATCCCCGGGGTACTACGCCCACCTTCTTAGATCACAGCGGCAATCTGATTCCGTCACTCCCATTAGCCCTGACCCAACCTCCCATACCCCACACCCAACACTCCTCATCTCTGCTTTATGTACTGCGGGGTAGGAATTGGTGATCTGTGGAGCCTATTCACGCAACTAGCGAGATTGAATGCGGTGTCCGAATTGGTAGAGCACAGGATTCACGTGCAGAAGGTTGGGAGTTTGAATCCTAGCCGAGTCAAACCAATGACTTATAAAAATGATGCTTATTACTAGGATATGCAAGGACTGGTTAGCTCAGTACCTGGATAATGTGACTGAGTAGGATATCACGCCATGTTGCCAGTGGCCTGGTCTCCCAGTGAGGCAGCACTATAAAAATACCATGAGTCCACACCATTAGGCTGGTAGCATTAGGCTGCCCTGGTCATGTTAAGAGATCCGGTACCATTAGACTGCCCTGGTCTTGATAGGAGAGCTGGTACCATTAGGCTGCACTGGTCATGTCAGAAGAGCAGGTACCATTAGGCTGCCCTGGTCATGTCAGAAGAGCCGGTGGAGCAGGAAATCGCAAACCTCTGGACATCACACAAACCAGGGTTTGCGATTTCCTAGGGAAAAACCCCCCTTGGAAATTGCAAACCCACCATGGTTTGTAGCATTTATCACCCCAAGCAAGGCATCTATACGTTTGATTTTGAACTTATACCAGATCTGGGGGGATAAACTGGATTAAAGGAGGATCAAGATGGATTAATCCTAATGAAAACATCTTTGCGATAGTCCAGTTCGTAATTCCGACAGCACATGCGCTGAAAATGGTAGCTTGGTTCCCTGGCCTTTATTCACATCAGCGTCATGTAGGATAATGATACAGATAGTTGTACTGGCTTTTCTTAATGATATAGTCTAGTATCTTTGACAAAAATTGACCTGTTCCACTATCCTTCTTGTGAGTGATCGCAGTGAATATGGCCCTTGCTGGGACAGGCATGAAATTAAAAATAATCAATTAATCCATCTTGTGAGGGCTACTCCTTATATAAAAATAAATGTGGCTTAATCATGCTTAAATAAATACAATTTTTACAATAGACCAGTTCGTAATTCCAGCGTCACGGTGCATTGTGGGAATTTTAAAAGCAAAACAAACCTGCACAAAGCACATGTGCTTGCTTTCAGACTGCCAAACATGGGGGGTTTGCGATGTCCAGGGGGATATATGTGATTTACTCATGATCATGCTGTCGATCGCCATGCGACAAAGACTGCTTTCATTACTTGACTGCGGCTCTCCATTTAGCTCGCTGCTCTGAGAGTGATGTCCATGAGTCAGTCTTAATGTCTCTCAGCTTCAGGTTTCTCTTGATGGTATCCTTAAACCGGAGACGAGGGCGACCTCTCTTTCTGTAACCAGAAGACAGTTGAGAGTATAGGATCTGCTTTGGTAGCCTGTCTCATCCTCATGAGGTGCCCAGTCCACCGGAGATTCTTTTTGATCAGAAGATCTTCCATAGAGGGCAGCCCCGCCCGTTCGAGTATTTCCTTATTTGTCACTTTGTCCTTCCAGGTTAGCCTCATGATTGAGCGCAGATGTCGCATCATGAAGGCATGCAGCTTTTTCACCTCTCTGTACACTGTCCAGGCCTCGGCTCCGTATAGTATGGTGGATAGCACGATTGCACGGTAGACCTTGCCTTTGACCCGCATGGACACATGGTGGTTGTTACAGAGTCTCTGGCGTAGTCGGCCAAAAGATGCGCTAGCCTTGGTCATCCTCCTCTGTATTTCAGCATCAATGCGTCCATCACTTGATATAGTGCTTCCGAGGTAGGTGAATTCCGGAAGAGAGTTCAGCATGTGATTTACTAGGAAATCGCAAACCCCCCATGCCCATATATAGTATGGGGTTTTGCGATTTCCTTGGAAATCACAAGTGGGGGTTTGCGATTTACAGGGTTTGCAATGTCCTGCTACACCGGTACCATTAGGCTGCCCTGGTCATGTTAGGAGAACCGGTACCATTAGGCTGTCCTGGTCATGTTAGGAGAACCGGTACAATTAGGCTGCCCTGGTATTGTTAGGAGAGTCGGTACCATTAGGCTGCTCATGTCATGTTAGGAAAGCCAGTGCCATTTTTAGGCGGTCATTTATGTGTCCCAGCCATGTCTCAGCCAGTCATGTCATTCGGCCATATAATGTCATTCGGTCATGTCATTCGCTGTTCGCACAGTAAGTAGGTCAGCGTTGTAATAGGAGGCACAGGCAAAAAGGGGGGAGTGGCAGGTATGTGGGTCAGACGCTGATGACCGCGATCCTATCGGCACGAGCAAACATCACCCGTCCAACACGCCCACTACGACAAATACGCCACTGCCCCCTGGCGGCCGAGTCGTCGTTAGCGGTGACCCATGTTCCTGTCATTGTCGGACGTCAAGTACACAACGCCCCATCAACGTGGGAGTGTTGGGGGGTGGGGGGTGAGTGCGTGTATGTTGAGCGGGGGCAGTTTGTTTGTTTGGGTGTTATGCAGTGTTTTGTACAGAGTCGGATTATCCGACTTTCGTCGGATATTTATGTATTTGTCGGGTAAAGTAAGATTTTCGATAATTTTGCTTTTTTTTTTTTTTTACGAATCCGTCGGATTTTGTCCAAAAATAATGCAAAATTATTTCATGTACTGGAAGAAAACTAAGAGTTTGGTTGCACAAATGGACATTATTCACTACCATAATCCTTAAAATCCCTTGCCTTACACAAGTAGGATTTTTATTTCTGCCTTGGTACAAACACTGTTTATGTCCTAGCAACATCTATGGTCATATCATGATGGGTACTGACGCACTCATGGCGGCTTTACAGTGCTGCCCCACTGGGAGACTAGGCCACCAGCACAATGACATGATATCCAACTCAGTCACATTATCCTGATACTGAGTTAACCAGTTCTTGCCCTATCCTAGTAATGCCAAGTGTCAGGCTCTATAGCGACAGGTATAAATCTAGTAAATCATTGGTTTGACTCGGCCAGGACTCTGACTTCTGACCTTCCGCACGGGAAGCCTGCACTCTACTGATGACATTATGAAAGTGTTACACACAAAAATCATGTGTGTCTAGGGTGTTGGGGTACTTTTAGTGTACTAAATGTCAGCATTCTCTATGGACTGTTATTGATCATCTTACTGGGCTTGCTCATTGTTTATTTGTTTTACGTCCTAGCAACATCAAATGTCATATCAATACGGGGAAGTGCTTATTCCAATGGTTGACTAGTTCATTGAATAAGTGCGACTGGGATTTGAACCCAACATAGCAGGTGCTCTGCGAATGAACCTTTATGTGTATTTTGATTTGATCGGATGCATGCGCAGTGCATAACTGGGCTAGGGATTGATCTTCTAACCATTATTGATATAATTATTTCTAAAGAAAAAGGAATTTTTTAATGAGTCATTACAATAAACAAAAAAGAAAAGAAATAGCAGTCTCTCATGTACATAATAGAGGGGAAGGCAGTGTTATAGCTATGCACTGGTATGGTGGAACAGAGTTGTACCTTTTAGGGGTCATCCAAAGTTTTCAGCATTTTCAAGGTCATACAAATGTACAATCAGGGGTGTGGGGGAGGGGGGAGGGGGTGTCAGTGAAGTACAACTTTTATCGTGTTTTAATTTTTTTTTTAGCATATATTATGTTCTGTATAAAAACGTTGATGTGTGCTTCTTTGGAGGTGAGTTGGGGGGGGGGGGGGGTCTGGAAAAGAAAGTACTACCCTTTGTACAACTGAAAATGTTGAAAACTTTGAATGGCCCGCTTACGGGTGTTATAGGTGCATCCTGCGCAAGCATTCTCTTCCAATCCGCTCATTCATACGTCACTTCCGGGTTCCTTCCCCTGCTGCCCCGGAACAGGTCCCTTGGGACTTGCTAATGGGCGGTGGAACATGTAAGGGCAGTAGTGTGTTGACCTAATAAGCCTTTATCAAATCAGTATCACAAGTAAAGGTTTTCGGCAGTGGATTTATGTCTGTGGGGAACTATTCAATACATATTGGGTTGCTATGGTAACTTTTGGTGCAGCAGAATAAAATAATGTTTCACTAATTAGCCTAATTTAGGGTAATAATTTAGGGTCTGAGCCAATAGGGGTTCTGGAATGCCTAGCGACTTTGGCTCTGCTTCAGTCGATAATCATCTTATTTATTTTAAATGATCGTGAGATTATATAACTAGTACAATAAATACTGCTAGTTTGATCAAATATGGATAGTTAGAATTTTGTCAACAGCCATTAAACAAGGTGGACGTTTGTGCAGTTTTCCTATGATTTTAAATCATTGTGAATATATTATTATGGGAATTCAGTGACATGATTTACTCACTCCATTATTCAATCACTCCATCACTTATCATCACTCACTCCACTCATGCATGCCATTCTCGCTCACTCACTCCATTACTCACGGCAGGATCACTTATTACATCACTCACCCATCACTCACTGACACCATCACTCACACTATCACTCACTCCACCACTCACTCCATTACTCACTCACCCCATCACTCACCCACTCTATCACACACCCACTCTATCACTCAATCACTCAGTCCATCACTCGACTGCTCCACCACTCACTCACTCACTCCACCACTCACTCCACACATTTCACCACTCACTCCCATCACTCATTCACTGAGATGCAGGTTTATTGGGGCTACAGAATAGACTACATCACGGTTCCAGCGGCGCGGTGCATGGTGGGATGCATCAGAGCAAAACAACCCCTCCAAAAGCACATGGCACATGCTAATACACTGGGTGCAGCTATGAAATGTGCTTGTTTCAGCTCATCTCAGCTCTTGTTTGAAACATAGAATACTAACTAAAAAAATATATATAATAAATTAAGATATTAATCTTTTATCCAGCATTGCATTTACATAAATATAATCAGCACATCTTATGCCATGTGCATTTAGATTTAGAAAGATCTAGGCACTCAGACTAGTGTTAGAGCCATAGCCAGAGTACTCAATGCATTGTCAATGGCAGTGAGCAATCTCCATACAGAAAAAGTAAAATATTGATAAAACCACACCACCTAGAGACAAACCGCTGGGAACACATATAGAAAACATGTTTAACAAAAAGATTATCTCAGATTTATAAGGTTAGGGTTTTGGATTTCTATTAATTTTGAATAAAACTGACATTTTTCAATGCGCGTATAGGCAAAGTCAATGGCCGTACGCCTTTGCTTTGCTCCCACGGCCGTTTTCAGCACATGCGCAGTCGGAACCGTGATGTAGTCTATAGTGATGTGATGGTTGGTTGTTGGAGTTTTATGTCCTGGCATCAATCTACAGTCATATCAGGACATACTGAAGTGAAAATGGGCCTCCCGCATGTCTTGTGTGGTTTAACATCCGGGAGGTTCAATTAGAAAAGTGTGTGTGTGTGTGAGTGTGTGTAGGTGTGAGTTGGGAGAAATGTGGGGGATGGGGTGGTGGAGGAGGACCAGGAGGATGAGTTTGGGTGGGGAGTGGAGGGACCAGAAGGATATGGCGTACCCGTACCGTTGACATAGTAAATAGTTGTCTAAACCCGGATGAGCAGGTGGTGTCGCTACACTGGTCTTCCTTCCTGCCCTACCATTCCCCCCCCCACCCCCCCACCTTTGGCGTCCCGCTGAGTAGCACAATGCTCCCTTGCCGCCCGTGCCTCGGCACTTGGCGTGGAGTCCGCTTGGTGGACGGTAGCCGTTTGGGTGCTGCCACCTGGGGGCATGCTAACGCACTAGCCACAGTGAGTGCGCGCTGAGGGTAAGTCGGGTGCTGCCACCTGGAGAGAGACGGCGGGAGCGGTGGAAAAGGAGCTCGGGAAAAAATGTTGCCTTCATCCAAAACCTTTTTTATTTTATTTATTTTATGATGGCATAGGTTAGTTATATTTCCATTTCATTAATCTAGGTTATTACCAAAAAAACAACATGTATGACTGGTACGGGTAGCTGTTATCCTGCAGGACGGTACCAGCGCAAATGTGATGTCATCGCTCCGACCCACCCCCAGACAACTGGGGTCGGGTTACTGGGGTCGGGTGGTTTTGCACACGGCACGTGTATTTATCAACTCCACTTGCTGCGCTCAATTTGAAATTCTGACGACTCGGGTGACCGGAGTCTCCTGGGTCGTGTTAATCGATTACGGCCCATGTGACCGTCTCTGGGATATAGTAGCAATTTGATTTTGAGCAAACACTAGAGATGTTATATTATAGACGATTAGCACCACTCTCCGATCCTCGGATGATAGGGATAGTCAATGGTGTGGATAACAAGCTCAGTATCTGTGAATGTCCTTGAAAATGGAAAATCATGACCATATTCTTTTAAGGCCAGTTTTCGCTGACGTGCCCAAACTTCAATCAGTGATCTTTTGTGGAAAAGGTCTTCACAGAGGATTTTGATATTGAGCCATACAACTGTTAAGACTGGCCCTTTGTGTGTATGCACGCGTGTGTGTGTGTGTGTGTGTGTGTGTGTGTGTCTGTCTGTGTGTGTGTGTATGCGTGTGTGCGTGTCCATGCATGCACATATGTTGGTGTGTGTATGCAAGCATGCATGCATGTATACGTGCGTGCGTGCATGTGTTTGTATGTGTTGTCAAGAAGGGTGGGTTTTCTTTTGGGGCCAATATTTGATTCATGCATCATTTGTCAGCACCAAAACACTAGCTTTCCACTCATCCGTGGTTGCAGTTATGTACCGAGTTCTTTGATGACAAATGTTAATAATGGGATAGTGTATGAGAATGGGGACAGTGTCATGTGTTGCCTTTTTTTTCGTTCATCTGCTGTTTGCTTTACATACTCTAGACTGATTAGGTAATATAGAATACATGTAACTTTTTTTGGTCTTTTTTTGGTCTTTTTTTGTTGTTGTTTCCCGTCTGACACTCATCCGTGACTAATAAGTTATAGTATGGATCTAATATTTTAAAATTGATTCAATTGATTCACACCTACACATGTGCTTATAAAAATCTCTGCGCATGTTTGGTGGCCCACATGTTTGATGGGTGTTCTGCCGTCACCTAGTAGTATATGGAAATGTGGGTTTAACTCAGGCACAGACAAGTTTAGTCATGCGCTGACATTGACAACAATTCCCCATTCAACTGGTCCCTCAAGAAGGACTGAAGCTGCGATTCAGCATGACCGGTCGCAGCATCAACGCATATGGTATAAGCTGGCGGTGTTTGTCAATACACACGGATCAGGTGATATTATTTCTACTGTAAAATATTTGTTTGAATAATTTCACTGCAATCTGCACCAGAAACAAGTGTATGGCAACAGTCCTACCAAGTTGGTTGGTTCTTGGAGATTTACGTCCTGGCAACATCTAAGGTCATGTCAGGACGGGTACCGACTTGTTACAGTGCGCACTCATGGTGACTTTATAGTGCTGCCCCACTGGCAGACTAGGCCGCCAGCACTATGACCTGATATCCCACTCAGTCACATTTTCCTGACACTGAGCCAACCAGTCCTTGTCCTATCCTAATAATGCAGAACGTCAGGCTAGGAACCGACAAGTATAAATTTTTAAGTCATTGGTTTGACTCGACCATGATTCAAATTCGAATCCCATGATCTACCAAAATGGGAGACGGATGTTCAGTCCTACCAAGTTTGGTCATCAGGAGGCACGTGGTTATAGTTGCAAATTACATTTATACTATAGGGGGCCATAGTGAAGAATAGGGCTAGGCATGGCACCAACCCAAACTTCCAGCTACACTGGTGTTCTTTAGTCATTCTTGACGAATACCCATATTTCCTGCACACTCTTAATGAATGACATTAGCGAAACATAATGCGGTGATATGCTGACCTACTTTTCTTAATATATGAAATTATGATAGTAGTTTTTCCCACGCATCGTTGGAGCTTTTACGCTTTATAGTTCTTCCCCAACTCCGCCTCGGCTGGTTCTAAGATTTGCTAACGACCATGACACTTAGTCTTACCATACCTTGCAGTTAACATGACATGTGGGTAGGTATGAGGTGGGCTCTAACCAGTCACCTTTCCGCAGGCCTTGCAGTGGGCATATGTCTGTGAGGTGGGCTCTAATCAGTAAGATTAATGACATCACCTCTCTGCAGGCCTTGCAGTGGGCATATATGTGTGAGGTGGGCTCTAATCAGTAAGATTAATGACGTCACCTTTCCGCAGGCCTTGCAGTGGGCATATATGTGTGAGGTGGGCTCTAATCAGTAAGATTAATGACATCACCTTTCCGCAGGCCTTGCAGTGGGCATATATGTGTGAGGCGGGCTCTACCCAGTAAGATATTCTAACGATGTCACCACCAAAGGGCTTGCAGTGGGCATATATGTGTGAGGTGGGCTATAATTAGTAAGATATTGTAATGATGTTGCCTCTCCGCAGGCTTTGCATATTGTGTGTATATAATGAGTGAGGCAGCCCCTAACCAGTAAGATATTCTAATGATGTCGGGTCTCCTTAAGCCTTGCAGATAGCGTGTGCATATGAGGTGGGCTCTAACCACTCAGATTTTCTAATGACATTGCATCTCCTTATGCCCTGCAGATAGCGTATGTGTGTAAGGTGAGCTCTCACCAGTAAGATTTTCTAACCAGATTGCATCTCCTTATGCCTTGCAGATAGCGTATACACGTGAGGCGGGCTCTAACCACACATATTTTTTACCGATAAAATTGCATCTCCTTAAACCTTGCAGATACCGAATACATGTAAATCGGGCTCTAACCGCTCAGATTTTCTAATGGCGTTGCCTCTTCCCGTGCCTTTTCAGATGACGTGATGTGTGAGGCGGTCTCTAACCAGTAAGACGGCCGTGTGCGCAGCGCCCATTAGCGAGGCAAGGCAAGAGACGCCAGGCCCATCACTCACGCTCCGACGACGTCCAGGTGGCGCCACCGTGTCGTCGCAGTGAGGGCGCTGCGGACAGGAGGGAGCGGTGTAGTTGCGAGGAATGCGGCAGGTGGCGCTGCGGAGTGTGGACGCGGCTCTGAGTGGTGGCGGCGGCGACGGTGGCGACGGTGGCGGAGGCGGCGGGCACTGAGAGGTAGCGGTGTCGTGTTGTGGGGTTTGCCCATGTCCGCATGGCGCAACGTTGTATTAGGCTGTGTGTCGGACCGCAGCCTGGAGGCCGCCAGTCGAACCCCGAGGCGCCTGCAAAAGTGAGTAGCCACCCCCACCCCATCTCCCCACTGCCCCTCACCCCCAACACCATACCCTCTCGCACATTCCCACTAATCAGGTTAAAGCGGCATCTTTCCTTATCGAAAATTAAAAAAAAACTAAGTGTAGACAACTATAACAACAATATTTTTAATTGAGATACACTTTTTTTTTTAAATGAGTGAAATAATTGTTAATTTTGTTTTAAATAAAGAATTAAAAAAATATGTATAGATAACTACAAAGAATTTCTTTAAATCTGTGCAAATTATTAAAATAAATAATTGTCTGCAATAATTGTAATTTTTGTTTTTACTAACGAAAAGTGATTTTGATTATAATTAATGAAAACAAGTCAAATTTAAAGCAAAGTAATAGAATCAGTCATTAGATAGAAGGTGTTTAAATATAATCAGTTTTAGATTAGGCGAAAAGAAGCATGTATATATCTCTACCTAAAGTGGTAAAGTATTCAAGTGCAATCTGTAGTGAATGAGTGCATGTTAACGTGAAGTAAGAATGGCTACATCGATAATGTACTGCCGTAGTGTCGCGAATTAGCCAACCCACCAGTTAATCATTTTTAGAAAGAAAGGTTTTTTTATTTGTTTTTGTCCGTTCTACAAAGATTATTTTTGGTTTCATCTAGTTTGATTTAAAACTATTTCATATTTTAAAATTAAAAAGAGAAGATAACATTACAAGTGATGGTTCCCACAATGAAGTTTCCAGCGCTAATTTGTGACATTACTGTATGGTCTTTAAATTAACATAATCGCTCTCCTGTCACACATTCTTGGGTTGCTGTCACGTGATGGGGTCTATTCGTTCGTCATGGTGATGTCATTCTAATGTTGAAAGACATGATTTTACATAAGTGCAGTTATGCATACTATTCCTCACGGTTGCGTGTGGTGATTTCATATAGTCCGAAGCGTGATTTCAAATACATGTAGTCCCAAGCTTGATTTCATGTGGGCTACAGCCAAATGCCGAACGAAGCCCAAGTAAAAGCATACCACCCACCCACGATGACTATTAGACATGTAGCCAAGTATGCAAAATCATGTCTTCCTTTATTTGATTTTATTGCATATGTACTGAGAAACAGAATTAAAATCTGCTGTTCGTCAGAGAAGCAGCCACCCCAGTAAAGCCTGTTCAATCAAATCATGTGTATACAGCGTGTACTAGCTTTTCTTTTAAGCGATAGTTTGAACATGTTTTCTAATATGCTAAGTCGATGCTGTAGCGCGTGTGAACTGTAACACATGTAGTGACTGGTAATTATGTCATGCATATGTGTTTACAACTCCGACAGTAGTTTATCCGTTGCGTGGAGCTGGTACTTTTGTTTTGTTGTCCCTCTGTTTGTCTTCTTGAGATTTGTGCGTGAAGAAATGAATGTCATTGCTAGGGTTATCGCAGCTGTTATATATGCTGGTACCTGGCTTCATGTCTTATTGATAATTCTGTCTGTAGTTTTACGGAGTTTGTTGCGTGCACCGATTCGCAAGACGCTGGAAGCTGCTGTGTCCTGGTAGTTCCGTAATGTGATTACATTTAGCGTTCAACCTGCTGTAGAATACTAACTGAAGCGCATTAGTGATTTGACTTGACGGTTATGATACAATGCGTGGTGGTTTGCAGATTGGTATGTGAGACTGAGAGAGGTGTGTTCGAAAAAAAAGAAAGAAAGTCGGTATGAGGCCTTGCTCGTCCATGTGTTATTAGTTTCGTATTCTAGTCGGTAGTCGCACTGCCCTTTTTTCAGTTCAGTGTCCTCTGGTCCAATTATTCGCTGTCTTGGAGTGCGATTCTGGTTCAAACTAAACACAACAGGTCGCGCGGCAGCGACACGGCGGACCGTCGATAGAGTCGCCACTGCAGCGGAGCAAACGCCGACAGCGCTACGGCCAGCGCAGCGGCGGGTGTGTGAACTACTCAATGAGCCTGCTTTCTTTCTTTCTGTCACCCGTCTCTTGTAGGACTCGCGCAACGGGGCCTACAGCCAACCCCTCACGGGCTCGCGTCACGCCCCTCGTGGGGAGGTTTTAACGCGTCCTGGCCTCATTGCCTTATAACAGGAAAGGGAAACCAAAGAGAGAAAAAAAAACTCTTAAAAAAACAACAATAACAACAAAAACCAACCACCCAACAACAAAAAAGCAACAAAAATACGCTCTCCAAAAAAGCAACCCTCACCCCCCCCAAAAAAAATCCGAACAAAATATACGAGCGGCCCTGCGGTATTTAGGGCTCTGGTGTGACACAACTCTAGAAAACTGCAAGCAGACAAAACTCCTTCCATATCACTACCAAATTGGCTTGATAGAATATCTGAAACCACACAATGTCCCAACCCGGCGCGGAGACCATGGCAACCGGGTGTTCTGCTAGGCACCTGCTTCCAGAGTGAGTATGGCCAAGATTAACCCACACCTTTCCTTTATAACACCCTCCTCCTCATCCTCATCCTCATCCTTCTTCTCCTTCTCCTACTACTACTAGTACCACTACTACTTTGACTACTAGTCAGGGCCGGCTGTAGGTACTGGCAACTCGGGTAGTCGCCCAAGGCACCATGGATCCTGAGCAGTTGCCCAGGGCGCCATGCGCTAGGCGGCGCCAAATATCGTTTCTAGAAATAACATTTTAATAAAAGAAAAATTATACTTGTAAGGTCGCTGAAGTCCAATTTGCCCAGGACGCCACCAACCCTATGGCCGACACTGTTCCTAGTACTAGTACTACTACTACTACCACTACTACTACTACCACTACTACTACTACTAATAGCAATACCAGTACTACTACCACTACTACTACCATTATTACTACCACTATTACTACCACTTCTACTTCCACCTTTCCTACCACCTCTTCACCAGGCTGTCCTACACTTTTCACCTCACTGCCTTTTTTTCTCTCCATTCTTCATTCCCACCTATCTTACCCGCTCGCAACTCACTCCGCGCATGTGAGTTGTTTCGATTAGTATCTGCTGCTGCTGCTTGCCTCCCTCAGTGACAGAATGAGCAGCTCCCTGAGCAGCTCAGCTGGCGAAAGCTGCACAGTGTAGTATTTATTCCCCCCTTTTTTTGTGGGCATGCCTCGTTGTGTATGATCACCATAATTACTACGATGTAATGCTGCATGGCTACCTCGTTGTGGATGTGTATGCTACGCGGATGAAAATACTACCGCAAAACACTCGCGTTTTGATTTCGGAGGCCGCTTTAGGAAATCAAAAGCATCCAATCCTGTGTTGATCTTATTAGAACCCCCAACCCCAACTTGCCTCCCGACCCTCCACTCTCCTTTCTTTAAAAAAAAATTTTTTTGTTGCGATTGTGAAAGTACTAATATATCTGTTGAGATTACTAACTTGTGTCAACTTTGGCAGTTTATGCAAGTTAAATTTATATACATATAGTTTGTAATTTTTTTTTTTTTTTTACATGTGTGTGCAGCATTTCTTCCTCACTCATAGCTTAGGACTTTTATCGCTAGACGGCACCACCATGTAAGATTAGACTGGCACTGCCACCTTTTAGGTCTAGCTTGCATTTCGTTACTGTAGTAGAGCATTAAAATCTTTTTAAACAAATTTATTTTTAAAGAAAGATCTCTTTCAGCTATTATTAGTACATCTGCCGTTTACTATTGTAGAAACCAGTCTTATTGGTCAATTGACCTTTCTCACATTCCCCCCCCCCCCTTTTAAAACTTTTTTTTACCTCTCAATCTCGTATATAGTGCCATTATTGAAATCCGTCCAGGGATTTCTTGTTTGCATCCAACTGGGATTTCCTAACGACTGTGTAACTGCAGCGTTTGGGCTTGTTGCTATTTAATTAAGTCTTTTAAAAGAATAAAAGCGGTAATGTTAAGATTGCGCATGCGCTCTCCTCTCGTAGCATATAAGCTATTTGACTAAATGGATTTTGAAGTAAGAATAGTTGAGCCGCTGAGCTGGGCCGCTTCAATTAACACAAAATACTCTGCGCCCGAAGTAAGTGTTGTTTCTTGCCCTGTACTTGATCTCACAGATTACATGATTTCTTTCTGAATTACGACTGATTTATTATTCTACATACGGATTTAACAGCTTCCAGTAAGTAAAACCCATTTGTCGCATGTCCAGTCAACAGGCAGTATGGTCCTAAATGGCTTCCACCCCCACCTCCCATACCGCCCCCCCCCCCCACCTCCCATACCGCCCCTGTTTTAATGACATGCGTTCTTTGAGAGATATTGACATCACGGAATGTCTTTCAAGTTAACAAGTGACTTTGTATTGGATGTGGACCAATCTAACTCCCCCCCCCCCCCGTAAGCCGTTGAACCGGAAGTGACGTCACGCCATTGTCTGACCATACATAATATCTCCCTACTGATCCCCCACCCTCACCCAGGCAAGTCTCTTCAGCGACAGCTACAACAAAGATTTATAACTTTTGTTTGTATGATTCAATACTTTGAAGTTTGAATTGAAAAGCACTTGATAAGTCAGATGGAGGTTTGCCGTTGGAATGAAAGCCTCCATTTGCACACAACACCTCCCCCTGCCCACCACACCCCACCAATATTCCCTCTCCGCTCCCCCTGCTCCACTCTAATTCAGGTGCACCCCCTAATTCACCAACCCACTACCCTCCCATCCAGTGAGAATAAAAGCACAAGTTGGGAGCCACGCCGGCTGCCTCAGAATGGTTCCATTGGGGTTTCACCGCCAACTGTCCCAGTGTTTTTGCGAGTTCCCTGAGTGTGGTCCATTCACTCCGATAGTACGTGTTTGGTCTCATACCATATTGTTTTCGCCAAGTTGTCTTGTGTTGAGTTGTCCTATACATGTGTGAGACTTACAGAGTTTGGTGTCCTCCCATTTACGTCCTAATTCATGCGGCTGTGGCTGTGTCTACCATGCGCCAGTAGCCGAAAGGCAGATGCGGCTATGGCTGTGTCTACCATGCGCCAGTAGCCGAAAGGCAGTCCGGTGTTGGGTCCATGAATACATTATTGTCTTGTGTTAGTAAATAAATGCGCTGTCATTTATTTACAGTCTTTTGAAATTGTGCAGACAACATTTTTGTTCTGTTCTTCCTTTCTGAGTTGTACGTCACAATGGCTTTTGACTGAGTTTGGTTATTCGGTTTGTTCATGTTCTGTGGTTATTTGTTCTCCTTCGTTGTCGCCATCCGTATTCCATGTTCCATGTCCGGTGTGACGCCCCCAGATCCCCTTTGGTGTGGTTTCTTTTTACTTTAATTGCATAATTTTGTTGTGTGTTGTTCCTTTCCATGTGAAAATAAGTGCTTTGTGTGTCTCCCGCTTAAGTTTGTCTCCGTACCTGTCTACCTGACCCAACCTTGACCCAACCATGACCCCCATATCCCTCACTTCCCCCACCCCACCCCACCCCCTCTCCATTCCCCCTTCCCGCAAAAGGTAAAAAACACCAAACCCAGCACCTTGCAAATACCCACCCCCACCCCCACCCCCACCCAATCATTCCCACACCGCCCAGGTGGCGCCACCGCTCGAGCCTGCTTGGTCGCCACAGCCCAAGATGGCGCCACTTGGTCTGAGCACACTGCCCCCTGCCAGAAATTATGGAAACTAACACTATGCATAGTCTGCACAAAACATGCCTGCAGAATCTAGAGTGTGTTACATAAGAGGTCAGATGGTATGGACCTCCCCGAATGGGGTTTTGAACATGCGTCTTTGTAAATATCCTGTGTATTCCGTTTTTCCCCTCTTTGAACTGTGGTTCCTGGTTTTCACCATGCCATGCGAAGCCCATTACTTTCATACGATTTGCAGTGAATGCGTTGGAATGAATAATCGAACGTGGGATAAAATTGAAGAAATAACACCGCTTCATCAAGAGTTTGTTCCCTTAACACCCTCGGTTCGGCAATGCTACCGGCATAGCTTGCTTGTTTATTAATCTATATGAATGAGTGTATTTGAATTTTTTAGCTCTGAATATCCATAACAGATGACCATGTATGAACATGAAACTTATAGGTTCTGTAGGGAATTATATCACTGTAAAGGCCAGGCTGAGACTGATATATATCTGATACTTGTTGGGGGCTTTTCAAATCCAGTGTCACATGTGCTTATATGTATATTAAAAATGACTAGGATTAGATATCCACTCATTTTGTTTATAAGCTCTATATACCTATGAAATCGTGGCACATAGAAATAGTTATGTGATGGAGATGTGTTCTGCATTCTAATTCTTATGAAACCTATTTATGCATAACTTCAATCTAATATTGGTATGCCGAGTTTGTAACTGCTCGTCCACCAGAAAGGACTGAAGCCGCGACGCAGCGTGTAAACATCCCAGTCGCAACTTCAGTTTAGATCCCGAAAAGTGTTGAGTTGGTGAATACACATACACGAATCGGTATTTTATCTAATGTAAAGTATTTGCTAGGTCAATTTCATTTTCACCCCAATCTAAATTAGAAACAAATGTATGGCAAGAATGCTCCCAAGTTTGGTCATTGTGAGACATGCGGTTATAAGTGGAAAATGAGGATAGGGCTGGGGCGGCCACCAACCCAAACTTCCGCTGTGTAAGCTGACGCTGTGACCCGGTGTGCTGGGTTGTAGCTGCTGTCTTTCCTCAGGGATAACCGGAACTTGGAATACTCGTATTAATCAGAGGTATAATTAGTACCAGGTCAATCATCAATTCATCATGGCAACTGAGCGGTGTGTATTTTATAGTCATGCGCCAACAATATTACAAGCCAAACATGTATGATATTTTTACAAATATAAAATAAAAAGAAACTTTCGCCTTACTTGGCACTGTATCTATCACCTCCTGTAACTGACAAATTACAGCATTTTAATTTAACTTCGATTTGACCATCTTTTGCCACAAACTTACCAATTGTTTGTCAGCTTTTACATTTTCTGTAACTTTCCTTTGACACAATGTTTGCAATCGATTGGGAGTTTTGCAGGATTTGTAGACGGAAAAGGGAAGTGGAAGGTCAAATAACAAACACACAAAATATAATTCAAACATTTCTAGTCGTATGGGGCTTGCCGATGCGGCATAAAAATCAATCAATCACTTATGGGAACTATTTGCTTACAGTCAAGTAGACTACTGGATGTATGACTATCATGTCCTGCTGCCACTTATTTTATTGTTGCAATATGTATTGCTCCTCAAAAGTTAACGCAAGTCAATTATCAAATATAAATGAATGAAAGAATAAATGCTGCTGAATTGAAAGATAAAGTTGGTCTTCACAAATGAGCACTGTTTGTAACTATATAATATATACGTATATTATATATATTTATATTATGTACATATATTTACATTATGTATATATATTTATATAATAAACCCTGACAGTTAAGCTAGTGACATCTATCGGCAGAATCTGGAACTACTCTAGTCTGGTGGTTTCACATGCTATATCTCCGTAAAGAATGCTTGGAAAAATAATATAATGCTTGATTATATTCAGATATTCAAATCGCAACAGGATTAAAGCTCTTATCCTTCTGATTAATATATCTTTAAAAAAAGACAACTATATTGTATTTTTCTTCTGGAATTTCACTACCACTCTCTTCATGTATTACACCCCTCCAGTTAAGCTAGTGACATCTGTTGGCAAAATCTGGAACTACTTTGCTCGGGTACTTTCCAGCTTAACTGGCGGGGTCTATTATATTTATATTATTTGTCAAGCCTGCAGGTTACAATATGTAACCAGTCCTTTATTTTCTGCTTTTGACACCGAATCTTGCGACGATTAAATGCATACAGTTCATTGGTGATTAGCCTGGCTTTCGGACAGTTGCCAGTGAAGCGCTACTGTAAAGTGGATTGCATTCAAGGTGCTGGATATGGACTAGAATGACATGTTTTATACATAGACGAATGTTCCGCAGCATTCCGGGATGCAAAATCTCTGCAATTTTGTATATTTACCGTTTAGCGTTAAATATAATGTCAAGGAATCAGAATTGGTTAGTTTGAATCCCATTCTTAAAGTTGCATAGTCCGATGGTTTCGAGTTTCAGAAATTTTCTGAGATAAATACATTAGGTTTATTGTTATAATGTACGTTATTTTAGCTTGAAGTAACTTTTAAGTGAATAACTTTTGAAATATCTGAAGTGCAACCATGCAAAATTAATTTTGGCAAGCTTGCCAAAACTCTGACACCATAGCATTCTGCAGTAACATAATCTATTTAATTACCTCACTATTCCCTTCTGTGTGGCGACAAATGCTTAATAAGTCCATCAGTATCTAAGCTAGATATGTAGAATCAAATTTAGATCATTGTTTTGGTTTTGAAAATTTGATGATTTCATCAGACTATGCAGCTTTAAATGACAGATGTTGCTAGAACATAAAACGAAAGCAAGAAATTGTTATATATGAGCGATGATATAGCCACAAGGAGAGTTGAAATTCCTACTAACTCAGTTACTGATATATGAGGATAGTACAGAGTGTTGTAATGAGGATTTCTCCCAGTAATCTTTAAAAAAATTGTATTAATAAAAAACAAAAAAATGTACCTTCAGTTCTCACAGGAAAAATGGAATTTACTTGAATTATGAAGAACCGAAGCATGTGTATCAGGCAAAGTTATGAAGCTGATAATGCAAGCGCTTTCGCCAAGGACAAAGTGAGTGGGAGGGAGGAAGTGGGTGGATGTGTGGGTGGGGAGGAAGATGGAAAAGCTAGAAGGGTCTGTGTTGACTGAACTGACTCCGTGGTGCTGGGTGGCAATGTGGCCCGCTCAGCGGTCTCAGCGGGTTGAAAGTGGCTCGCTTCTTACACAGCCGGAATGAACTTCTTTGTTGCAGGGTGAGGTTCGGCGTCCCTCTCACCGAGGCACTCAAGGGGGATGCACTCCCCATCCCTCTTGTGGTAAGTTTGTGCCACGTCAGCACCGTTAAATTTTATATTAACATTTTCTTTTTTAAAGCCGCAAAGAACACTGCAACGCTCAGGGTCCGTCCAGGGCCTTGACAAGCCTTGAACTTCATTTGCCCCAATTCAAGGCCTTGAAAAGCCTTGAATTTAACGTATTTTTTGGAAATTAGTCTTGAAAAGCCTTGAATTCCATTAAACTTTCCCCACTGTACCATAAATTCTCTGTTAAAGATGAATCCCGTTGTAAAGTTTACCTTAATTCTGGTAGAGAAATATCTGCACACTAAACAAAAAATCTATCATATACAGGGATAAGAATTTCTTGCCGGTCGAGGGTTTCCTCACTTTTGGGGATTGATTTGAACACTCATATGATATGAGAATTTCCCACCGATCAGCAGTTTCCCGACTTTTGGGCAATGACCGCCTTTATATGTCTGACCTGTTAGAATTTTTTTTTTCTGCGGGCTGTATTGGGTTAATTTCTCCATATCAAGCCCGCCTTGTGTTGGAGGATTTGTAGAATAGATAAAGGTCTTTATATAACTATATATGTTGTGTATCTATATCTATCATAAGTTAAGATGGCCACCAGATGGGATGACTGAATGAGTTGAGCATCCGTCTCCAGTTTTGGTAGATCGTGAGATTCGAACCCACGGGTTCGAACTTGGTTGAGTCAACCAAATGACTTAAAAATTTATACTTGTCGCTTCCTAGTCAGGCGCTCGGCATTATTAGGATAGGGCAAGGACTGTTTGGTTCAGGGTCAGGATAATGTTACTGGGATAGCAGGTCAGGGTGTCAGCGGCCTGGTCTCCCAGTTAGGGAGCACTATAAAATCGCCATGAGTGCGAACTCTCACAAGTCCTTAGATGTTGCCAGGACATGAAACTCCAACAACCAATGAACCAGTTAAATTGAATTTCTTTGAGTAACTCTTGTTTTTCTGCCAGTAACCTGTCGCTGTGTTGTGTTTGTCAGGAAATGCTTGTCTACATAGCAAAAGAAGGCGTGACGACAACAGACTTGTTCCGTCGGCCCGGTAACCCTAGTGACTCCAAACTCATCATGAAGCGGCTAGCTGAAGGCAAGGAGGTCATCTTCACAAACTACAACTTCTACACACTAGCGTCCGTATTAAAGGTAATTAGCTTTCGCAAGTGAGCGACAAATTAAAAATCGATATTTGTCTTCCAGTTATTTTACTCACGTAATATCGTATATTGCATATTTGGTAGATTATGGGATTCAAACTCATGGGTTCAAATCCTAGTCGAGTCAAACCAATGACTTAATAATTGATCCTTGTCGCTTCCTAGTCAGGCGCTCGGCATTATAGACAAGATTGTTGTGCCGACTGCGCGTGTGCTGAAAACGGCGTGGAGAGCAAAACAAAGGTGTTCAGCCATTGGGTTTGCCGATATGCGTCGGGCAAAACTTTGATTTTTATTCAAAATTAATGGAAATACAGAACAATTTGGCACAAACATGGATTCATGCTTGCAATATAATATAATGATATAATGAATATATTTAAGACAAATATAATTAAATTAAGCATTTCGAGCTAAGAAACATACAATTCCACACAAAACAAGCAGTAACTTTACAGGTTGATGTTTACATCACCATTTTAAATTCTTGTTCTAAATATTAAAATGTCAAATGCCTGACTAACCCTACCCATTTCCTATCTCTACAGATGTTATTTACTATAGGATATAAATAAAAACATGAATAAAATAAGTAAACTGACTGGCTATAGTGCTAACACTAGTCTGGATGAACAGATTTGTCTAGCTCTAAATGCACATGGCATAAGATGTGCTCATTGGATTGATGTAAATGCAAAGCTGGACACAAGATCAGCATCTTAATTTATTATATATGTTGTTTTTTTAGTTGGTACTCTATGTTTCAAACAAGAGCTGAGATGAGTTGAAACTAGCACATTTCACAGCTGCACCCAGTGTATTAGCATGCCGCATGTGCTTCGCGTGGGTTTGTTTTTCTTCCACGCATCCCACAATGCACCGCGTGGCTGGAATGATAAACTAGTCTATTAGGATAGGACAAGGACAAGTTGGCTCAGTGTCAGGATAATGTGACTGCGTGGGATATCAGGTCATGGTGCTGGCAGCCTGGTCTCCAAATCAGGTGGGGCGGGGGGGGGGGGCTATCCTGTCTGCGAAAAAACTTATTTGTTAGTCTGGAAGTCTTCAAACAGTTGGAATTTCAAGGCTAAAATATGTCCAAGTAGTTGCCAGATTGCACCATTTTAATTGTAGGTTTTAAAAAAATGTTCGGGGGGGGGGGGGGCATGCTCCCAGACCCCCTTAGTTTTTCAGGATTAAAAATGAATGTTGGTGCTGGGACCCCTGTGTTACGTAACTAGTGTCTTTTAATACTGAAAGCTGATTTATCCTTTTATGGACTAATTAAATTCCCTTCATTGTATAGAAACTGAGACGCAACTCGCATCTATTACAGAAACTGATCCCCCATGAAGTATGTCAGGTATTGGGAGATATAATTAGGTTTATAGAGACAAAAACATGAAGCCAGTTTGCTTATTACTTATCTACTACTGATTTAGTTGGCTATTAAGCCTGAATCAGGACGTCTACACCTTGTATTTCCTGGTGGTCACCCATCCAAGTACTGACGAGGCTCAACTATTACTTATCCATTACTGATTTGTAGGTTATAACTCTGTATCAGGATGTCTACAACACCTTGTCAGGGTTTCTGCCAGAGAGTAAAATGGGTAAAATTCCATACCCTTATATTTTCTGAATGTATGACTGTGTACCTTCAAATTGTTGGGATACATTTAAGTTTATTCAAGGAGCCAGAGACAGCAAAGCCAGCATCAATAATCAGTTGGACTGTTAGTATACAACAGTAATCAGAGCAGTCTTCATAATTGACCAAGTGATTTGGAAAAATAATACCACCCCCCCCCACACACCCCAAAATTCTGCGTGCCCTAAAATTATTTTCTGGCGGAAGCCCTGCTTGTATGCCATAAGTGCACACTGTCAAAAGTCGGTAATTATCCTGAAATGGTCTTAGATGATGCCAGTATGGATCCCAATAAACAGAACAGACAGAACAGACCTATATAAGTACAATACATCGTTATTCAATGGTACTGTTTGTAACCCGTTTTGCATGTTGCTTCTCTTCCATGCAGAAATTTCTGTTGAAAATCCCAGGTGGTATTTTTGGGGAGGATGTTGAAAAGCAACTGATTGGAATTCTGGAAATCCAAAATCGGATGGAGCAGTATGAAGAGATCCACAGGTGGGTTTGGATTCTTTTAGGTTTTAGTGAAGAACTTTAATTTCCGTTGAACTGGTTTTCTTATTACATTTTCAACTGAAAGGAAGTATTGTAATATAATTTCTACTGCTAGAGTATATTTACCCAGAAGATTTATATGAATTTGAATGCGAGGACTACAGAAAAAAGTTAATTAAATGAACAGGAATTTCAAGAGAAAGTTAAAGCTGCATAGTTCGATGCAAACGTAACATTTTCGAAATCAAACCTAGATTTAACGCTACATGTTCAATTTAGATACTGATTCACTTATTAATTAAGCATTTGCAGCTGCATAGACGGGAACACTAAGTCAATTTAATAGAATAATGTTACTGTTGAAGCCTACATTATTTTACAGTCATATCAAAATCAATTCTTGGTAAGCGTTTTGGTTTCGAAAAGTTGGGTGCTTTCATTGGATTATACAACCTCATTTTTTTTAATCAAAAAAGAACTCCAAGCTGTTTTGCAGTATTTTTCATGACTATGAGTCCAGCTACAAATTCACCACCGAAAAGCAAAAGCAATGTCCTTTAAAAAAGAACAAATCACATGAAGCTGTGGAAACATCTTGCGTTTATCAGTGTCTGCATAATAAAAACCTTGTCTGTGACATGCAATGTCCTTTGGAAAAAAAAGAAATCACGTGAAGTTGTGGGAAAATCCCATGTTTATTGGTGTCTGCATAATAAAAATCTTGTCTGTGCCAAGCAATGTCCTTTTTAAAAAAACAAATCACATGAAGTTGTGGAAAGATCCTGTGTTTATCGGCTTCCACGTATTAAAAACCTTGTCTGTGGCAAGCAACGTCCGTTTAATAAAACAAACAAATCACATGAAGTTGTGGGAAAATCTTGTGTTTACCAGTCTTCGCGTAATAAAAACCATGTCTATGCCAGTCCATGTAACCGCCTCACTTCCCACCACTAGGATCATCACATCATTGCCGGCTGTAGCCCAACAGTTGCTCGCGCTACTGTTTGGCACCTGGTTCCGGATAGTCAGCCACTCCGAGTACAACACCATGTCATCAGAAGCCGTTGCCAAGTCGGTTGCGGGGTCGCTGTTCCACACTTGTTCCGACGATCCTAACAAGATCGAGCTGGCAGTGCAGGTGCTCATTATTCTCATTGACGATTTTGGCGTTGCGAACATGTTCGGCCGGAAGAACCTTCAGTACTTCGCCAGCGTGACTCGCACGGGGATCCGCGTCAAGGAGAAGTTCCGCTATGACTACCAGTACCCAACCGGCGGCTCGGTGCCATGTGAGTAGTGATAGAGGGTGGGCGCCGGGGTGTGTGTGGGTGAGGGGGGCACTGACTGATTGCAAAGCATGCGGTGTAGGACTTAGATACTAGAACTTAGATAAGGCGGCCAGGAAGCATGCTGTGTCTTCGTCTCATTCACGTTAATAGGCCAGAAGCGCATGCAAATATCATCATCACCGTCATCATTACCATCGCCACCATCACCGTCATCATTATCTTATAATCATCACCATCACACGCTGTAGGAGTTCACGGTAACGATCGTTACGGTAACGTGTCGCTACCATGCTGGGGAAACTACGGAACCGAAATTGCGTTTCCCATGATATTAATAAAACGCAAGGCAATTAAAAAAATTAAATTAAATGCGACAGACTGTTTTCATTACATTGTAGATGATTAAAGGTATATGTACAATTTCTGCACAGGTGTGTTCAAAATATACTCCTACTAAATTTAATTAACTGTTTCAAGAATGGGTACATATCACCAATTTTACGGAACCGAAAAACAGTTACCCATGGGTTCCCATGAGTACCAGGCACGGAACTCAAAAAGTGTTTCCCATGAAATGTGAAATCCTACAGCCTGCCATCATCGTCATCATCGTCATCATCATCGTCACCATCATCATCGTCACCATCATCACTTACCATGATCACCGTCCTCAGCATCACCACCATCATCATCGTCGACAGCATCATTAGATAAAAGATTCACCCTTATCCAGAGTAGGGGTGAAGAACAACACATTAGAAAAAGTGGTGAGAACCGGTTTGGTATCAATCAACCAATCAGAGAAGATGAGCTCCAGGGTCCCTCATCCAGTGTTTTATTCTCTTTATTGGCATAGAGTTAATTAAATGAGGGAGAAAGTAAAAAGACAAAATGGCGACTCCAAAATGCTCCCAATTCGACATTCAAAGTCTATTAATCTACATTATTTAATCAATTCTGTATTCCAAACTTGCGGGTAAATATAAAAAGGTAGTGAAGATCACATTTTGCTTAAATTAAGAATTTACGTGCTAATTTCATTTATCTAGCCTTTTGCAACTTTCTCTAATGGGTTTATTCACCCTTACTGTAGGTACGGGGTGAATCTTTTATCTACATCATCACCACCATCTTCATCATTACCACCATCACTACCACCACCACCACCGAGGAGTTTTAAGTCAATCACCAAAGTGCTGCTGTCTCCATCACTTGTTAACTGACCGTCAACATATTTTTACTGTATGGACCTTCACCGTGAATCATTTTTAAATTTGTTTAAATTCTGATTATGGACCTTTTTCTTAATAAATGTTATTTGATATACAAGGATTTGCAGTGTTTGAAAAGTTACAATGCATTTTTGTTGGTTTGATGATGCTTGATGAATCTTGAGGATGAGGAGTGAGGGTGTGTGTGAGGGTGTGTTGGTGGGTGCTGGGGGGGGGGGGGGGAGGAGTGCATGTAGCCTGAGTAGGGGGTAGGTAGAAATAAGGCTTATGGTAGTTGACCCCACTCCGTGTCGCCAGGCCCTCGGGACTAACCAAACTAATGCTGATATCTTACGGTAAGTTAATGGAATGATGACGCATGTGTGAGGAGTGGATGATACGCGAATGACTGAACCCAACCTAGCTCGGTCCGCTGAGCTTCTGACACTTTTCTGTTCCATTTTTTAACCCTTCCACCCTCCCTCCCTTTAAAAAAAAAACCCAAAACAACAAACCAAGCCGGAATTTGTATCTCCTTTTTTTTAAAAACGTCACAAAATCGCGAAGACCATCAAATCTAAATATAAAATTTCAAATAGTAATAATAATAATATTTTTTAAACCAACCATCCACCCACATTTTCTATTTAGATTTTTTTTTTAAACGAAGCTCCCCACAACAATCTCCTCCGTCGTTTTTCTTGTTTTTTTTTTCCTTGTCTCCTCTTTGGGATAATTTTAATTTTGGAACGCCGAGGTTGATTTTGATGGCCTATCTTCTGAACCATAAGCTGTTTTTATAATTTGACAATGATGTGATCCAACCTTTTCCCTGATGTTTACTCTTACTCTTGGAGTTTCCCCTCCGTCTTTTTACCGGATCTGAGATGTCTGCTCTCCCTCTCCAGGTCTTGTCCTCATATCTAGTGTTGCTATTATAGACATTTGATTACACAACTCCCTCTTACCCCATCCCAAAATTGTAGACTAATAGTTGTCATGGTGAATGCTGATGCCTTTAGCTTTGCATTGCATCCCAGTGAATTGTCCTAAGGGGAATGCTCCTCTTATAGGCAATGATAATAATAATATTAGTTATTGAAATAAAATTCAAAGATGCAATGAATTGAATTTCATTCTGATTTTCGTTATATTTTTGAGAAATCAGAGTCGGGGAGATGGAAGTACTAAACGAAGCATGCGCAGTGAGCTGCTACCCATATTTAGTTCTTTCGACTGCCATCAGAGGTTGGTGGTGGAAATCCTCTATGACACGTTTTCCACAGATCATGCTGCACAGTCAGCGGCTATACACAACATTAGTTCTGGTCAGTCATCAGAGGGCGGGTTGGTGGTGGAAATCCTCTATTGGGTTGTTTGCCCCTAACCCTTGAAAGAAAGAATACGAAAAGGTCATATTATTGCCGCTTTAGTTAAATCGTCACAATATTAGTACTTCCTTCTATGACGGATAGTGGTGGCCGAATCGCTAGAGCGCAGGCTTCCCGCTTGAAAGGTCGGGAGTTCGAATCCCGGCCGAGTCAAACCAGTGACTTACAAAATTGATACTTGTCGCTACCTTGCTTGGGGCTTGGCATTACTAGGATAGGGCAAGGACTGCTTAGCTCAGTATTAGGATAATGTGACTGAGTGGTATACTGGGTTGTTGTGCTGACGGCCTGATCTCACAGTAGAGCAGAACTATAAAGTCGGCATCAGTACGCACTGTCACAAGTCGGTACCCGTCCTGATATGACTAGATGTTGCTAGGATGTAAAACCCCAACAAAGAAACACAAATTTCCTTCTACTCGACTCCGATTTTTTAGTTGTCTTAAAAACTGGGAAATCAGATTAAAATGTGATTGCTTACGTCGTTGAATTAATAATGCTTGTAGCATCACCCAGTCTTGCTAGATAGCATGTAGTGTAGCGTTCACTGCATGGACTCCTGCCATTTCACACCGGTTGGACTAGCTTTCGCGTGCATGAGCATGAGCGTGGAGACAGTCGTTAACAAAATGCACTTACGCGGCATTATAATCCGCACATGGTTATAGCCCAAGTCTTCGAAGTAGTTTTCATTTGTCACTGTATCTGTTAATTCCTCCCTATTTAAAAATATTTTAATCGCCAGTGCATCAGCATAATAATCTGCCACACAAGTAAATAAAAAAACACCACAAAATCAATTTGAGTGGCTTTAATGCTAATTATAGTGTTTGTATGTAGTGCGCTTTCATGGCAGTGTAGATTAGGAGTGTGTGATTTTTTCCTCCCACCCTCCCTGACATACAGAAATGTCCATCAGACTTGTGCCACTGAGGCTTCTCAGTGTAACCACCGGTCTTTGTTTCTACCGAGTAGAACTAGTTCTGAGCAACTGAAATGCACACTTGAGCAACAGTAGGCAACCAGACTGGGTCATATTATTTTGAAAAGTCGCGCTGGTCAGAACGAGGCTGGTAGGCTGATTGATGGTACATGATTTCAGATGAATTTCCATTATATTTTTTAAACATTTTTTTAGATAATACATTTTCATGTTTTTCATGTACGCTAATTTTGTGTCCATTTATTCAAACTACCTTTGTTTTTCGTTATGTCTGACATTTAGTTATAAATGTTTCGTTAACTGTTTTGAATAATAACAATTGAAATTAGTTTCTTTAAAAAATTTTTTTGATAAACAAAACAATTTAAATTGTCATATGTATATAAATATATGAAAATTTAGATTATTTCTTAAAAAGAAATATATATATATATGTGTATATATATATTTTTGGAACTTTTTTATTGTATTTTTTTTAATGCTATAATACAAACTTTTGTTAAATTGATATATTTATCTCCTTAAATGTGGAAATTTGCAAAATATTTCTCTCTCTTTAAATATAGAAATTCGGTTATGATATCTATTATCTTGTTAAAGGTTTAAATTTGTTTGTAATATGTTTTTGTCTCATTCTCATTTACAAATGTGGGAATTTGAATGTAACCTTTATTTCTTGAAATGTGGGAATTTGTAAGCAGTTTTTGTCACTTTTGAGGAATTTGTTTGTAATGTTTATAATATATTTGTCTCTCTTTTTAAATGTGGAAATGAGTTTATAATATATTTATGTCTCTTTTTAAATCCGAAAATTTGTTTGTAATATATTTTTGTTTCTTTTGTGTGAATTTGATTTTTTTTAAATGTGCGAATTTGTCTAATATATTTTTGTATCTTTTTAAATGTGGCAATTTGTTTGTAATATATCTGTGTCTCTTTTAAAATGTGAGAATTTATTTGTAAATATATTTTTCACTCTTTAAACGTGGAGATTTGTTTGTTTTCCTGACCATGAAGGGGCCCAACTGATGGTCACGTGTGCGTTGCTAGTTGTTGGTTGCCCCCCTCCGCCCCCCAATCGCCCCCTTGTGTGCTGCTGATGTCTTCATCCTTCCAAACAACTGTAATCTTGTGATTGATTCTCAGTTCCACCCGACTGACAAAAATAAACTAAAAACACATAACCAATATAATCATGTTCCACAAGCAGTGGCAACCCTAGTTCCCCAACTTCTTTTTACATCAGGGCGATTTATCCTTTAACCGTAACATTAAAGCTGCATAGTCCGATGAAATATCAACTTTTCAAAATTGAAGCACTTATCTAGATTTAATCCTACATATCTAACTTAGATACTGAAACATTTATTAAGAATTAGTTGTTGCATAGAAGGGCGTACTAAGTCAATTTAATAGAATCTGTTTCTGCTGAAGCCTATGGTGTCAGTGTTTTGATGTGCATGCAAACATTAATTTGGCAGGTATGAACTTCAAATATCTCCAAAGTTAGTAGTTTATAATGAAAGTTACTTCGATGTAAAGTTATGTTGAATATAACAATCAATATAATATATTTATCTACAGAAAAAGACAACCTCAAAACCATCGGACTATGCAACTTTAACTAAACATAAAACATAAATAATAATAATAATAATAATACAAATTAAAATGATATAACGATGTATTTTCGAATCCTATAATTCATATAAAGAGTAATATGGTGTTACAATAGGCGCTTTTATTGGTAATAACGACTCATTTTTTCTTCGCAAAAAACATAAAATATATATATATATATTAATTTATTAATAAAAAGAAAATTCCACTTAAATTAGATTATAATCTAAAAAAAGGGAACAAAAACGAAGGAAAAAGGGAAAAAGAGAACAAAATGGGAAAAGAAAACAAAAAGGGGGGAAACGAACAGAAAAAGGGGATAAAAGAACAAAAAAGGGGGGGAAAGAAAAAAGAAAAAAAGAACCCCCTCCCCCCAAAAAAGGTGTGAATTTCGACGTGCAAAGACAGGTTTGCTTGTGCCTTTGACCCACTTTGAGGCGTTCTGTTCTAGTTAAAAGTACGCCTTCGGTGGTATATCGGAGAGCCCCGAACAGGGCGGCTCGGCCCATGTCCGGTAAGTAGACGCCAGCCTCCTGCCAGCCTCCTCCACCCACCGGCGTCCCCGGGATGCCCACCGGGAAGCCAGCCAGCCTCCCCCCTTTTACTCGATGCCTTGTTTCACTGCGTTGTCTTGAACCGCCTTCCGAAAAAATGTACTGTTCTTTTTTTTATTACCATACTACAATCGTCATCGTCCTTTTTAATATATGCATATATATATATACACATATATATATATATTCACACACGTCGCTACTTTCTTTTAACCTCTCTCGGAGTTGGCCTTGACCCCTTGCGTTGCCGTTGACCTTTCTAATGAGCACAATTCCCGCTGTATGGCGCTGCAAATCACGACCAGCATTGCCATGCTGCTGCTTTCTATGGAGATTGTGCTTTGATGGTTTAACAACAAATAATTATTCGATTTTTTATTAATGATTGTGGGTGGGTTGGCGGAGATGGGGCTGCTTCTTGCGTGCCGGGCTCCTGAAGGAGTAATAATTAATTATGTGTTTGCACCCTTTTTTTTGCTCCTTGGGCAAGTATGCTTTCTTTAAAAGCCTGGTTCAGTATTTGCCTTGGCGGCTTCGAATTTCTAGTGATGTTGGATGCAGGTTTATTGAAATTTAGTGAATGGAGAAATGAGCTTTAAAAAATAATAAAATAAAATAATTTAATTAATTAATTTTATATATATTATACAGAATTTATATTATATTATGCAGAAAAGTATAATATATATAAAATAAGCATGCGTTTGCATCATATATATAGCTATTTAAAATTTAATATTATTTTCTATATATTATGCAAAAATTGACTAAAATAAACATGTATATGCATTATATATATACATTTTTTAATGCATGCATAGGGATACATGTATATATTGCATATATATATGTATATGGAGCTATATATATATACCTCTACAATTGCTTTTATGCATTGGGAATTTATTTGTTTATGCTTCCAATACAGAAAATAATAATTACGAATATTTGAGAACCATTTCATTACATCTTTTATATATTTGAAGCATAGAGAAATTGGATAAATTCCGACTGTATTAAAGCGGCAACATTATAATATAATTATTATATTTTGTCTACCAGAAATGAAAGACTTTCTTTTCTTAGTGGAAGGGTCTGGGTTGGTAGGAGCAAAAGGAAAAAACAGAGCTAAATGCAATTAGGCAGTTAGTTGTTTAGACAAATTGCATTTCCATTGTATTGTGCATTATGAGAGGTATATGCAATTTGGGAAGTTATTGGTTCACACAAATTGCATTTGCCATGTTAAGTGCCGCTGCATCCGGCATCCCTGGAAGTTCTTTGCCGCCTGTAATCTTATCGCTTGCCTTGCGGGCAGTATGACTGGGTCCCTCCGCTACTCCTCGTCCCCCCCCCCCTCCCATAAGGTGCAGTGTTGTATGCCACACTACACTGGCCTCTTTGCCTATTTAGGCACAGCCTCCTGCTGCCTCAGCCTAGAATGGCTGAATGCAGGATGGTGGTCTCATCGTGGGTAGGAAGTGCTGTCTGGACCTTATTCACGCGTGTTTAGGGGTGGATGCATAGATGAGAATCTTCCGGTATTCCGGATCTTTGATCTGCCCGATTTTTTCCGGATGTGGTCCAAATTTGCGACCATTCTGGCTTCTCCCGTCACTTAAGAAGTTCTAAAAATTTATCAAATATTTTCCTGAATTTTTTTGGTCATGCCATTCTCATCTATGGGATGGGTGCGAAAGGCTTACGCAGCCTTCGCTCATTTGTTTACAACACAATGACAATATATAACTCATATGGCGTAAACTTGAACTGTGTAAGAAGTAGCGGATGATGACGTGGAAGAGAGGTACTGGCTTGGAACCAATTAAAACCATAGGTACTGATTAATGAAATAGTGTTAATTTTTAATTCATTTTGCATAATAGGTTTGCTAACTCGATTCACTAATTCCGTGAGGGGGTCATACTAAATTTTCAACATTTTCACGGTTTTACAAAGCATGCACCTTGAATCAAAATAGGGTGAAATCTCGTCAGTGTTTTGGTTTAACAAAATTTACTAGGTTAACTTTGGAGATATTTGAAGTGAAAACATGCAAAGGCAATGTTGGCATGCACACCAACATACTGGATTTGGGCTTTGGTTCCCCATGTTCCATTGTAGCAGCATAACACAGGAGCACCAAGCTGCAATATATATGTTTACTGAGTACACCAGTGTCTAGGTTGGATATGTATGATAATATCTAACTAAGTGCTTTGGGGTTTAAACAACAACAAATCAACAACAAATCATCGGATTGTATAGGTTTGATATCCTGCTTTCTTTTTGTATGGGAATTATTCCCAATTTGGAATTATTCCAAATCTAGAACATTTAAAAAAAATATTTTCGGGGGGGGGGACTTTTTTTTTATGCGGCCCGTAACGGTTAAGTCTAATGACTTGTTTTCGCCGCTAGACAGTAATAGTCTCATGGTTCCCCTTGTTTTGTCACTTTCAGTTGTGCAAACAATCACTTACCTTTTATCATTGGTTAGCTGGAATCTGGGTTGGTTTAGTGAGAATGCCGGGTTTAGTTCAACGCTCTGTAACCAGTGCCTGGTTCACCTTTATCTGTCGGTCCACGCTCACATCATATTGCCTGTTGTACACCAGCACTTTGTTATGGGGTCATTCTCTGAAACTGGGTACCACATTTGCGTCATGGACACCGAATGTGAAAACATTCAAAACAATAGCAGAAAATACTAAGTGTTCTGTGCTGCACAGAAACAGCACAGGATACGCTCCCAAACCAGGTGTAAAATTCCAGAGTGCATGTAAAACGGCTGGAAGACCAGTGCTCTGGCGCTGACACTATACTTGTTCAGATGAATAAACACTTGAGAAAAGAAAAAAAATCCAAATAATAGCAGAATCCATGTTCATGTGAAGGTTTACATTTTGTGCATATGTCAGAGTTGAAAAAAAAAATGCCATTTCACTTTTTGATTTCGATCTTGTACAAATTGAGCAATACGTTAAAATGTCCCATAAACACATGCAGAACATCATCTTAACATACACAGCACATTCAAATAAGATTTGATTATAGTGAAGCAAACAAAATTATGTCTTACAAGAAACAAGTTGAAAAAAAGTGTAAATCTTGGTGTAAATGTGTACATTTTCACACTTTCACTTTAGCATAAATCATACGATCATACTTTTGATACATTTTGTGCGATAGATTAAATACATGTAGCATTGCTAATATACGTAACACATAGAGGCAATAATAACTATTTAACTTGCTATTAAAGAAGAAAGAATTAATTATGGCCATTGTAAGATGGACACCAAAAATAGTGTACCCAGTTTCAGAGAACGGCTCAACTACTCATAACGTCATCTGTAATTAAACCAGCGAAAGACAACTACACCGGAATACATCCAAAATTACGATAGCAAATGAATCATTGTCATGGAACATAAACACATAAATAACTACCAACTAACACATCAATATTAAAGAATGAATATAAAGTCATAGTTAATCCATAGGTAATTATTATATTCATAAACAGATAATAGAAATGCCTACCTTAATGACACCTAAAAAAATACTTTTTAAAAACTTCAAGCATGTTTTAACAAATATTCTAGACATAGATATTCTTAACTAAATAAATAATTACGCTCTTTAACGACTTTGAACTCACTTGCGCACGGACATTTTTAATTATGGGGATCAACACACTCTATGTTTTTTTCTTAACGGGTGTGGATATGGATTTAAAGGGTCAGGTCTTTTACTTCGACAAATGCTCTTCGACATTGTATGTAGACACGGTCACAAAGCAGGCGCCGCCACCATTAAAAAATATATACATCTGTATAATTATATATATATTTTGATATATATATTTATCTAAATATATAAATAAATATATAGATGTATATATATATTGAAGTAATCCGCTTTATGGCATTAATGTAGACACACAAACACACATAATATAATATTTATATTATATAAAGTGTGGTTCGATTCATTTTGCACATCCATATTTCTGAGAGGTATCATTGTTTTACATTTGAATATCGAGATAGCAGTTTTCATCCATCTGAACACTTAAAAGGTAAAAAGCCAAAATAAACACACATTAAAAGCAGCTGCAAAAACCCCACAAGAAGCAGAAACTTACTCAGCGGCACCTTCCCCACATCTCATCACTCTCCCAGCACATGTCTGGTCAGATAAACAAGGGAAGTTGAACAAAGATCTACCAAAGAGCATTTTGTCGCGGGTACAGACCGACAGTGTCTATATCCAACTCCTTTAAGGTTATTATTATTTTTTGCTTATTTGTTCATTTTGAACACATTCTTGTGTTTAAAAGGACACAACTTGCTGCATCCCATCCATGACGCGGTTTATGTCTCGGCGGGTGGAACTAGACTGCAAAATAACACGATTAGCTCCAATTCTCAGCACATTTGGGCTTTTTTTTTGTATTTTAAATTTTTTCTTATTTTTTTATATATTTTTTCAAACTTCAGAATGTATATTCCACTTCTCACCTCTTCCACCTCCACCCACTGGTTGATTGTGGACACGCCCCCTTCCCCTCTCTCCCGCCCCCACGCCCCACACCTCCCCACACAACCATCTAACCTACCTACCTGCCGTCATCCTGCCTTCATCCCTGCCCCACCCCAACCCCCTTCCTAACCCGCATGGTTGTATGATGAATGTTTGGTTTTTCTGCATGAAACAGATGACAAGTCATTGCGATTATTTGCGCTAGTCCTTCAAAATGAGGCTCAGAAACATGGTTTCGACGCCGAGGCTGACGGTGAGCATCTTTTTTTTATTAAAAACATTTTAATTTAAAAAAAAATTAATTTCTTTTCTTATTCTTTTTGCTATCTCACTCTCTATTTCGGTAAAACAAACACAAAAGAACGACTAATTCTTCTTAAGTTAAAGAAAACAAAGAAGCTTTCTATTATTATCGAATCTTCTCATTAAAAGTTAATCACAGGAAAATAATGTGGAAAATATTTAATAGGTATTTTTATGATTTTGTATTAAAAGTTCTGCTTTCTATAGTAGAGCTCCCGATGTGACTGGTGTGTGATAGGCAAAAGGCCGGTCCATATTCCTTTCACTCAGGTTTGCGTTTAATTGCATCAATATCGTAACAATTGGCATAGTTAGGAAGAACTGCTTTGATTAGATAGTCGTGGTGAATTCGCATTAGAAATATACAGTTAGTCTTTTTTCCGGAAAACTATTGTTATTATTAATTTTTAGTGTCAAGAAAATTAATTGAAAACGGTGTTATTTAGTGTTTTTTTTTTAATTTTATAGTTTTTTTAAAGTTGTAAAAAGGGTGAGTTATTTACTTTTTTTTCCAACAGGAACTTATTGCAATATTTAGTTTTTGTTATATTAGTGTGATTTACCTGATGTTTCCTTTTTAAAAAGGAGGCAAAATGGGAAGGAAAGGGGAATATATTTAATGTTTTTTTAAAATAAAATAAATTGCTGTGATAATTCACCTAAAAGGGAAAAATTGTTTAAGCAAGAATTCAAAAGAAAAAGGTGATTTATTTTGTATTTAGAATTAAGAAAAGGATGAGTTATTTTGTGCTTAAAATAAGATCAAAAGACGGATGTTAAGAAAATTAAATGTAAAACAAATTAAAAGTTACAAAAGGAAACAACTGTTTTTTTTTGTTTGAAGAAGAAATTTAGAGAAGAATGAATAGAAGGGAATGGTGACTATTTATATTTTATTTAAAAAAGAAAAGGTATTGCAAAGAAAGGTGTGTGTGTGTGTGCGCCAGAAAGGCTTCAATTGTTACGGTTGAACTTGCCATTTCTAAAATTGCTACATGTGCTGTTGCCTCGCTATGTGTCCACTTCTGTGTCCCTTCTATTGTCGCAGCTAGCCTTTCTTAACCAAAAAAAGGGGGAAATCCCACCCAAAAAAAATTATTACAGATAACTCTCCATTTAATTTGTGGTATTGTAAGTTTTAAAAAAAGCTGGTGAATGGCAGTGAACCCATGCAAAGTGTAGCCTGTTTGTATAATTCATCATCATTTGTATCGTCCAGTCCACTTGTAGGTAACTTGGAGATCTAATCTGAACTGAGTGGGTTTAGAAATGTCATTGGTTATATTTTATTGAAGTAACAGAAGTAGATATTCTGATAGAGTAGATAATATTATAGCTGTTTACTCCTAGACAAATTTGCTCCTTCTCTTATGGAATTGTGTGGATTAAAATTGCATAGTCCGATGGTTTTTGAGTTTCTGCCATGTTTTGAGATAAATAAATTACGTTGCTCATTATAATCTAGCTTATGATAGTTTGAAGTAACCTTGATTATGAAAGCTAACGTTGGAAATATTTGAAGGGAAAAGATGCACAATTAATTTGGGCGCGTACATCGAAATCCTGGCTACAAGAAATACTTAATAAGTGCACTAGTTTCCAAGTTGAATATGTAGGATCAATTCTAGGTAGGTGTTTTGGTGTAGAACATTTGATGTTCTTATTGGACTATGTAGCTTTAAGCTAAAGGGATACAATTAATTTCAGAGAAATAATACTGTGACTGCCTGCTTGTTCTGATTAAAACAACAGATTACAGATGTGATATATATATATCATATAAATATGATATCTGTGATGTATAACGAATTATGCGAGTATAATGATACGTAATGGAATTATTATTATTGTTATACTCCGTAAGACCTAACGGTGTACCCCTGGCGCCATCTGCGGCCTCCTCGCCGCCACTGGATATTGGCCAGTGTTTTTTTCCCTCCAGCTCCCTCTTACAGTCTTCCACCGAGATAGTAGCATATATTTTGTGTATGTATATTACATTTATATTTATCTTGTGTGGAAAAGTTCACTGGACTAATTATATATAATATATGATGAATAAATCCAAACCAGAATAAATCCAAACCAGATCTAAGCCTAGAATCATAAGCTGCTACTTATGTGACGAAATAGCAAAATAAAACAAAAACATTAAAAAAACCTAATAGTCTCTGCCACAAACCATGGCTTATAGTGATACAGAGAAATTATCCCAATGAGGCTCTTAAGGGAAAACCTTGAAAAGTCTATCTGCAACTCATAAGGAAACTGCCAAAGTGGATGCCCATTTCATAGTTTCTGTGTTCTTGGATGTGATTTAGATACAGTTTAACTGTGGTTGGATGTGGCTTGTGTACAGCCCACGTCATGGTGCGCCTCACAGCAAGCTTGGCTTATTACTGGAAGTATTATGGTAAAGCGCTAAAAAAACAAAACTGCAAGTGCTTAAATTCTTTTTTTTTTAAACGCCCAACCCAAAACTCTATTAGAAGTAGCCAGCCAGGGAAGAGGTTGCTGGTGAGTGAAGTGTTAGTTGGTGGAACCAGCCACTGGTCACATGCTGGTGATGTTTCATGAAGACGCGCTGAGATGAGCTTTGTGTTTGCAGCTATATCTGAGGCCGAGTTCTACGGTCGGTCGCGACTCCGGTCTGACACACAGGCATCGCAGGGCAGCACGATTGAGATGCGTGTGTCTTCGCCACCGTCACCGCAGTCGCTACAACCGCAGTCCACGTACAAGGACCCAGATGTAGACAACAACCCGCACAAGAAGCTTCAGCACATGAATTCACTCTCTGCACCAGAGGTCAATAAGGTCAGTTAATAATCTCTTTGTTTAAGCACCTCTTTATTTTGACCGGGCGCAGTGGCCTAATCAGTAGAGCGTGGGAGATCGGGAGTTTGGTTCCCAGTCGAGTAAAAAACCAATGACTTATAAAATTGATACTTGTCGCTTCCTAGCCAGACGCTCGGCATTAATAGGATAGGGCAAGGACTAGTTAGCTCAGTGTCAGGATAATGTGATTGAGTGGGATATGGGGTCATGGTGTCAGTGGCTTGATTTCCTAGTGGGGCAGCACTATGAAGTTGCCATGAGTGCACACTGTCACAAGTCGACACCAATCCTGATATAACCTTAACTCCAACAACCAGCCTCTTTGTTTTGTTGCTTTTGATTCTTGGGTCTTTCCTCCTTACTTATCTATGCCTATATTTTGTTTAAATGTTGGACTATGTAACGAGTCCATGGGCCAGCTATCTGGAAACCCACTTTGGCCTTCAAATCCACTAACTCTACTCCCAGTATATATGCAGGGATGAAAGATCTCCACCATTTCGTGCATTGCCGCAATTTTGTTAATTCACTGATTCACGTGACTGCCAAGGAATCAGGATATACATGACAGCAATTGATTGGTCCGAATCCCGTTCTTATATAACCTTAGATGTTACTAGAACATAAGATGCAAACAAGAAAAGTGTTACGTATTAGCAATAATATAGTCACAACAAGGACAGTTGAAACCTGACTTCCGGCATCATTCCCATGATTCCCTGATAGTGCTATGTTTGAAATTGTTTGATACAGCATTACTGAGTTCATTATTTGGTTAGTTTAGTATTTTTTCCATATGCAGTGGCATATGGGGTTACCATGGAACTATTGTCAGGACGTAAAACAAACCAGCCAACCAACCATGGAACTATTTTACAAGTAGTAGTCCTGATGACCTTATATGAAATGATCCAAATATAATACTAGCAACATAAATAAACAGTGAATTCTTCTAAAGATCTGGTCTTTCTTCTCCCTTTGCTTGCAGGGCTACAGCCCAACTCAGGAACTGTCACCAAACAAACGTATAAGTAGCCTCAGTCGATTTGATAACGTACGGCGGCGACAAATAATGCGGATGAAGAAGCGCTCAAACTGGTTCCTTGGGCCCAACACGACTGTTAGCTTAGAGAGCAGTAGAGAGACGTCAGTTGGGAAATCCTCATTGGCGACGTCATCTGAGGCGCTAATGTCTGACCAGACTGTGTCAGACGGTGGAATGTCAGATACTCCAGTGCGGCGGCGGTGCTCATCAGATGTCGAATGCAGCTACTTAGACGAACAGGAGAGTCTGAGTCGCATCATTGACACCCGGCACCTGCACCCTTCGCACCACCCGCACTATTTCCAAGCGCAACAACATCACCAACAGAGGGCGCCTCGACTATCGGCGCCGGACGTCATCAATGGGAACCATGGAACGTCTTCGACGGGTGGTGCGTCGCTGTTGTCGGTTGACTCACCGCGTCACAGCATGACGTCGTCACCATCCCCGTCTGACGTGGATGCGCCGGTAACGGAGCATGAGGTGCGGTACTTCATGGTGGAGAACTGGTATGGCAAGCCTGGTAGCACGTCCACCCCTAAGACGACCACCAGTTGAGGCTCGCTGAGCTGCTCCCCACTACCACCGCCGAGCGGCTGCCCGCCGGCAGCTGGCTCGGCCGCTAACCGGCGTCATCCAATGTCATTCGGACCTCGGGTCCCAGAGGGCGCCTCCTCACCCCAAACCACCCGCGTCAAGCCCCTTACCCCGCACCAAGCCGCCTTCCTTCGGCACCCTCCGTACCCAAATGACTACCCGAACTACCTGTAGCGTTTGTCTTCAGCATTCCTCACGCGGGCTTGGCTCCCTCCGTTCGCCCATCCCGGACAGGGATCAGAGTGGCAGCGGGCGGGCAGCAACTTCCTCTGGTGAGGCGAAGGGGGTAGTGGGTTGCCATGGTAACCCCCACCCCCAGCTCTGGACTCGCGCCATCGCTGTGCGCCTCGTCCCACGTCACTGACCGCGGGTGACGTGACGCCTCGACTTAGTTTTGGTAATTGGGTGTGTGGTCAGCTGCCGAGCTGGCCGCCATGACAGACTTCGGGGCGGACTGTTCTGGACGGTCCCCCACCAACCCTCGTGCTTGTACCGATCTACCACAACATGGCAGCAGGGGAACCAAACAGCAACCACAACATCAACAGCAGCCATAACAAAAAGATCAACAGCTTTTCTTTTTCTCTCTTTTTTTGGTTTCATTTTGATGATTAGTATCATGCCGTTGTCATCTGTCATTTATAGATGTAACCTTCCCGATCTCCCTAGAACTCCCCCCCCCCCCACCCCCCCCGCTTTCAATCCACCCTGGTCACCCGTCTTCCGTGAACTTTGAACTGGGGTTCTCGGCAGACGACTTTTTGACTAAGCTTCCATATCCAATTTTCCAACCCTTTATTTTACGAATAACTAAGCCATTTACCACCCCAAACTTCCCCCCACTCCCCAACCCCACATTTCTACTCCCCAACACCCTATGTCAAGTTTCCATTGATAATCTTGTTAACGTTGATGACATACGAAGGGATATTGCCTATCTAAATGTGTCGGTCTAGGAGCGACGCCTGGCCAGCGTCGAATCATCAGAGCCCCCCCCCCATCTAGCAGTCATAGTCCACACTACGAGATACATTTGTCAAATTCTTCCATACTCCTCAGATACTGGATGATGTATACAATCCATTTACACATAGTATGAACCATCTTGTTCTAGTATTTCATACATTGTATCGATACAACTGTAACTTTTGGTTTTCGAGAAGTGTTTGATATATAAGGTCGGATCAGCAGTCACTACACTACACTCACACAGAGAGAGAGCGAGAGAGAGAGAGAGAGAGAGAGGGGGGAGAGAGAGAGGGAGGGAGAGAGAGAGAGAGAGAGACACACACACACACACACACACACAAATATATATATATATATATATATATATATTATATTCCCAGCTGGCCTATTCTGAGCTCGTTACTCCCAATTATTGAACAACCCGCCCCCCACCCAACCCTAAACCCAAACTCCCCTTCCCTCTTTCAAATCCCCCTGCGCACCCCACACCCCACACACCCCTGCGCACCTCCCTAAAATAAACCCACCCCACGCCTATATTTACGTGTACATCTCGTATTATGTTAATCTGATATGACCTTAGATGTTACCAGGACGTAAAACTACAACAACCAACCGTATTATGTTGTGATTTGGTACTATAAGCTTCTCGAACCAGGTTTTGTCAACTTATCCCCCCACTACCCCCATTCCACCCTTCTCCTTTAAAATGATGCCCTGGATACAGGTCTGGGGCAGTTCAAGATCCCCCCCCCCCACACACACACCTCCCTCTCCCACCCTCACCTTTCTCTCAATCCTGGAAGTGAAAGAATTCACAGTCACGTCCGTATGTAACAACAAAAACCACAACCCCAGCTAAACAAACCACCCAAACCATGCAAAGTTGACAATGTGTGGTGATTGCATACACCAGGTTATGAGAATTTTAATAATAATAATAATGATCATGATCATCTCTTTTCTCACCCCCCCCCCCGTTTTTTTTTGTAATCACCAAAACTTTCATGGTTCTTGGCATCACTTCCCTTGTTAGAATATACAGGTTGAGATTCAGCATTTATTTAACTTGATAAAAGAAAACCTTTGCATGTTTTTTTAAGCAGAATAATAGTGAGAAATGAGAATGGTTTACTTGCAGATTATTCTGGTTACCATTGTTATCATTGTCATTATTACACCACCGATGCTGAAGGGGGCTGCTTTCGGTGCTCTCCTAACGGCACTTGTATTATTTTACCAGTACCGCTTTCAATTTAAGCCAGTTGGGACAACAAACAACAGAAATAGAGAAGAAAGTAGTCCTTGTTTTCTTTCAATCAAATTATTCAATCTAAATTCAATTATTGCAAATTTGGTGTTTCTAACTAATAATAAACATAATATTAGGGTGATGTACTAAATAATTAATGTCATCTTTCCACCATTAAGCTTACATGATTTAGCTATCGCGAATTGATATCAAACTAGACTTGGCTGCTATGTAGTCTCATCTAGTTTGATATCAATCCGAAAGAGACGTGTCTTGAAAGGCTAACGGTGGAAAGCGTATATTTACTGAGTGTAAAGCGTGCCCTGCTAGAACCGGACCTGTGATTGCTCAATGTTCTCATACTTGTAGATAGTGTTAGGTTTGATATGAGCTTGCCTAGTTGGAGACGAGGCTTACTTAGTCTGCCCCTCGTCTGAGCGTAGTGGCGCCACCTCTGTACTAGCCGGGGGGAGCAACGACCGGAAGTGGCCCTAATTGGCCGGAAGTGACCCCACTCCTATATTGGTTATTACCACGTGGCGCGTCCACCCCATTGCGTAGTTTGCATCCTTCATCCTTAGCGATCACGTGATCAAATCTTGCCAACATCGGCAGTAGAATTTCCTAACCCCCATCCCATCCCATCCCCCCGCACCCCCATCACCTCCCTATCTTCCTTCCCCTTCCTAGCTCCCGGTCTCCAACTTGCCCCACTCCCCTTCCCTCCCACTCTTTCTCCCCTCCTCTCTCCTCCCTACCCCCCTTTCTCCCCTCCCCCCTTTCTCCCCTCCCCCCTTTCTCCCTCCCTTCCCTTGCCTTCCCCTCTCCTCTTCCGTCCCTCCCCCACATTCCCTGATCCTTCCTTTCCACTTCATCTCCCCTCTCCCCTCTATTGCCTTTTTCTAACCTTACTTACCCTTGGCCCCGTCCCCCTCCCTCCCTCCCTCCCTCCCTCCCTCCCTCCCTCCCTCCCTCCCTCCCTCCCTCCCTCCCCCCTCCCTCCCTCCCTCTCTCCCTCCCTCCCCCTCCCTCCCTCCCTCCCTCCCTCCCTCCCTCCCTCACTCACTCACTCACTCACTCCCCCCTCCCCCTCCCCTCCCCCCCCGCAAAGGTCTCAATTCCTCCCATCCCAACACACACATGCTCAATCAGTCAGTCCGATATGAAGCGAAAAATATCTCAGTACCTACAACTTTATTCAGACTATTTTTTAATTTTTCACGAGGTGATGTACTGTATGTGATTTGTCTTCAAACATGCATAAGGACAGTGTGAATAGAGTGCGATAAGTCACCTGGTCTTCTAGGCCTGTATGTGTATCTGTGATGCCATACGTGAAAGATTCCTTTTCTCGTTCCCCGATAAGACCATTTGCGGTTCGCGTTGTCGTATTTTATCTATTCGGTAATTATCCAGCTTTCCCCAATCAGGGCCCTAGTTTTCTGTGTATACATACTATCGGCAGAGACTAATTACACATTCATTCATTCATTCATAGTGCAGATCTTTATAACAAAGAAGGATTGCAAAAGTGAATTCTGTATTAAGGAAAGGAGAAAAGTTCCAAAATTCCCCATGAATAATTTTCTATTGTTAATAATGTGCATATATATATAGTATATGTTATTATTATCATCATCAGAAAGTACTCCCGTCTTATTTCGTCTTAATATGTGTATGCGTCAGTCCTGCAGCGCCTTTCTGGAGGCGTCATAGTTGTTCTGTCGGTGTGATCACCCGAACCCGGATTATAAGTAATGAAAACAATCGATTCGAGTTTTATGCAACTCACTTTGATCTCATTCGCCAGGGGGCGCCTCGTTATTTACAGCGACTCCCATCAGGGTGTGCCACTGATAGTGGAGAGCTAGATGGTTATGTAAATAATGTACATATACTTCTAATGACTAGCTACTGGATGGTAATATTTGTGCAGCGACTGACTAATCATAGGGCTAATTCTTTTTAGAGCAGCCTTTTTATCTGCTAACCGCATCTTGAATCTTACCGTATGCATAATTTAAGTCGGCGTACAATATTTGGTGACGGATGATTGATGCTATTCTATGGATAGTTATTGCCTGCTGTTTGTTGCAACTGCCATGCCCTGGACTCTCACATGTATGAACCCCTTTCATCAATAGTCACTTATTGAACTCCTCCCCCCCCACCCCCCCATAGTCATTTAATGAATCCCTTTCCCCCAGATCCATTTAATAAATCCCTTTCACAGTCAATTATTGGACTCCTTCCCCCCCATATCCATTTAATGAATGCCTTTCCCCCAGTTATTTAATGAATCTCTTCCCCGTAGTCATTTAGTGAATCCCTTTCCCCGTTTAATGAATCAATTTCCCCATAGTCATTTAATTAATCCATTTCCCCCATAGTCATTTCATGAATCCCTTTCCCCCATAGTCATTTAATGAATCACTTTCCCCAATAGTCAATTAATGAATCTCTTCCCCCCCCCCCCTAAATGGGGGGGGGGGGAGGGATTCATTAAATGACTCCCTTCCCCCCCCCCCCCCCATTTAATTAAATTAATCCTTTCCTCCCATAATCCCTCTCGTCCATTTCCCCCTCCCACTCCCCTTCCCCCCTCCCCCACTGCTCCCTTCTCATCAAAAATAGAGTAGAGACCTACGGCCATACCATTTTCACTCTCTATACCATGGCAGTTGCAGCCGAAGCTGACAAAACCAACCTAATGAGTGCGCAGCACAGAAGAGTCGCGGAGTGGGCTCCAGCACTCTGGTCCTACTCCGTCCGCGCCTGCTGCTATCAACCGGACACCAGCAACTGAGCGCTATGCATACTCATTTACCACTTCGGGTTCATCCTTTACCCGGGCGTATGTATGTAACATACATAATAATACACACACGCTATCTAGTGTTCCTATATCAACTCATTTTCAGGACTTTGTATAATATTAGATATATACTATCGAGTCATCGATTTGAGGTAGCGGCCGTGCGTTGTTGGCAGACCTGGGTGTTCGTGTACAATTTCTATATTTCGTGGACGCTCATCGTTTAGTGGTCTCCACTCACACCCAGTGGTCATTTATTTGGTGTTTTTTTGTTTAAAATTTTTAATATTATTTAGTCACCACCCACATTTGCCTCGTACGCATGTGGGCTTTTTATCTTTTGGCAGCAATGACTAATGTTAAAGGTTTTGTGGTTGACTGCCTACTATTCCATTTTTTCTCCCTACATTAAAAAAAAAAGACCCAAAAAACCCAAGACCAGTTGAATCGTTTTCTTTTAGTTCTTTGTTGTGATTTTTTAAATTTTCACACCCTGTCATTACTGGTTGATTCGTTGTTCTATGTTCTTGACGCCACCTCTAACTTTCCACCCATTAGGTTTCGGTTGGTTTTGTCGGTCTTCGACAGCATTTTATTAATTGGATTTCTACACTTAGCCGGGCCTGAGGTAGGATTCGGACACTGCGAAGAGAGAAAGAAAAATGTACGGTGAGCCCAGATTTAACGGTGTGAGTGTCCCACAGGCAAGGAGTCATAGATAGCAGGGTAGCATGCAGTACCCATAGGAGGTAAGGTCGCTACAGTGTTGCCAACCTGGAGGTACTGAGAATCCTTGAGGTTTTGCATAGCGGGCATGGAACCCGAGTGGCAGCAGCTGCGAGCCTGCTAGTGGGGTCGGAGGGCATGCACGCCCTCCCCAGAAAATGTTTTTAAAATGGGCTATTATAACCCAAGGGGTTATAAGGCTGATATTTTAGCATATGGTTGCTAGGACGTAAAGTAACAACAAACAAACAAAACAAATTTTAGCATATGTATTACATGATATTTACTGATATTTAATCAAAAGTACACAAGTACAGGATATGAATTAGAAAAGGTTGTTGGTGCCTTTGCATGAAATTTGTGGGATTTTGGATTCGATCCGTGACTCGTGAGGTGACTGATCAGAACCTTCAAATTCTGTGACCATTACGGGAATTTTGTGAGAGTTGGCAACACTGTTGCTAAGACACCTCCACAACAGTCCGGAACCATACGTATGGGTATCAGTGAAGCTAGATACACTGATTGGTAATAATTTGTGTCTGCCAACATCTTTATTTTCTCTCCTCTCTTCCCTTGAAAAGATAAAACCCAAACAAAAAAACAACCAACAAACGATTCAATTTGCATGTATTGAATTTTAATAAGATGTTCTTAAAAAGTGTCGTCCAATGGCCAGATGACGTGATGGTCGAATGAGTTGTGCGTCTGCCTCCAGTTTTGGTAGGTCATGGGATTTGAAGCCCCGAGTTCGAACCCTGGCCGAGTCAAACCAATGACTTAACAAAAATTATACTTGTCGCTATATAGCCTGGCATTCGGCATTACTAGGATAGGGCAAAAGAGCAGTCGAATGAGGAAGATCAAATTCTGCAATTAAAATTTCCCCTGCTTGATCAACTAATGTACCAAATTAAAAATTTTTTTTTAGATGAAAGGCATAATTAGGATCCCCTGATTAGATTTACAAACAGGTGTGTTTTTCGCACTCATCGATACCAAAGCTAATTTTTAACGGTGATATATTCTTAGAGGCCTTATAACAATGGTATTTAACCGTGGCCTCGAGAAGATTAAAACAAAAAATTGTTTGGGTTAGTACAAATGATTTTCCTTTATGAAGGCTCATGTACATGTGTTTAGAGGCCATGCTTATGTAATTGCATAGCAACGGCGTTGGTTAATTCAGGAGGCAGTGCACATTTTCTTTGCTGTGCTCAGCTGAGACCCCATCCCGGTGTTGCGGTTTCCGCGGCACACCAGTTTGCGAGGGACACATCGCTTCTGCGCATGCATCAAAATCGGCCCAGCATCGTCACTAACCTTATAAATTTAATATAATATTTTTGGTAAACATGTTTTCTATATGTGTACCAAGCGATTTGTTTCTAGGTGGTGTCGTTTTAGAGATATTTAACTTTTTCTGTATGAAGATTGCTCACGGCCATTGACAATGCCTTGAGTTTGATGGTACGCCCAGTGCAAAACATTAGTTTTATTCAAAATTAATAGAAATCAAGAACCCTAACCGTATAAATTTAATATAATCTTTATGGTAAAGATGTTTTCTATATGTGTACCAAGCAATTTGTTTCTAGGTGGTGTAATTTGAGAGATATTTGACTTCTTCTGTATGAAGATTTGCTCACGGCCATTGACAATGCATTTGAATGGATGTGTCCCTGGCAAACTGGTGTGCCTCGTAAACCGCAACACCGGTCATCCCTCAGTCTCGTGCTGTCTCGACCCTGAGCCTCCCGCCATTCGTTGTGATGTGTCAATAACTATATTGCCAAGGGGGCAGCTATATATAACTCGCACAAAGAAAAACAAACAAGCACACATACACGCGCACACAACATGACTGTCATAAACAGAGATAAACAAACAATATTTATATCCTTAAAAGAAAACCACCCAAAAAAAACACCCATACACAACCCGCACCCCACCACCCTCTACCCCCTACAAAAAAAAACCCCAATGAAAACAGACTAAGCTCAAGCATGTAACCCACAGAGTTGGTGGTAATGGTGGTGACTGGTGTCAAAACAATGGGTGCATTGTGATTTATACTCGGCAGGGGGCGTACTCGCATACCGTGTGAGACGTAGTTTGAGTTAAGACCCTCTGAGTGGTGGCAACAGTGAGTGGGGGAATAGCTACATAGTGCAGGCTTTTTTGTATTGTGTGTGTGTGTGTATGGCGCACAGTGGCTAAAATTCTGTTTGTTTAACAACCCCCTACCATATAAAGTAAACATCGATTATTGGGGGTCATACAGTGATTAAACATATCTGAGTAAAAAATTGCATTTCAAACTGGTCAAATAGAGCACAGAAATGTATGCCAAAAGAGCATACAATTTTGGTAAAATCACAAGTGGTATATGATAAATAAAATCAACAGTAAAATCAAAAGTTAAAAATGGAAACAGAATTTTGAGTAAAAACCAGTTTCCCTATCAAATTTAATAGCGAGTTGCGGATGGAATCGGAACGACTCCATCACACCCTCATTTCCAAATACATCATCTTTAACTGGTTGTAAGTGAGGACATCTCATCAAAATGTGACGCACTCTCAGTATACACTGGCAGTGCTCGCAATGAGGCGGATGATCCCCAACGAAAATAAAACTGTAAGCGACTGATATAAGCAGACTTGCCTACCCATATCGCTTTTGCGAATTATTAATCTGTGGGTTAGCTGTTAATGAAAAGCCAGTGTTATTAAGTAAACAGCAGCAACAAGGTGGTTGAACTAGGAAGAGTAAATTAAAGTTTTCTATAGCAGGGTTTTTAGGAGTCGTCGATAAATGAATGGATAACAAATTATTTAAAATATTTTTTCGATGAGGTGGCTATTTTTCTATGTGGTTTCTAATTTGGATCCTATACACATCCCACCTCATCCCTGATATGACCTTAGATGTTGCCAGAATGTAAACAATCTGAAATCAGTCAAATAGTTAAATTCAGTATTTAATAGCAGTTGTTCTCCAGAAGAAATGAATTGTCTTTGATCCCACCGCAGCCCTTGAACCTACCCGCGTATGCTGCCTATACCACGTTAGTGGACATGAGGTAGCGTCTTTTTGACTATCACTTGAATCTACTGCGCATGGGCACAGTCGTGTTGGTACAGAGTGTACACACTGTGTAGCAAACCCTTTTTAGGAACTGAGGGGTCGTTTTCTGAAACTGGGTACCGCATTTGTAACATGGACATGAAAAGCGAAAACATTGTAAATAATAGCAGAAAACATTCAATTAATAGTAGAATCCATGTTCATATGAAGGTTTACATGTTGTGCATATGCCAGAGTTGAAAAATAAAAGTTATTTCACTTTTCGATTTTGATTCTTGTACGAGCTAAGATATATGCTAAAATGTCCTGTGTAACATGGAAATCAAATGCACATCCAGAACATTATTTTAGCATACACAACACATTCAAACAAGATTTGATTGATTACAGTTATGCAAACAAAATGATAATTTACAAGAAAAAAGTTGGAAAAACAAGTTTGTGTTAATTTTGGTGTAAATGTCTAAATTTTTACTTTCGCACAAAATCATGCAAGCATTCTGTTGATGCATTTTGTTGGATAAATTAAATACATGTAGTATTGCTAACACACTTGACACAGAGGCAACAATAACTATTTGGCTTGCTATTAACAAAAAAGAAACGAATTAATTATGGCCATCGTAACATGGACACCAAATATGCTGTGCCCAGTTTCAGAGAATGATTCATTATAGATGCAACTACCCACCGTATACTGCGTTTACACGGTCTGCTGATGGTTCGTTTCCTCGCACAGGATTAACAATAATAGAATAAATGGCGTAATATGTTGTAAATTTGGAGAGGAAGAAAAAAGCAGTATCACCAAAAACTGCTTTGTTGTGGAATAAATAATCCTGAACATTAAGGAATCCTCAGGGAGCTCTTGATCACTTGTTTTAACCGTGAAGATTATTACGTTGTTGGTGCTAATACTGGATGCGCTGGGCTGCGGTGGGGAGGGCACCGTATGAAAACTACCCAGGTCCCAGATGACCAGCACAATTGCCACATTTCAGGGGGTCTTGACTCGCTTGACCTTGAATCGCTTTTTCTTGAGGTCACATTACCCAAGGTTATTTCTATCACATCATGCCAAGTGTTATATATATGGATAGATGTATGATGTATATATCTATATGTATATATATGATGTATGAGGTATTATACGAGTATAAACCTGCGGAGGCGAAAATGAATTGCTTGTAATCCTGCCCGAGCCCACACACGTGACTGGCGGCGTGCCGCTGCTCTGTAATTGTGACCTACTCTCGTCACTCAAGAGTCACTCGCTTGGGAGGATTTTTGTTCTTTATATTTGGCAAGTGCAGTACGTGTGTTGTTTTTAAATGGATATAAATTGGAAGGAAAGAAGTGATCTAGAAGTAAAGCTGTTTAGTTCGAACTTGTGCCATTGACTTGTCAGGAAAGAACGTGCACACTGCACACCTTGTAACCAGGTACCTTCTCAAATAGCAAACAGTTCAGGGGATCTGGACCCTTGCATCCTCATATTGGTTATTTTGAAGGTCACCTTACCTGTCCCTAAAGTCGTTATTGCTATCATTTGATACCGAATAATGCATATATGTGGATATATAGATATATATATATATATACATACATACATAGGTATATACAGTGGGGCAGCACAGCATATATACATATATATATATGTAACTGTATATCGATAGCATATGTGTATTGTATGTGTTCATAGGTATATATATATGTATATATATATAAACATATGTATGTTTATATATCGATATATATAGACAGGTATATACACATATGCATATATATACGTATATATACATATAAATATACATACAGTAGAACCTCTCTAACCGACCACCTCCACAAATCTACCGATCACTCCACTATATTGATCACTTTATTTGGGTCCCAAACGATCGCCCATACAGTACCATTGTAATGATTAAAAAAACCTCCCTAAGCCGAGCACCACAGTAAATGGACCATTTAAAGTAGGTCCCATGGTCAGTTGATTTAGAGAGGTTTTACTGTATATAAGGTAATTATTTCACCTGTTGTCTTGAGGTGGAACAAACCACGACTTTTGAATTTGTGCCACTCCTGTGTAAAGCAGCCTAATTTACACCTTTACACTACATACAAGGTTGTTTACCCGAGGTGTCATCCTTTTATCAAGTGTTTACAGTAAACTGCCGAACCTGTTTAATTACCTGGTTCCACAGTTTTTTGTTTCAACGACTATGTAGACATGCACATTTCATGTCACGTGACACCTAAAGGCACACTTGTGTGTTGATGCGCCCAAGCAATGTGCAACTATTGTCATATCTAATAACGATGGGTAGCCAAGTCTACGTTCATTTCCCCATTCCCCATCAGTGCCCAGTTTTAATGGGATTTGTAGTGTGTACATATTATTATGGTTATTATTATTATTATTTTATACGATTTAGTTCTAATCATGGTATGAAGCATTAGGGTGTAGGGATTGTTAGAACTCGAAGCATTTCATGCGTTAAGGATCAATTGGTTTAAGTGATGAAATAAAGATAGACCCGTTGATGCGACGGGCTATGCTTGAGAACCATGTCCTTGGGGAAAAGGTCAATGGGGTTCAATGTCAAAGGGTCATGGCTTCCTTTCCACTTCCCCTGTAATTAAAGTTGCATAGTCCGATGGTTTTGAGTTTCTGTCATTTTTTTAGATACAAATATTAGGTTGAGTGTTATAATCCATCTTACTCTAATTTGAAGTCACTTATATTTTAAGTGACTAACGTTTAAGATATTTGAAGTGCAGCCGTGCAAAATTAATTTTGGCAAGCACGCATCAGTGAATATTCTGGAGTAATAGGTTCTATTAAATTTCCTCAGTATTCCCCTCTATGTGGTGTCAAATGTTTAATAAGTGCACCAGTATCTAAGTTAGGTATGTAGAATCAAATCTAGATAATTGTTTTGGTTTAAAAGAATTTGATGTTTTCATCGGACTATGCAACTTTAACTACAGTTTTCTGAAGCATGTTGGCAGCCTTTACCGAGCTGGATGCCTAGGTCTAACTAGATTGCACATTCTATTTTGATGTCTGTCTTAATACTTTTTAATTCCAGGCAGTTTTAAGCAACAGCAATTATATATATATATATTGGATACTGATGGACGGTTTGCAGTAAGCTGAGCGTCTGTTTAGTTTAATTTAGTTCTACTGCTATGGTCTTCAAATTTGTAATTGGTAAACACAAAAATGGATTTGTAAAATGTGGCATACGCTATGGAATGCATGTCTAACCTATGTTGGAAGGGTAGGACATTTTCGCATGGGTGGAGATGGATATATTCCTAATTTAAGAACAGGGATCAATATACAGGGATGAAAGGTCTTCCGCGATTTTTACTGTACTGCAATCCGCAGCACTATCAGTGTATGGTAATACGTTGTTAAAATGCCGCAGCACTATCGGCGTATGCTAATACATTGTTCAAATGCCTCTGCATTATCAGTATACAATATATATGAAACCTGACTTCCGGGAATTTTCCGCGATTCTCCAACATTGCTAAGCCATGTTCACCCACACAATACCATTGTAATGATAAAAAAAAACTCCCTAAGCCGAGCACCACAGTAAATGGACCATTTAAAGGAGGTCCCATGGTCAGTTGATTTAGAAAGGTTTTACTGTATATAAGGTAATTATTTCACCTGTTGCCGGAGACTACTTTCATCCCTGAATATATAGCTCCTTTAAAAATTTACACTTCTAAAAAAGTATCTGCTCTTGTCACTATATTAGTATATATTTTGCTACATCAGTTCAGTTTATAAATAGCATGCATAATACTACTCCCAGGGAATACTGTCCCAGTGGATACAAATACAAACCCTGTTGGGCCCCATTCATTTGTTTGAATTGTAACCATTTGACGACTCATCCTGACATTAAGGAGAAAAATTGATTATGGGAGTTACTACATGTCGAAACATGCTTTTGAATTCAATCTACTGAACCTTTCAAAGTCACAATATTGGTTTTGGTGTACATCAGCCTTTTTTTCTAATTACTTTTTTTCCCTCTTTTTTTTTTAATAAGGAAGTTGGCTTTAATAATAGCTTCGGAAGGTCTCCAGCATTATACTATAAGACACAAAAAAGGTAGTTGTATGAAGGAAGAGTTGAGAGAAGCAGGATGGTATCTAAAGAAGCCACAGCAGGGACCGCCGCTAGGTGGCGGGGCACTCATTGTCATTGTGCGTATGAGCTATTGTGATAACTGTAGTGTCGGTGCATGCTAATAGGCAATGCATGCCAATAGATTGGTGCATACCAATAGGCGATGTATGCCAATAGGTCGGCGTATGCCAAAGCAGTTTGGGCCTTGTCACAATCACAGGATTCATCAGGCAACCTGGCATTTGTTGGCAAGTCAGACAGCACCAGTGCTTGGAGAGTGACGACCCTACCTCGCTTTGGTTAGAGTTGAACCCCCCACCCCAACCCCCCACGTGACACCCAGCGATAAGGAGAGGCACACGCAACCAAGAATTTGTAATTCGTTCAATGTCATTAAATTTTTTTATGGTATACCAGAAAGAATTCTTGTGTTTTCATTTCCATTGTTTTTCTAGTAGTAGTATTTACAGGGTTTGTATGGGGCCTGGAAAGTCTTGAAAAGTCATGAACTTCATTTGTGCAATTTCAAGGTCTTGAAAAGCCTTGAATTTAACCTATTTTGGGTAATTAGTCTTGAAAAGCTTTGAATTCCATTAAACTGTCCCCACTGATCTAAATTAGTCTGAAATAGCCATTTGGCATATAATGATCCGACCTACATACATACAATAAAATGCAAATACTCGCCTGAATTCAAAAGCAGTCTTGAAATAGCCTTGAATTTCATATGTTCACATGTGTACGGACCATGCATTATGAATGAAGACCTTCTGTACATGAAAGGATAATTAAAGGGTCTGTATATTAAAGCTGCATAAATTGACGAAAGCATCGATTTAGTTTAAAACCAAAACATGTAGGCCTACCTAGATTTGATCCTACATACTGAACTTAAGACACTGGTGCACTTATTAATAAAAGAAATGAGTTTCCAAATCAGAAAAAAAAATTACTGTGCGTGAAAAAAAACACCTTTTAATTATTTGTTTGTAGTATTAAAACAGTTGGAATTTCAAGTCCAAAATATGGCCAAGTAAGTGCCAGATTGCACCATTTTATTCATAGGTTAAAGAATTTCAGGGGGGGGGGGGAATGCCCCCGGATCTCCCTAGTTTTTCAGGGATTTAGAGACCAGACGGGATGGCCGAATGAGTTAGAGCGTCCGTCTCCCGTGCTGTTAGATCGTGGGGTCGTGGGTTCGAGTCCCGGTCGAGTCAAACCAATGACTTTAAAATTGATACTTGTTGCTTCCTAGCCAGGCGCTCGGCATTATTAGGATAGGGCAAGGACTGGTGTGCTCAGTGTCAGGATAATGTGACTGAGTGGGATACCAGGTCATGGTGCCGGCGGCCTGGTTTCCCAGTGGGACAGCACTATAAAGTCACCATGAGTGCGCACTGTCACAAGTCGGTACCCGTCCTGATATGACCTTAGATGTTGCTAGGACGTAAAACAACAAACAAACACACAAATCAGGGATTTAGAATTTTTGTCACTGGGATCCCTGAACTAGTGAACCGTAGTGTCTAGAATTAATTTTGGTATGCACGCTAAAATTTGTTTTGTATGTATTCATTTAAACTATCTAAAAAGTTAGCCATTTATAACGTTACTTCAATCTAAAGTAAGGTAGATATTAAAGTTGCATGGTCCTATGAAACATGTTTTTTCAAAACCAAAACACTTACCTACATTTGATTTTATATATATCCAACTTAGGTACTGTTGCATTAACTAAGGCTTTGGGGAAGCATATACAGAATAATCAGTAAATTTATAACCCTATCCATTTGGACACCTACTGTGAAGCAGCCATTAGCAGGGAGACAACAAACCAATTAGGTCAATCTTGTGACCTTATTAATCTTGCCCTCATTCCCAGTACCATATATGGCATCAGTCAGGTTCCAGACTACTTAAACATTAATAGGTCATTCCTCATCACGTGACCATCGCGAGATGTGAATCTGGGCCACAACTATAAGACTTTTGACAAGCTTGCTGAAATGATTTTCCATTCTTTCAGCTCAAATTGCTCCAAAATTAGCTATTTTTCATGCAAATCGGACTATCAACTTTAATGAACATCCTAATAAATTTACCAACAAATATAGTAGAAAGTAAAAAACTTGAATGGTCCGAGCTATACTCTGATAAACACTGCAACATTTCATCTTCATTGCAGTAGTTATTCGGTTTCATTCATGAAGTAAACGCCATTTGTAGGAAGTGCTCTACGAAGTAAATAAAACATGAATCTGAGGTATGTCTGGAGAACAATGTCTGGAGGGAATGTGGAACATTTATTCAGATATTCTCACAGAATAGCCTTTTGGTGGCTCTTTTTGATTTGTTTTATTTACTTTGTAGAGAACTTCCTGAAAATGTTTGCTTCCATTATTTATACACAGAATTAGAAATAAAACACATTGTGATCAGGTGTGTTCTGAAATTCTACACCATCTCCGTTTAGAATTTCCTCCCTTTATTTCACTGATACGCCAGGCTATACATATAGGGAATTAAATATCTGCAGGTGCAATCTCAGAAATCTATCTAAAACTTCACTGAACCTTGATATATTTTTAGGACATATATTATTCTTTCAGCATGTAGCTTAAAGATTTATAGTCCGATAAAATCATCACATTTTCAAAAGCAAAACATTTATCTAAATTTGAACCCACGCATCTAATTTATTGCTGTCTAGAAGGATATATGAAGTCAATCTGATAGAACCTATTACTGCTGAAGTCTATAGGGGTTAGAGTTTTGGCATGTATGCCAACATTAATTTGGCATATTTACTTAAAATATATCATAAGTTAGATATATTAAAGCAAAATTACTTCAAATTAAAGTAAGGCAGATTAACCTGCTCAACCTAATGTATTTATCTCAGAAAATGGCAGAAATTCAAAACTATAGGACAATGCAGCTTTAACTAATATTTTTTAATTCTTTTAAGAAACTTTTATTTATTTACATATTTCAGAATATAATTTAATATACATTTCCTGCTTTAAATGACATTCATATATTCGTCTCTAGATAGCCTTACTTAAAGCTGAATAATCCGATAAAAGCATCACATTTTCGAAACCTAAACACTTATCTAGATTTTTATTCTACATATCAGTTGAATAGAACATGTTACTGGAGAAGCCTATGGTGTCAGAGTTTTGACATACTTGCCAAAACTTCAAATATCTCAAAAGTTAGCGATTTAACATAAAAGTAAAAAAGTCACTTCAAACTAAAGTAGTATAGACAAACTCAAAACCATCGGCCTATGCAACTTTAACAAAACAGAAAATTGAAGCAATATATGTATATTTTACCTCGGTAATAAGCCTCTGGCTACTCGTAGCCCAGGGGGAAGGAAGCACATCCGGGTCCAGCAATAAGAAATGGGCACTTCATTGTTTAATTAAGGGGGTTAAGCCATTAAAACCTACTATAGCTCAGATTGTGCATTTTCTAAGAATGCTAGAAGACGAAGGGTTAGGATTTGGAGGAATTAATGCTGCAAGATGTGCACTTTCAATCATTCTACCGAGGATAGTTGGACAAACAGTCGGAAAGCATCAAATAGTGCATTGGTTTCTGAGATCAGTTTATGAAAGAAATCCACCTAAACCTAAATATAATAGGTTTTGGGATGTGTCTATAGTTTTTAAGCTTTTAAGCTTTTCAAGTCATGGCCTAGTCATCATCACTTATCTATCAAACAATTAGGATTTCAGTTAGCAGTCCTATTACTGCTAGTTACGGGCCACAGAGGCCAAACAAGTGTGGCTTTATCTCTAAATGGACTAGAGATAGATACCAAGGAGGCAACATTTGATTTGGACCAATTGCTGAAGTCGAACAGTACAGGGGACCCACTGTCCACGGTGCATGTAAATAGGAATATTTGTGTAGCGTCAGCCATTAAGGCGTATATATCCAAGACAAGTGGAATACGGAATTCCAGACAGCTTTTGATAAGCTTTATTAGGCCTCATAGGGCTATCTAGAGAGACACACTCGCAAGATGGACCATTAAGGTGCTTAAGGAGGCGGGCGTCAACACTGGACGATATGCAGCTCACTCAACGAGGGGGGGCCGTGGTCTCTAAAGAAAGACAGGAATCTCAGTGAAGAGAATCCTGGTGCATGCTGGCTAGATCATTTGCAAAACATTACAACAAATGACTAGAGAAGTCAAGCGGCCTGGCGACTCGCTTACTCACCAACTAAAAAGATGGGTGAGAAACACAAAAATGTATTTGCTATTTAAAAAGATTCATGGCTAAGAATAGTAAATGATAAAAAATTAGATTACTTAAGTCTCCCTGGGCTACGATGAGCCAGAGGTTTAGTACCGAGGTAAAATAGTATAGTTTTACGAGTCTTACCTGAGTACAGATGATGGATAACTGTTGTTTTCCCAAGGTACAAGCCTCGGATAGTCGTGGGCTAGGGCCCACCCACCCAACCCTGCCATGACTATAACGTTCGCTTGTACCGAAACGAAAACATAATAGTATCCATAGAATTTGAATAATTTTTTATCCAAAATAAGTATGTAAAGATTGCTGGACCCGGATGTGCTTCCTTGTCCCTAGCCCATGACTATCCGAGGCTTGTACCTCGGGAAAACAACAGTTATCCATCATCTGTATCCAGGTAAGACTCATATACCTATACTAATATATATATATATATATATACATATATATATATATATAATGTACATATATATATATATGTATGTATAGTTAGTATATTTATATACGTGTATAAAATCATCGGTATGAGGTATTTTTTATTATTATTATGATCCGTTATTGTCCACTAACAGACCCAGATCTATTCACTGCGGCACTCATTTGCTTATGGTGGCGCTGCCACCGGCAGTTCTTGGGACTTATTCCTCAGAGTTGTATAGATCACTATACATCTCAGCTCTTTCTCTTTCTTCTCCACCTCAGCTAGGATAAGTTTATATATATATATATATACATATCTATATATATGTACATATATATATATATATATATATATTCATAAAAAGGAAGAATCATATATATATATAAATATACATCTTATTCATACCTAAATCGAGAGCGAAAAGGGAATTATGGTGCTTTGACATATTCAAATCACCCGGTTATCAACCGAAGCACAACAATAAATTCGATTTGACAGAAAACACCTAAGATGGATTTCTTAGGTTTTGCACCTGAACCCTTCATATGTAGAATCAAATCTAATTGAGTGTTTTAGTTTAAAAAAATTGATGCTTTCATTGGGCTATGCAATTTTATAGGCTACAATCTAATGTGTATGCCCCACCCCCTTAAGTAAGCCTTTTCCCAGTGCTTTGGTCGTAATGCGAAGCATTACGCTTGATGCGAGGAGAGGAAGAGACCCTCCCCCCGCCCCGCGCTGTCCCGCTGCTTTCCCACCTCGGCAGACGGCGCGGCGCGCCCCCCCCCCCCTCCCCCGCCTTCCGCGTCGCGCGGCGCTCACGCCTCACCCGACGCCGCTGCTCGCCACCTCTCGCCCTCCCCCGGGCCGGCAGCTTTCACACTCACCTGCTGTCGCCCCTCCCTCTTCCCTTATAAGGCCGCCCCCCGGCCTCCCTCAGGCACTCGCCCTCCTGCCGCCTTCCCAGACCTTTCTTTTTCAACATTTGGCTCTCCACCTCGGACCTCTGCCCCACCACAGCTGCAGCATGCCTCAAGGGAAGGGACGTGGACGAAAGGGCTCAGCCGCCCCCCGCACCCCGGGGCCCGCTCCAACTCCCAGGAGGGACGAGTCGCCGGCCTCCACCTCGGCATCTCCCGCGGCGACCTCGGGCCCCGCCTCGGGCGCCGAGATCGCCCTAGTCCTGGAGGCTCTCCAGCGCATCCAGCTGGAGCAATGCCAGGCGGCCGCCGACCTCCACGCCCGGATCGACTCCCTGGGCACCGGGGAGGCCCCGCCGACACCTCGGGCGCCCGCCAGCACCACGGCCCGGCCCCGGCCGCCACCTCAGGCGCCCCCACCGGGGGCCGCGCACCCGGAGTACGAGAGGTACCGCCACCTCTCCCAAGCCTCCCCCGTCACCTCGCCGCCCTACCAAGAGGAGCGGACCCGACACACCCCCGCCTCCGCGGCCGACGCCGTCCGGGACATCCTGGCATCCGCCGAGGCGCGGCACTGCACCAGGCGCCAAGGGATCCCGGCCAACTTCATCTTCCCCTCCGACCTCGTGAAGCGAGGGCCCGAGAGGAAGCCGGTGAAGAGGGGGAGGCGACGAAGGACGAATACGCCCTCGCCCTCCTCACCCTCATCGACCACCCAGACTTCCCCGCCCACTCCGCCCAGGGACTCCACCACCACCACCTCACAGTCTGCCGGGACAACCTGATCTACCCCTGGGCAACCGTCCGCCGGTACTCCGAGACCGTGTTTACAGCGATCGCGGACGGAACCCTCCCCCAGGGGTGGCATGACCCGGTGGCCCTCAACCTCATGAGGCTAGACTGCCTGGCCATGCCCGAGGAGCAAGCCACCGCCGCCCCGGCCCGCCTACCCGACCATCTCCACCGAGGCGCCCACCTCCCCCGACCCCAGGCTGACGCCCGCGCCACCTACGACAGGGAGACCCACGGCGCCCCCTGCCCGGCCTGGAACCGCGCCCCCGCCTCGTGCGATCGGGCCCGCCTCGGGGAGGCCCACGGTGAGGCGGGGGACACGCGCCGTCACGTCTGCGCATACTGCGCCAATGTGAGGCGCCTCTTCACCATGCACAGCGAGGCCGACTGCATCACGAAGCAGACCCGTGAGCGCCAGACCCCCGCCACCTCGGCGGATTTTTGAGCCGCCGGCCTCCCCCCGGCTGGCCCGGGGGGACCCCTCCGGCGCCTCACCCCCACCACTGCCGACAGCCCCGCAAGCCCAGCCGACAACCTCCCAGTGACCATCGAACGCAGCGCCGCCAAGCCCCAGCCGAGGATCATCACCTCGGGCATCACACCTCGGACCGCATCCCTGCCCAGCCTCAGGAGGAACCCTCTGCCACCGATCCTCACGACACCGCCTTCAACACCGCCCAGACCCCGACCACCCCCCCCATCCAGCCCCGAGGACTTCGCTGCCCCCCTGCTCGACCCTGGTCGGACCTCCTCACCGGATCCCGCCAAGGAGCGGGCCTCCCCTTTTTTGGCCGCCCGCTCCCTGTCGATGCAGGCCCCCGACACTCCCCGCCCCGAGAGGGAGCCTGACCCCCGACACGGCCCACCGCTCGGCCGGCCCGCCCCACCTGCTCCACCTCCGGACCCCCGCCTCGGATCATCACCTCGGGCGCGCCTCAAGCCCTCTCCTACTTTTGGTGGAGGGCTCCTCGGCACCCCCTCACTCCACTGACTTTTGAACTCTGCTCCTTATTTACTCCGCTCATCATCATTTATCCTTGTTTTTTATTTTACTTCTCTTCCCTGTTACCCTGTATGCCCTGTTTGTCTCTGAGGTGAAAATAAAACCTTTATTTCCACCCCCGCCTCCTCTCTTCCTTTTCGCGCATCGGTCGTAATGCGAAGCATTACGCTTGATGCGAGGAGAGGAAGAGACCCTCCCCCCGCCCCGCGCTGTCCCGCTGCTTTCCCACCTCGGCAGACGGCGCGGCGCGCCCCCCCCCCCCCCTCCCCCGCCTTCCGCGTCGCGCGGCGCTCACGCCTCACCCGACGCCGCTGCTCGCCACCTCTCGCCCCTCCCCCGGGCCGGCAGCTTTCACACTCACCTGCTGTCGCCCCTCCCTCTTCCCTTATAAGGCCGCCCCCCGGCCTCCCTCAGGCACTCGCCCTCCTGCCGCCTTCCCAGACCTTTCTTTTTCACCACCCACCCACCCTACACTCCTCCTACCTTCTCCTCCTCAGGTGGAGGGCTCCTCGGCACCCCCTCACTCCACTGACTTTTGAACTCTGCTCCTTATTTACTCCGCTCATCATCATTTATCCTTGTTTTTTATTTTACTTCTCTTCCCTGTTACCCTGTATGCCCTGTTTGTCTCTGAGGTGAAAATAAAACCTTTATTTCCACCCCCGCCTCCTCTCTTCCTTTTCGCGCATCAAACATTATATAAGCAATGCCATATTTACACTATCTAGTCGAATTCGAAATAACTTATTGTAACGGTACCAGTCTACAGTCAGGTTGGAAATCATAGTCCCTATTCTCAATGACTTAAAAATTGATACTTGTCGCTCCATAGCCAGGCGCTCAGCATTAATAGGATAGGGCAGGGACTGGTTGGCTCAGTGTCAGGATAATGTGACTGAGTGGGATATTAGGTCATGGTGCCGGTGGTCTGGTTTCCCAGTGGGGCAGCACTATAAAGTCGCCATGAGTGCGCACTGTCACAAGTCGGTACCCCTCCTGATATGACCTTAGATGTTGCTAGGACGTAAAACAACAAACAAACACATGAAGCCGGTTCCATAAAACGGAAAACAGGTTCACGCAGCAACTGGGAAAAAGAAATTGAAATATGCAAATATAGACCTATTTCATATGACGTCAGCATTGGTATCTAGGTCAGTGCACGCACCTTTTGGCTGCAGGACGACACACTGTCACACTGCAAACTCAATGGCTATGAGCAATCTTCATACAGAAAAAGTGAAATATCAACGAATAGATTATATTAAATTTATAAGGTTAGGGTTCTGCATTTCTATTAATTTTGAATAAAATAGACTTTTTGCACTGAGCGTACCGGCAAAGTTAATGCATTGTCAATGGCCGTGAGCAATCTTCATACAGAAAAAGTGAAATATCTCTAAAACCACACCACCTAGAAACAAACCGATTGGAACACATATAGAAAACACATTCAATGAACAGATTATATTAAATTTATAAGGTTTGGGTTCTGTATTTCTATTAATTTTAAATAAAATAGACGGTTTGCACTGCACGTACCGGCAAACTCAATGCATTGTCAATGGCCATGAGCAATCTTGAATTATCTTCATACAGAAAAAGTGAAATATCTCTAAAACCACACCACCTAGAAACAAACCGCTTGGAACACATAGAACACATATTCAACGAACAGATTATATTAAATTTATAAGGTTAGGGTTCTGCCTTTCTATTAATTTTGAATAAAATATACGTTTTGCACTGCGCATACCGGCAACTCAATTGCAGTGTGCACTCGTTCTGGTGCGCACGCATACACAATGTTTATAAACATTGAAAGGGGCCTATTGTTACCAATGGAGCAGTGCTGCCTGGTCTAGTTCTGTGAGTCATTAGCGAGAACTGGCGCCCTTGCTGTTCTACCTGCATTGGACCACACAGGGTGGCGCCACCTACCACTTCAGTAGTGGCTGCCTCCCCGCAAACAACTTGATCAGGAAGATTATGGCTTTCAGAGGATTAATTATTTAAAATGTTGTTGGTACATTAGTTCATTAAGCAGGGGCATTTTCAATTGTTGACAATTGGTCTTCCTCATTCCACTGCTCCTTGCCCTATCCTAGTAATGCTGAACGCCAGGCTAGTAGCATATACTTTATATATTATAATAATGTATTCATTTATATATATTCGCCTTTAAATACGATGCATATGCAGGTTTTTTTTAATTAACACAATAATTCAAGATTAAATAACATGTCCCATTGTGTTGTAGATAAACGAATGCGTAAGCTTCATTTTCGAATCATACGTAAAATAAGGTCTATTGTCAACATCAGTCATAATATAGGCTGTTAACTAGCAATGTATTACCTATCTACAGCAAGGCTATGTAGCTACTGTGTCCTTATAACTGGTGTATAGGCGAGAAGCTATCTAGAATATATCCAGGTCGCTTCATGGTAAATGGAGCCAAAGTGTGACATTAGGGTAAAAAATGAATATTGTGTATTTCCCTTTTTTTTTGCTGAGTAAAGTACTAGTAATGTGAAGCAAAAGATAGTTTAGGTTACCATCTTGTCAGAATAACAATAATTAATTGACTAGCCAGACTCAAGGGTGAATGTAACATATGTTTCATAAATAACAACAATTATTTTAGAATATTTAATGCATGAAACAATTAATTGTTATGGTATCAAACCCTAAGTATACAACTGCACTATACAAAAATCCGTATAGGGAAGTTATATTGTTCCCAATTTTGGGTTGTGGATGTAACACAATTGAAGGGGACACCAAACTAGATAGGGGACTTCAACTTCAATTATTTTCACAGCCTTGTAAAAAAAATGCTATTATTGGTTATGTATGGTATTATAAAATAGGCTCACACATGCAACAGTAACAAGTGTTTTCTGACTGAAGCTCTAGTGTTCCCAGAATAGCATATTCCCTGACAATGACATACCAAGCTAGGGACAAGCAGGGGACACCACAGTTACACCCAGAACCAGTTTAAGCATCGTGGAATATTAGAAAAAGATACAAAGATATGCAGGCAAGATGGACATCTATTTCAAGTGAGAGTGTCCTTTTATTAGTTTATTGAATAACATGTAATATTCTATGCAAAATAAAGGTCTAGTAGGCTGTAGAACGGACCACATTCTCCAGGTAACAAATTCATGCCTTTAAAACACCATATTCTTTTAATGAATACGTTGCCATTTTTTTAATATGTCACATTAGGCCATAATCTTTTCATATCTATCACTCCAAAGTGTAAGAATACCAGTTCTATAAAGAAAATAAATCCTCTACTCTTTCAATAATTGGTTTTGACCATTAAATACTCGAAAATACATTGGCCCCATTTACCATGAAACGACTCATCCACATCCATCACATATATATATATATATGGGTCGTTCTCAGAAGTTGTGTACCAATAGTGTGACATCAGTACCAGAAAATCAAAATGCTGCCAAAGTCCTATAAGCAAGTTTCCTCAATGTGTATGTCCTTTTGCATCTGAATAATTGAAAATAAACATATTCTGGCATTTTTAAGTAGGCCAAATGATGCTCACACCCAATAAATAGCAGTATAGCATGGAAACCAATCTGACTCCAAAATCAAATATTTTCCACACAAAACTTGACATTTTTAGGACATTTCACATGCCACTTGCTTTATAAACAGTAGTAATAATAATTTGAAACCTCATTGCTATGATTTTGTCTTATTTGTGAATATTAAAGAGAAAAGCAAGAAAATATTAGCAGAGTAACAGATTAGCAGAGTAACAAAGTGGAAACAACAATTTTACACAAATGTTCGGCTCAAATTTCAATGTTAAGGGGCAATTTCAGGATCTATCTTTTACTATACCATAACTGGGTCCATGCATAGTGTCAAATGGTGAAAATAGTTCCTGTACTGTATCTGTACTCAGTGTTTGATACAGAGTTTCATAGTACTTGCAAGTGGAAACGAAATGTTACGATGTTAATGACTCCAGAAAATGTTAACTATTTCATAATAAATTTTTTTTTTTAGAAATAAATGTCTTCAACTTAATGAAGACATTGTATATGACCATTTGAAGTGAAATGAGCTGTTGTTCAGAGGTTTTCATTAAGTTTGTGACACTTTATTTTCAATGCTGTTGACAATGTCACAAATTAGTGATGTAATTTTCTATGTATTTAGCTACATCCATCCCAATAAGATACATAATACACAATATTAACATTTCTTTTGATCTAAACTATCTCCCACATTATTTGGCTAACTGATGAAATCTAAATATTGACACTCCAATAAAGGGTTTCTTTGAAATATGCATTTCTAGTAGACTACCTCAAGTGGTACACAGTTTCTGAGAACGACCCATATATATATATATATATATATATATATAGTAAGTATATTAATATACTGGTATACATCTTCAGTAGGAATTAATTAGTTATATATTGTATTAGTTCAGTTATTATTAACAACTGAGCGCTGCAGTAGGCCCTGACTGCCTCCGTTGCTGTGGGCCTCGATGGCTCTGGTGGCGACACCAACCGCGCCATTTGGTACCAAGGAGTCGCCGCCCCTTAAATCATTTATATAGTCTTTCACTTTTGAGCTAAAATACCACATGACCTATTTCACTACCAGCTGGCTGCATGCACAAGGGACCAGTTGCATTATCTATTGGCCGAATAGTTACGAGCAATGGTTTCCCATACGGAAGGTCAGGGGTTCGAATCCCAGCCCAATCAAACCAATGACTCATACAATAATTGTCGCTACATAGCCTGGCGCTTGGCATTGCTAGGATAGGGAAACGACTCGTCTGCCTTAGTATCAGGATGTGACTGAGTGGGATATCAGGTCATGGTGCAAGTGGACTGGTATCCCAGTGAGGCAACACTATTAAAGTCACCATGAGTGCACATTGTCACTATATTCTCTTCTGACATCCTGGCATGACCTTATATGTTGTTAGGATGTAAAACCCAAACAAAACATTATCCATGGTCAATGTCGGATAAGCCAATTACCGTATTGGAGGGATACAATGAATAGAGGGAATGTATTCCATGGATGTTTGGGTAGGATGGTGAGCTTTCTAGTTTAAGTGGGGCAGATTAACGAAGGTTAACTGTGGTTCATTCACACAATGTGATGCATTAGATGAGGCATCGTCATTTGAACAACACACATTTGGCCAGCTTTTCTAAGAAAAGAGTTATTTCTAACAACCCCTTTAATTGATCTATTTACAGTGAATATAAATTCTTATTTCAATAATAATAATAAAAACAATTGAAAAAATGGCAAAACCTTTAGATACATGTTAAGCTTCATATATTGTATCAGCAACCAAAAGGCAATACACAAATAACAAACCAACAAAGAAGAAATTATTGGGTTGCACCATTTTTAAACCCACATAAAATTGGAACATTGCAAATCTAGATGTGAAATTGTTTGCAGATGCAGTTTTTCTCAAATAAGCCTGTTTAAATTTCACAGAGGCACATTTTGTATAGTGCGTTATTCGGAGGATCGATGTGGGCTAGCTTCACTTGAGAATTTGATAATGTTCAGTAGCAGGGTCATTCTCTGAAAATGGTTACTAAGGTGTGACATGGAAACCAAAGGTTAAAAACCTTCCAAATAATAATAGCACGATCCATGTTCGTAAATGAAGGTTTATGTTGTGCATATATCAGAGTTGACAAAAAAGAAGCAATTACACCTTTTGATTTTGATCTTATACAAATTAAGCAATACACTAACAAAATCATGTGTGTAACATGGGAATCAAACACACATCCAGAACATTATTTTAACATACACAGCAAATTCAAACAAGATTTTATTGATAAAGAAACAAAATTATGTCTAACAATAAAATGTTAAAATTCTTTTATGGTAAATGCATGGTGCTGATATGTAAATTGTCACAATTTCAATTTAGCACAAACTTAAACCAGCATGCTTTTGATACATTTTGTGGGGTAGATTACATGTAGTATTTATTACAAACCTACTTGAGGCACATAGGCAACAATAACTATTTGACTTGTTACCCCCTCCCCCTCCCCCCGTCCCCCAAAGAAGTATTTATCACCATCATAACGTGGACACCATATATGTGGTACCCAGTTTCAGAGAACGACCCAGCAACAAGTATTTATCACCGTCATTAAGGCCCTGTCACATTACGGCGTATGGCGGGAGCGTATTGAAAACCTACGTCGAAAATGGGAAGAAACTGTGTGGGACGACGTATCGTGACCTTTGGTGACCTCTCGGGTGTTTTTAAGCGTATGCGTAACCTATGAGGAGCGTATGAGAGCGTACTGTGACATTTTTTAACGGTTTTGATTGGCATGTGGAGCGTATGAGGAGCGTATGCGAAGCGCATGCGAGACCTATGTTATCTCTCCTCGGTCCACCACCTGGTGGCTCCTGGGTATATAGTGCGTCACCTTTATATACCGAGACCATAGGTCGGGCATACGCCGCCATACACTACTCATACGCTCCCATACGCAACTCGTAGGTTCTGCATACGCTTCATATGCCAGAGATACGCCCGTGACGCAAGTAGAGCATATGAGTAGCGTATGCCGGCATACCCATAGCATACGCCGGCGTACCCCTAGCGTACGAGGAGCGTATGCCGGCGTATGAGAAGCGTATGAACCATATGCTCCCGTAGGTCGAGATTTTTTTAGCATGCACAACAAAATTTGGTCGGACGGACGGGAGAAAGCATATGGCGGCGTACAACGGTGTAAGCCGGCATAGGCTGGCACATGATGGTGTATGCGTAGCGTATGGCGGCCTATGCCGACGTATATGACGTAACACGCCTACGCCGCCGTATGCTCCCGCAAAAAACCCTAATGTGACAGCCCCTTAACGTGGACACCGCATATGTGGTAGGGCCTACCTAGTTTCAGAGAACGACCCAGCAACAAGAAACGGACAGAGCCTATAAGCAGTTTCATATAACTATAACTATAAGACACGATTTGATGGTCTTCGGCCTGGTTCAATCTTGGGCGAAGTCCTCGAACAGGGGAGGTCGAGAGTGCTGTGACTGGGAAGTGTGTGGCGGGAGCAGTGAGGGGAGTTGCCAGGGAAGAAGAGGCGGTGTGAGGAAGGAGTGGAGAAGGGAGGGGAAGGAGCGAGAGGAAGGGGAGGGAAAGAACGAGAAGGAAGGGGGAGAGGGGAATGAAGGAGAGGGGGAATGATAAGGGGACGACGGGGAGGGAGATGAAGGGAGAAGGAAGGAAAGGGAGAGGGGGAGGCGACAGGAGTGAGAGTATTGGGGGAAATGGAGGAAAGAATAAGGATTAGCAGGAAAGGAGGTGGGGGGGGGGGTGTGATATGTGCGTAATAGACGTCTAGACGTCTAGACACGTCTGTAATATATGCAAATAGATGACATCATGGAAAAGTTTGGCCGGCTATGGTTTGAGCCCTGGAGGGGAATAAAGTCATTCAGTATCCAGAAGTCAAAGTGTTCAGACATTGTACTTTCACAGGGGGGAGCAGGATGAGGGGCAAATATGTGATTGAGGGCCAGTGGAAGGAACGAGTGAGTGAAAGAAGAAAAGGAGGGGGAATCGGGGACAACAAGAGGGGAACAATCTCTTATTAGTGGAGCTGCATTTGTTTCAAAGCAATCCACGCTTGTGGCAACTTTCACCTGTCACTGACAGTGACAGACAGACAGACAGACAGACAAGCAGACAGACAGACAGACAGAAAGACAGACATCCGCATAAGTCAACAACCCTCCAAAATCTTCAGAAAACAGGGGGAGCCTCCTCACCTCCCCTCCGCTCCTGCCGCCCCCACCCACACCCCCCGATCCCACCCTACCTCACCCCTATCCTTCACCCACACAGTGTGTCACAGCCAGGTCGTCTGCTCACTTGCGGAAGCTCGATCCCGGGGCCCCGCCTAGGGCTGGTTCCGGAACTGCCCGCGTGGGTGTCAATGGCGCATCGGTGCCGCCGTGGCCTCATCAGATCTGTTTGTCGGGAGGAGAATGCGCCAGTAGTGCCAGGGGACCAGGACGACTGACCTAAAACCTGCGCGGCTGGTTGCCGCTTGGTCCCGGGCCCCGGTGGCGGGACGTGAGCGGCCCGTTGCGCTGGTTGCCGCGCTCCGTGGTTGTTGCCATGACGACGCCGGTGCCATTGTTCATTTTGCCGGGCCGTGACGCGGGGAGGCCGGCGCCGTCCCTAGGGCTCACCCCGGGCGAACTACTGCCGCTGAAGTTCGCCGGCGACATGTTGCTGTACGAGAACTTGTTGTAGCTGGTGCTCGGTGTGTGCGAAGGGCCGCCGGGGGCATCTGAAAACAAGGGCCACCACATCCGGTTAGGTGTTAGCTCTTTGTAGGAGGTGTGTCAAAGGCTCGAGAAGACATGGACTGGGGGGGGGGGGGGGGGCGGGTCTATAACGGTGTTACTGTTAGACATGGACTAGGAAGGATTTGATTCTACATATCGACCTTAGATACTGATGCACTTATTAAACATTTACCGGCACATAGAAGGGACTACTGGGTAAATTAATATAACATGTTACTGCAGAAGCCTATGGTGATAGAGTTTTGGCAAGCTTACCAAAATTAATTTAGCATGTTTCCATTTAAAATATCTGAAAAGTTTGCGATTTAAAATAAAAGTTACTTCAAACTAAAGTAGGGTATATTATAATGAACAACCAAATATGTTTATCTCAGAAAATGAAAGGAACTCAAAACCATCGGACTATGCAACTTTAAACATGGAGGGGGGGGGGACGCAATTCTATAAATGGGTAGGCCCTTTCTATATTACATGTATGTTAATACAAGTGGCACCATTCTGTAATATCAACATCGGAGCTATCTACATGTCTGTTACATTACAACTTGTTTGTATCCAACTGTAATATCAACAATAGAGCTAGTTCCCTCTGTTTTTATTACAGGTGATGACAGTCTGCAATACCCATAATGGAGCTAGTTCCCTGTTTGTTATATTACATATCGTACCAATCTGTAATACCAATAGTGAAGCTACTGCCTGTCTGTTAGTATTAGATTACACGTGGTACCAGTCTGTAATACCGATAATGGAGCTAGTTATCTGTCTGTTATATTACAGGTGGCACCAGCCTGTGATACCAACAATACAGCTAGTTAGCTGTCTGTTATATTACAGGTGGTACCAGTCTGTAATACCAACACTGACGCTAGTTACCTGTCTGTTATATTACAGGGAGTACCAGTCTGTAATACCAACAATGACGCTAGTTACCTGTCTACTGTGCTTCAGGTAGTACCACCAGTCTTTAGTGCACTCTGAACCAAATCTCACGCACTCCGAGCCACTGGGATCTATCTGGGAGATAAATCAATACTGTCTCTCCCCACTCCACCCACTGCTGGGGTAGGCACGCTTATATAGGCTGTTATTAATTATGAAAGACTGCCGTGCTAACAAAACGCCACCTTAAAAATAACCCAACTCACTGAAACTGAAAGCAAAGCCCGTCTAATTTCCAGTCTGCTGCACTCACCTGACCAGGTGAAATGACACATCCAGAGGGCGCCACGGGTAGATGGATTGCATCAGGGAGCCTAGGTGGGCTAATGGTTAGGACGCTAGCATCGGAATAGCAGAGGCATAGGTTTGAGCTCAGTTCTAGGTATGGAGTCCGATATGTTTGCAAACTCCGCACACACGCAGACAACACTGGTTCCATGACCAGGATGTTGTACATTCTGAGCACTGCATTGCTGGTGAACCGGCTTTGTGTATCTGTAGTGTAAGTTCACTATCTGGATATTTGTAAGAAGTTTGATTCCTAGGGGAAAATCAGCGACATTACCAAAGTACTGGATGTGAAGCAAACCGATTGTTTCAAACTGAGTTAAAGTTGCATAGTCCGATGCTTTTGAGTTTCTGCCATTAATATATATATATATTATATATATATTATATATATAATGTGGATCGTTATCCCTTACATTACTTGGAAGTAACTTTCATTAGTAAGAGCCAACTTTAGAGATATTTAGAGTAAAACCATGCAAAATTGATTCAGAAAGGAGTGACATGACAACATTGTTCAGGTAACAAGTGTTTATTTTGAGTGGACAGAAGCGCCCGAGTCAAACCCTTGAGAAATACAAGTTGTAGTAGGGTGGATTGGTGGGAAAAAACAAGTCAGTAGTGGAGGAGTGTGTGTGTTGCGCCTCTCTGGAAAGTGAAGGGAAAGCGGCAGGCTACCGACGACGGGGGAAAAGGTGTGAAAGTCCACTGGCCAATTGGGTGGACAGAGGATGGGTTCATTTGTCCACATGAGGATGAGTCCAAAGCGCAGTTGGCGGGGAGGGGAGGGTGGAGGGAGGCATGCCATTCCCACTGAATCACACGCAATGCTAACATTGCGAAAAGTTTTGGCATGCACATACAAATTCAGACACCATAGTCGTCAGCAATAACAGGTTTTTTATTCCTTTCTATGCAGCAACTAAGGCCTGCCAAGTACACAACTATCTTATTTGGATATATACTTGAAAATGTGATGCTTTCATCAGACTATGCAGCTTTAAGTATAAGCTGAGTGTCCTTTGATCCCATATAGAAGGACTCGTTTACTCGAAATACACTCGGCTAATTTACATCACTATGGTCTGGTGAATTGTTAATAAGTCGCACCACCACAAGTTCCTACAAACCGGCCCAGGGAACCAAGAAGCCTATTGATGATAGATTTAGGAAATGCTACACTGCTAACCCCTGAAATAACAATAGTACCCTCCACCCCGAAACCAGATCTTTGGGTGATGTATATTTAATATGCCTGTGTTATTTCCAATAGAACTAAGGCTGCCTGGATGGTTCCGTGATTTCCCGCTATCTGGAACTGGCGCTGCACGTTCGATTGTTTACGACCATGGACGACTAGATGGCATCATCCCCGCGAAATAAAAGATTGTTCATCCTGTGTAAACGTGTTGGTTAAAATAATATGACGGAATAAGTTCTAAACACTTCTCACCATAAATGTGGCCTTTGCTGAAAGCATGACATATAATCACCACCAATCAATCAATTAATCAATTTCTTTTATTCCAAAAATGGAGAGAGAAAGATTACACTTTTTGTTTTTTGATATAATGTTAGTGTAGTAGTCTGCACTGACTCCTCAGGCAAGGAGCCACACAGATAGGTAGGCGTAGATATGGTGATAGCATCAGGGAGTCTAAGTAGGGAAAAGGTTACCACCGTAGCTCTAGCTCTAGGTGCAATATTTCTCATTTTTATTACCCACATGGCACTGGTTCCATGACCAGGATGCTGTACAAGCTCCATGCTGTATGGTTGTTAAACATACCTTGAGCATGTATATGTAAGTGAATTGCCTGTATATATGTAATTGTATGCATTAAAACGACTTATGAACTTAAACCAACAAAAGACTTACAATTCCAGGGGGACTAGTGTAGTAGTCTACACTGACCTCACAGGCAAGGAGCCACATAGACAGGTAGGTGTGGATAGGGTGATTGCATCAGCGAGCCTAGGTAGTGTAATGGTTAGCACACTAGCCCCAGAATGGCAAGAAGTGTGTGTTCGAATGCTGCTCTAGGCGCAATATTTCCCATTTTCACCATCCCTATGGCACCACTACCTTTTGTCTCGGTTTGTGATGACTCAGTAGTGAATATATTATCCAAGATTAGCATTAGCGATCGATACGCGACGGAGGAGGAATGAGGAGGCAGGGGTGGAGAAAATACAGTTTATTCACAATAAATGATAGCATGAATACATGTCAGGTAATAAATGTAAATGTCAATGTAGATATCAAATGTCAAGATAAATGTTAAGGAAAATGTAGAAGGTAATGAATGTCTAGTTAAGAGATGATGGTGTCAGTGATGGAGAAAGCCCCGAGGAGCCCTCCACCCTAAGAAGGGGAAGGAAGGGGAAAAAGAAAAAGGAAGTGAGGGTGGGTGGGTCGAAAAAGTATGGTGGAGCAGCAGCAGGAGGGTGGAGAAGGAGTGTCTGGACGCAGCGGGGAGGAGCGCCGCGGGGGGGGAGGTTTGGGGGTGTTGACGGTTGGCGAGGGAGGGGACATGAAAGGGGGGGGGGGTCCTCCTCTGCGGCGAATCAAATGCAATGCAAGCATTACGAACGATAAGCGACGAAGGAGGAACGAGGAAGCGGGGGTGGAGAAAAAACGGTTTATTCACAATAAATGATAGCGTGAATAAATGTCAGGTAATAAATGTAAATGTCAATGTAGATATCAAATGTGAAGATAAAGGAGAATGTGAAGATAAAGGAGAATGTAGAAGGTAATGAATGTCCAGTTAAGAGATGATAGTGTCATTGATGGAGAAAGCCCCGAGGCGCCCTCCACCAAAAGAGAGGAGCGGGCTTGAGGGGTGCTAGGGAGGTAAGCGTCGGTCGCGTCAGGTGTCGAGGTCCCTTGACCCCCAATGTCCGAGAGGGGGAGGGTAGCCCGCATGCAAGCCTGGGCCGCACCACGGCGGAGGCTTTGGAGGGTGTAGGAGTCCGAGGAGGTCCTGGAATTAGAGGCCAGGGTTGTAGGGGAAGTCGTTGTGGCAGGGGGCGACACAGGCGAACCCGAGGCGCTCCACCTCAGCGCAGGCGACCTCGGCCCAGGGGCCAGGGAGGTGAGCGTGGCTGAGGGTGTCGGCGAGGAAGAGGGAGGCCCCGGGCTCGTGGATAATGGAGATGGTGAAGGAGCCTGTGGAGGCAAGGAGCCAGAGCTCTTGGGCGCAGGTCACAAGGGTAGGGTCATGGGCGCGACAGGACTCGAGGGTGAGGGCCGAGGCCATGTTGTCAGTGTTGACGATGACGGTCGCGCCCACGATGCGCTCGGGGAGGAGGGCCTGGAGGGCGACGATGACATTGACGGCCGCGAGGTTGTGGATGTTGGGAAAGCGACCCCGGAAGTCCCCGCCGTAGGCCCGGGAGTAATAGGCCATACTGGAGAAGGCCCCTCCCCTGGTGAGGCAGGAGTTGCACTCGATGACGACGCTCCTCACCTTGGGTTCGCGGAGAAGGTGGAGGCTGTTTGAGGTGCGGCCGTAGAGGGAGTACTATCGTAGATCACCTCACCTTGGCGCAGTAGGCGCAGGTGTGGCGCTGCCTGGCGGTCTGGTGCCTCGGCAGCCGGCGCGTGGTCGCATGAGGTGGGGTCGCGGTTCCACGTGGCGCAGGGTGTACCATAGACCTCCCTGGTGTATGGGGTGGCGTGTCGGCCTGCGAGGTGCGGGGCTGGCTTCTGCTGGGGGCCGACTCGGCAGCCAGTGAGGTGGAGGTCATGCCTGCCGCGGTTGTCGCGGCGGCAGTGAGGGCCTCGAGGCAGATGCCATTAATTTCGACCGTCTCGTGCCATCTGTCAGGGAGCCTACCATCCGCAATCCACATGAATACCGTCTCGGAGAAACGCCGGATGGTAGGCCACGGAATCGTCAAGTTGTCACGAGAATTGTGATCGTGTGATGGGTTAGAGCGAGGATGGAGTCGGAAGGGAAAGAAGGGTGGGACTCAAGCATCCGGAGAGCGAGACTGTACTCCTCCCTGGATGCCTTCCCCTTCTTCACCGCCTTCCCCACCGCCCCCCTCTCCACCAAGTCATTGGGGAAGACATAGTCGGCAGGTATACCTTTCCGCTTGCCACTGAGTTGCGCCTCGGCGGACTCTAGGATCTCGCGGACGGTCTCAGCAGCGGATGTCCAGTGTTGGGCGAGGCGCTGGTACTGCGGGTGAAGGGCGGCCGGAGCGCCGGACTGGAAGGGCAGTGACGGCGGGGCAGCATAGACCACGGAGGTCAGTGGGTCGGTGGCCAGGGGCAGCTGTAGGGCGACTGTAGGCGGTAGGGTGGAGGCATGGGTGACGGCATCGCCTCCACGATCCCGGGGAGGCGCTCCATGGTGCGCGCATTGGCATCTATAGTCGCCTCAGAGGTGGCAATCCACTGGGCGGCCTCAGAGCGGCGGCGTGAGGAGGAGGACGGCGCGGAGGATGAGTCTGGGACGGTGGTGTCTGGGGCTCTCCTGCTGCAGCGGCCGGCGGTGCAGCCTTGGCCTCGGGCGATTGACGGCATGATAGGTGGTAGAGGCGTAGGCCAAAATAAAAAGTAGGGTGGTGCAGCAGTTGGAGCCTGGAGGAGGAGTGGCTGGAGCCAGCGGCGATGGCGCGTTATAAGCGGGGAGGGGCGCCATGGGGCAGGGGGGTAAGGGAGGGATTGGCAGTTGGCGAGGGAGGGAGATGAAAGGAGGGGGGGCCTCTTCCGGCGTGAATCAAACGCAATGCAAGCATTATGACCAATGAAGGAAAAACCACCCACAAAAAGAACACCCAAAACAACAGCAACACAGTTCTGTTGTCTGTTGTTAGTAATGGTTACCTAGAGTTAGTTTAATTTGAAAATAAGGAATATGTAATTTATTGTTAGTAATATTTTGTCATTAGTTGTCCCTATATCACCTGTCATTTGGAGATATGGAATATGTCATTTATTGTTAATGCCTTCTTGCCATTAGTTATCTCTCTATCACTTATCATTTGGAGATAGGGAATATGCCATTTATTGTTAATGACTTATTGTCATTAGTTGACCCTCTATCACGTGTCATTTGAATATGGGGATATGTCATTTACTGTTAATGACTTGTCATTAGTTGGTGCTCTATAAGTTATAACCAGTAATTTGAAGATAGGGAATATGTCATTTATTGTTAATGACTTGTCATGAGTTGGTCTTCTATCGCCTGTCATTTGTAGATGGGGAATATGTCATTCATTGTTAATGACTTGTCATTAGTTATCCTCTATCACCTAAACCCTTAGCACTGTTGTTAATCAAAAAGCGTAGACCACCACGGCCTAGTTGACTGCAGGGAGAGCTTTTTATGGCTTTAAATAATTCAAGACAAGCTTCACCTTCAACGCCTTAGAGTTGGCAGTAGGGCGGGCATGAAATGTTTACCCGAAACAAGTGCTTAGCTTTTGCTTTGCAGACACCGATACTCACATTCCTTCAGCATCATTTTGTATGAGATATCTGGTAGGCGATATATGAAATGCGTAAAGAAACAAAATAGCTGTGGGACTATATGAGGTTTGAAAGCAGGTATATGAAATTGTTGTTCCAAGGTGACATCGTGACATATATATATATATATACACTTGATGCGTGTTGTATATTATAGTATCTATGGAATGTGATAATCAGATACCGGATATGCATGGCACATGTTGTATATTGTGTAAATCTTTTATTAGCATAATGTAGTAGCTGGTCAGGCCCGCAGGTCTCACCCAGAACGAGTTGTTACTAACTAACCTTTGACAGCACCATGCCGGGAGTAGTAGCCCTGGCCCGCAGGCCACACCCAGAACGAGTTTTTACGAACTAACCTTTGACAGTGCCATTCCAGGAGTAGTAGCCCCGGCCCGCAGGTCTCACCCAGAATGAGTTGTTACTAACTAACCTTTGACAGTGCCGTGCCGGGAGTAGTAGCCCTGGCCCGCAGGTCTCACCCAGAATGAGTTGTTACTAACTAACCTTTGACAGCGCCATGCTAGGAGTAGCATGTTCTGGCCCGCAGGTCACACCCAGAATGAGTTGTTACTAACTAACCTTTGACAACACTGTGCCGGGAGTAGTAGCCCCAGCCCACAGGTCTCACCCAGAATGAGTTGTTACTAACTAACCTTTGACAGTGCCGTGCCGGGAGTATTAGCCCTGGCCCGCAGGTCTCACCCAGAATGAGTTGTTACTAACTAACCTTTGACAGTGCCGTGCCGGGAGTAGTAGCCCTGGCCCGCAGGTCTCACCCAGAATGAGTTATTACTAACTAACCTTTGACAGCGCCGTTCCGGGAGTAAGTAGCCTTGGCCTGCAGGTCTCACTCAGAACGAGTTGTTACTAACTAACCTTTGACAGTGCCGTGACGGGAGTAGTAGCCCTGGCCCGCAGGTCGCACCCAGAACGAGTCATCCTTCTGTTGGTTCGCCGCCTGACCTTTGCTGACCTCTACGTTCTTCTTGATGCTCCACACATCATCCAGGTTGAACTGGTGGCCTGAAAACCAGTAGGAAACAGACACAGCTCAAGCAAATAGGGCTGGCTTAGTTGGGGCATGATGGTACTGCTTTCAAGGTCGTGATGGAACGTCTAAATAACTATTTAGACGTTCGCTACCTAGCCTGGCACTCAAGATTACTAGGATAGGGAAAGAACTGGTTAGCTCAGTATCAGGATAATGTGACTGTGTGGGATATCGGGTCATGGTGCCAGCGACCTCATCTCCCATTGGGGCAGCACTATAAAGTACCCATGAGAGCGCACTGCCACAAGTCGGTACCCATCCTGATATAACATTAGATGTTACTAGGATGTAAAACAAAAACAAACCAAACCAAAATAATTATGGAATAAATTATTAATCAAATCTTTGTAACTGATCCAATCTATTCTCAAATGTCCAAATATCAGCTCATGCTGAGCAAGGGTTCTGATGTTAATTTTATATGAAAGCTGTTCACTCCGCCCTTGGCCCCCCCTCCCCCCCGGCCCCAACAGAGGTTAGGGAAGTTGAGGCAACAGTTAATGATCATTAATCATCTCAGCCGGTCATTCCAGTCAGGAAGTCCCAGCGGTCTGTTGGAGAGTAGACTAGATAATGTTTCATGTATGGATAAATATAGGAGGCAGGTACCAGTCCAATATGGTAACAATGCAGATACACTCTGTATATTATTAGCTCGTATTGTCATTATTAAGTAGGAACTAATCGGTTGTTTGGTTGTTGGAATTTTACATCCTGGCAACATCTAAGGTTATATCAGGAGGGGTACCGACTTGTGACAGTGCACACTCATGGTGCCTTTATAGTGCTGCCCCACTGGGAGACCAGGCCACCAGCACCATGACCTGATATCCCATTCAGTCACATTTCCTGACACTGAGCCAACCAGTTCTTGCACTATCCTAATAATGCTGAATGACAGGCTAGGAATCGACAAGTACCAAGTGTTAAAAAACCCCACAAAAAACAACTAGTATTGTCATTATTAAATAGGAACTAATCCAATATGATAACAATGCAGATGTATTCTGTATATTATTAGCTAGTATTGTCATTATTAAGTTGGAACTAATCCGATATGAAACAATGCAAATAAATTCTGTATATTAATATTATTAACTAGCACCCTCATTACCTAGTAACCACATATCACTCCTTACATGACTTGTCTATAACCACATATCATCACCTCACTTGTCTTTAACCACATATTGGCCCTGACTGACTTGTCTGTAGCCACATATCACCCCTTACCTGACTTTCCTGTAATCACATATCACCCCTTACCTGACTTGTCTGTAACCACATATCACCCCTTACCTGACTTGTTTGTAACCACATATCACCCATTACCTGACTTGTCTGTACCCACATATCACCCATTACCTGACTTGTTTGTAACCACATATCACCCCTTACCTGACTTGTCTGTACCCACATATTGCCCATTACCTGACTTGTCTGTAACCACATATCACCCATTACCTGACTTGTATGCAACCACATATCACCCCTTACCTGACTTGTTTGTAACCACATATCACCCATTACCTGACTTGTCTGTAACCACATATCACCCATTACCTGACTTGTCTGTAACCACATATCACCCCTTACTTGACTTGTTTGTAACCACATATCACCCCTTACCTGACTTGTCTGTACCCACATATTGCCCATTACCTGACTTGTCTGTAACCACATATCACCCCTTACCTGACTTGTCTGTAACCACATATCACCCATTACCTGACTTGTTTGTAACCACATATCACCCCTTACCTGACTTGTCTGTACCCACATATTGCCCATTACCTGACTTGTCTGTAACCACATATCACCCATTACCTGACTTGTATGCAACCACATATCACCCCTTACCTGACTTGTCTGTAACCACATATCACCCATTACCTGACTTGTCTGTAACCACATATCACCCATTACCTGACTTGTCTGTAACCACATATCACCCATTACCTGACTTGTCTGTAACCACATATCACCCCTTACCTGACTTGTTTGTAACCACATATCACCCCTTACCTGACTTGTCTGTACCCACATATTGCCCATTACCTGACTTGTCTGTAACCACAAATCACCCCTTACCTGACTTGTCTGTAACCACATATCACCCCTTACCTGACTTGTCTGTAACCACATATCACCCATTACCTGACTTGTATGCAACCACATATCACCCATTACCTGACTTGTATGCAACCACATATCACCCATTACCTGACTTGTCTGTAACCACATATCACCCATTACCTGACTTGTCTGTAACCACATATCACCCATTACCTGACTTGTCTGTAACCACATATCACCCCTTACCTGACTTGTTTGTAACCACATATCACCCCTTACCTGACTTGTCTGTACCCACATATTGCCCATTACCTGACTTGTCTGTAACCACATATCACCCATTACCTGACTTGCCTGTAACCACATATCACCCATTACCTGACTTGTCTGTAACCACATATCACCCCTTACCTGACTTGTTTGTAACCACATATCACCCCTTACCTGACTTGTCTGTACCCACATATTGCCCATTACCTGACTTGTCTGGAACCACATATCACCCCTTACCTGACTTGTATGCAAACACATATCACCCCTTACCTGACTTATCTGTAGCCACATATCACCCATTACCTGACTTGTCTGTAACCACATATCACCCATTACCTGACTTGTCTGTAACCACATATCACCCCTTACCTGACTTGTTTGTAACCACATATCACCCCTTACCTGACTTGTCTGTACCCACATATTGCCCATTACCTGACTTGTCTGGAACCACATATCACCCCTTACCTGACTTGTATGCAAACACATATCACCCCTTACCTGACTTATCTGTAGCCACATATCACCCATTACCTGACTTGTCTGTAACCACATATCACCCATTACCTGACTTGTCTGTAACCACATATCACCCCTTACCTGACTTGTTTGTAACCACATATCACCCCTTACCTGACTTGTCTGTACCCACATATTGCCCATTACCTGACTTGTCTGGAACCACATATCACCCCTTACCTGACTTGTATGCAAACACATATCACCCCTTACCTGACTTATCTGTAGCCACATATCACCCATTACCTGACTTGTCTGTAACCACATATCACCCATTACCTGACTTGTCTGTAACCACATATCACCCCTTACCTGACTTGTTTGCAACCACATATCACCCCTTACCTGACTTGTCTGTACCCACATATTGCCCATTACCTGACTTGTCTGGAACCACATATCACCCCTTACCTGACTTGTATGCAAACACATATCACCCCTTACCTGACTTACCTGTAGCCACATAACACCCATTACCTGACTTGTCTGTACCCACATATTGCCCGTTACCTGACTTGTCTGGAACCACATATCACCCCTTATCTGACTTGTCTGTAACCACATATCACCCCTTACCTGGCTTGGCCCCAATCTGCTGTGCCTGGTAGTTCCACTGTCGATCACTGTTTTCGTCGTTGTCGAACAAGGTCCTCTTCTTTGTTGACCCGGTGTAGATGATCTTCTTTACCCCACCTACAAGAGTGCAAAGAGCCGGTTGAACACCTCACCAAGGCACACACAGCACAGCGACAGTTTGTGCAAGTCGGCACATTGTGACCTCATGTGAATGCCAAGTGGGCAGGGCAGCCTCTTTCATAGAAGAAGCCATGGGGTCGATGTACCGACTAATGGCAGTGCACACCCCTGGCGATTTTATAGAGTTGTCCCACAGGGAAATGAGGTCGCCAGCACATGACCTGATTTCCCACAGTCACATTTTCCTCATACTGTCCTAACCAGTTCCTGCCCTATCCTATTAATGCTGAGCGCCACGCTAGGAAACAACGAGTATCAATTTTGTAAGTCATAGGTTTGACTCGACCAGGACTCGAACTCCCGATCTCCCGCACGAGAGGCCAGCACTCAGTGGCATTAACAGGATAGGGCAAGAACTGGTTGGCTCAATATCGTGATAATGTAACTCAGTGGTGCTGGCGGATACTATAAGGTAGCCATGAGTGTGCACTGTCATTAGTCGGTACCTGTCCCGATATGACCTTAGATGTTGATAGGATATAACACCTCAAGAAACAAACGAAAACAAGCTCTATCGTGTCAGTCATCCAGTCTGTTCCGCTTGATAAGGATTTTACAATTTCTGCAGCTGAGTTTGGAATATTAAAAATTGAAGGAGACGCTGGGGGTATGCTGCCATCTATTGGTTGATTGGTTGTTGGCGTTTTACGTCCTGGCAACATCTAAGGTCATATCCGGATCGGTACCGACTTGTAACAGTCCTCACTCCTGGCGACTTTATAGTGCTGCCCCACTGGGACACCAGACCACCAGCACCATGACCTGACATCCCACTCAGTCACATTATCCTGACACTGGGCCAACCAGTCCTGGCCCTATCCTAATAATGCCGATTGCCAGGCTAGGAAGCGACAAGTATACAATTTGAAGCCATTGGTTTGACTCGACCAGGGTTCGAACCCGTGGGTTCGAATCCCACGATCTACCAAAACGGGAGACGGACGCTCACCTCATTCGGCTATCCCGCCTGGTGCTGCCGTCGCAATAAGACTTCAAGTTCAAAGGCTCCGTCCCCATGGTCTCACAATGGAACATGACACCACAACTTTGTTGACATTAAAGTTGCATAATCCGTTGGCTTTGAGTTTCTGTCATATATTTTGTTTCATTTGAAGTAAATTTTATAATGAAGGGAATGAGAAAGAAATGAGGAAATGTTGAAGAAATGAAAGGAATCTGTAGAAATGAAGGGAAAATGGGGTGGGGTGAAATGATGGGAATAGGGAAGAAATGAATGGAGTGTTGAAGAAATGGAGGGAATGGCGAAGAAATAAAGGGAGTGGTGAAGAAATGAAGGGATGGTGAAGAAATGAAGGGAATGGAGAAGAAATTAAGGGAATGGTGAAGAAATGAAGGGAATGGTGAAGAAATGAATGGAATGGCGAAGAAATGAAGGAATGGTGAAGAAATTAAGGGAATGGTGAAGAAATGAAGGGAATGGTGAAGAAATGAAGGGAATGGTGAAGAAATGAAGGAATGGTGAAGAAATTAAGGGAATGGTGAAGAAATGAAGGGAATGGTGAAGAAATGAAGGGAATGGTGAAGAAATGAAGGGAATGGTGAAGAAATGAAGGAATGGTGAAGAAATGAAGGGAATGGTGAAGAAATGAAGGGAATGGTGAAGAAATGAAGGGAATGGAGAAGAAATGAAGGGAATGGTGAAGAAATGAAGGGAATGGTGAAGAAATGAATGGAATGGCGAAAAAATGAAGGAATGGTGAAGAAATTAAGGGAATGGTGAAGAAATGAAGGGAATGGTGAAGAAATGAAGGGAATGGTGAAGAAATGAAGGGAATGGTGAAGAAATGAAGGAATGGTGAAGAAATGAAGGGAATGGTGAAGAAATGAAGGGAATGGTGAAGAAATGAAGGAATGGTGAAGAAATGAAGGAATGGTGAAGAAATGAAGGAATGGTGAAGAAATTAAGGGAATGGTGAAGAAATGAAGGGAATGGTGAAGAAATGAAGGGAATGGTGAAGAAATGAATGGAATCGTGAAGAAATTATGGGAATCGTGAAGAAATTAAGGGAATCGTGAAAAAATGAAGGGAATCGTGAAGAAATGAAGGTAATGAGGAAGAAATGAAGGGAATCGTGAAGAAATGAAAGGAATCGTGAAGAAATAGACGGAATGGTGAAGAAATGAAGGAATGGTGAAGAAATTAAGGGAATGGTGAAGAAATGAAGGGAATCGTGAAGAAATGAAGGGAATCGTGAAGAAATGAAGGGAATCGTGAAGAAATGAAGGGAATCGTGAAGAAATGAAGGGAATCGTGTGAAGCAATGAACGTAATGAGGAAGAAATGTACGGGAATGGTGAAGAAATGAAGGGAATGTTGAAGAAATGAATGGAATGGCGAAAAAATGAAGGAATGGTGAAGAAATTAAGGGAATGGTGAAGAAATGAAGGGAATGGTGAAGAAATGAAGGGAATGGTGAAGAAATGAAGGGAATGGTGAAGAAATGAAGGGAATGGTGAAGAAATGATGGGAATGCTGAAGAAATGAAGAGAATTGTGAAGAAATGAAGGGAATGGTGAAGAAATGAAGGAATGGTGAAGAAATTAAGGGAATGGTGAAGAAATGAAGGGAATGGTGAAGAAATGAAGGGAATGGTGAAGAAATGAATGGAAACATGAAGAAATGATGGGAATCATGAAGAAATTAAGGGAATCGTGAAAAAATGAAGGGAATCGTGAAAAAATGATGGTAATGAGGAAGAAATAAAGGGAATCGTGAAGAAATGAAAGGAATCGTGAAGAAATGAACGGAATGGTGAAGAAATGAAGGAATGGTGAAGAAATGAAGGGAATGGTGAAGAAATGAAGGGAATCGTGAAGAAATGAAGGGAATGGTGAAGAAATTAAGGGAATCGTGAAGAAATGAAGGGAATCGTGAAGAAATGAAGGGAATCGTTTGAAGCAATGAAGGTAATGAGGAAGAAATGTACGGTATGTGGCAGAAATGGAGGAAATAATGGAGGGATGAGCAGAGTGGATAGTGAGGGAGGGGGAGATGGAATGAGGAAGGGGGGGGGGGGGGGGGAGAGTAGCCCGGTTGTGCATTACCAGGAAGTGGCACAGTCACTGAAGTGTGACGGAGGTGTCAGCTGCTTGCGCATGGAACGTGCGTAACAACTAACATTCGCCTGTCCCCTTCAAACAAACACGCCTACATAATTGAGCATTAGCAAATGCCAACACCTTCCCCCACCCACTCACCCATCCATACATGTAAGATACGAGTCGGCACTTTGAGTTCTAGTTCATGACTGATGTTTATTGACCAGTGGCTGTCCCTGGTTACGTTCCAGTCTTAACTGGTTCTCCGTATGTCCCGGTTGACCTACATACCTTACATCTCCCTTTCATTATTTTAAATTTTTTAAATTTTTTTTTAATTGACTTCAATAAACTCTTAAATACCTCAATTCAATACCATAAATACAACATGCAATAACGACAATACATATGCAACTACACCCCTCTTATCAATACTAAAAGTGCCAATAAATATCGAATTTTGATGACGGTATATATATGCATACAGTAATATCAATAATTATAATAAATACAATATATACAATAAATACCACAAATATATTTACTCTTATAAATATTTGCAAATTGCATTAAAGTTGATAACTGTATAGATCCTACAATACTATACAACTTTCATTAAATACCTCATTTCAACATCCTATCTCTACTCCATTTTGATACCTGTTGTACAACAACAACGTGACAAATTTTAATGAACTGCTGAACCACTTATATTGTGATCCCCGAAACGATGATTACAACTTGCATCGCCGAGTACATATACGTTTGCATACAAGAAATGTTATATACGATGAAATTGAATCCAGACCACATGTACATATATGTTGTGTAATTAATATCGTTTGTACAGGCCTATATGTATAATAAATACAACATGCAATAATTAAATTTTTTATAATAGTAACACAACTCTTATGGTATAGTAACAATTTGACAGGTATACAACGACGGTAACCACCTTATTGGTGTAAACCTAGCCTCGATATCGGGCAAACAACTCTGCCGTACCGTGTTGTATAGGGCTTGTCCCTTACGGCCGTAATCGATTAACACGACTCGGGCGACTCGGGTCACCCGAGTCGTCAGAATTTCAAATCGAACACCGCGAGTGGAGTCGACAAAAACACGTGCCGTGTGCAAAACGACCCGACACCAGTAACCCACCTCTTGGCTGGGGTTTGCTAGGAAAGCCTGAGCTGGTACCTGTAGGATAACAGCTACCACTACAAGTTATTTTAATGCTTTTTTTTAAATAACCCAGATTGTCAGCTTATACGATCCTAAAATACTTTAAATCCTATTTTGCTGTACTTATATTGGTTATTAAAACAAATAATTTGGTTTTAGATTAAGCCACCATTTTTTCCACCCCGAGCGTGCAGAAGCTTATTCGGTTATGCGACCCGAGTCTGCAGGATGTGCGCATGCGCCAAAAAGTGGCTCGGGTGACCAGAGTCGATTAATCGATTACGCCCTACCTGATCATGTCGAGTTTGTTTGTGTTTCCATATGTTCAAGTGTGTCTTTTTGTTTGTGTTGCTTGTCATTGTCTTTTCTGAAAATATGTTTCCGATTTCGTCGTACTATGTTGTTGTGCGAATTTATTATAAAATAATCCCTAGGACCAGGCACTTGTGCCTGTACAATCCGGTCTGAAGCCCATTTCCTTGTGTGATGCAAATACCGCACGTTCTCGCCCGTTTGTAAACGTGGGTGAACATGTGTTGCGCGTCTATCAAAATATTTTTTTTGGTTTCGTTGTACTTTACCTAGCTCGGTGTGCTTTGACTTTTGACATTGTGGTTTCAAATGTGTGTCTAAAATCGGTATCCGTGCCCTGAGCCTACGGGACATTAGCAATTGTGCCGGGGACGCCCCAAGGCCTTGCATAGTGGTGTTTCTATAATTTAATAATGCAATATTTGGATCCTTATTATCCAACATGGACTTCTTGATTAATAACTTCACAGTTTGAACATACCGTTCCACCTGGCCATTACTCTGTGGAAACATCGGGTTCGAAAATACTGGCATGAAGTCATAATCCTGTGCAAACTGTAAGTAATCTGCACTGCTAAACTGTGGGCCGTTGTCCGACACCACCACTTTGGGAATACCATATCCGCAGAACATTTGTTTCAACGTCCGTATAATAGCTTGACTAGTTGTTGAGGTCAATTCAACTATTTCCGGAAACTTTGTATAATAATCAATTATTTATATAAACGTGGTATTTTCAACATAAAACAAATCAATCCCGACTTTGTAATAAGGGATACATGTTATTTGATGCTTCATAAGTGGTTCAGATTGTTTTTTGTTCCTTGATTCCTGGCAAATCTGACAACGTGAGATCTTATCTTCTATCTGACTACCTATGCCAGGCCAGAAAATTGTGTCCCGTGCTAATTGTTTGCATCTCACTATACCGAGATGCGACTCATGTATTTTGTCCAGCATTTCAGCCTGTAATGGTTTAGCTAATTCAGCCATGTTAGGAATGAACTTAGTTACGTATCCAACCATCCCCAAAAACCTTTGAACCGGCTTCTTATCACCAGGTGTTGGCATGTCCACAATTGCCTGTATACGCTCTTTGTTAGGCAACAGCCCCTCAGATGTTAATAGGTGACCAACATAATTAACCTGAGCTTGACAAATTTTGGATTTCTTGGGGTTTAGTTTTAAATTGAACTTCCTGGCCCTGGTCTTCAGTCTGGTGTTGTGTTCCTCAATATCTTTACCATACACCAGGATGTCATCGGTGATAACGTTCACCCCATCTAAATCACCTAATATACTATTCATCTCCTCTATGAAAATATCCCCGGCAGTCTTTATGCCAAATGGTAGACGGGTATACCGATAACGACCCCATGGTGTATTAAACGTGCACAAGTTCGAACTTTCTGTATCTAACTGAATCTGCCAATAACCACTGTTGGCATCTATAACTGAGAAATACTTGGCCCCGTTTGTATTGGCTACTACCTCCTCTATGGTACGAGTGGGATACGGGCCTCTCAATATCGCCTTATTCAGTTTAGTAGGGTCTAAACATATCCTAATTTTCCCAGGCTTTCTGACAATGGTTATCGAACTCACCCATGGCGTTGGTTCTGTCTGTTTTACTATTACCTCTAGAGCCAACATCCTATCTAATTCTTTCCGTACTTCATCTATTATGGCATGTGGTAGTCTTCTAGGGGCATCAATAATTGGGGTAATACTCCTATCAACATGAATATGTGCATCTACTTTTATTTTACCAAGACCCTGGAATACATCATTATACATAGCTACCAATTTATTAGCGCTTGTTGCAGGATCCGTTACGGTGTTTATAGATCCCAGTCTCTTGATCAGGTTGAGGGCAACACACACACTTTTTCCTAGGATAGGGCTACCCTCATTGGCAACCTGAAACCTCAACTGACGACCGCGGATGTTGATCAATGTCTCCCCTTGTGGTTGTACACGTTGCCCGGTGTATGTCACGAGGTGACAACGCGGTGGAGACATGGTGACGTTGTCTAGTTGATTGTACATAATCTGTGGGATAATGTTCGCTTCAGAACCCGTATCTAGTTAAAATTTAATCAAAGTATTATTTACGATGATATCTGTGTACCACAAATCCTCCGTTCTGTTATGATCGTCCTGCAATGCACCAATAAACAGATCAGGACCAGTGTCGTCATCCTGGTACGGTTGAATCCAATCAGTTTGTTCGTCATGACGTCCTATGTTTATTTCGTTCACTGTTGATTGTTTGAAGGTGCAAAGTGAGTGTAAAGAATAAGGTCCATAGTGAAGAATAGGGCTGGGAAGGGAAACAACCCCTACAGTCTGCATGCACTTCTGCCTGCTGCGTAGAGTGCATGCAGAACTGGAGCTGACCCTTGAATGGGATCCCATTAAAGTCGTTGAGGAAACCAAATTTTTGGGCCTCATTTTTGACACAAAGCTTTCTTTTGTGGCACATATTAAGTACCTCAAAACCCAATGCCTGAAGGCACTAGATACTCTGCAGGTGCTGTCCAGCTCAGACTGGATTACGGCAGCATAGTATATGGTTCCGCAAGGAAATCGTATATTGGGCTGCTAGACACGGTGTACCAACAGGGGCTTTGCCTGGCCCTTGGGGCCTTTCGCACCTCACCGGTTCAGACCCTTTATGTCGAAACTAACGAACCGTCAGTTAACAACAGGAGAATCAAACTGGCCATGCAATACATAATCAAGTTAAAAACCAATGCATTGAATCCTGCATACAATTGTCTATTCGAAACACGTGATAAATCCAGGTATGGGGCCAGGCAGAATTGTATCAGGCCACTGAGGCTCCGAATGAAACCTCATTTGGAGGCTTCAGGCATGGATGTGGATGTTTTGGGGGATGCCAAAGTCCCAGAACATCCCTCATGGTCGTTAAGGAAGCCGTTGGTTATCCTTCGACTTGCGGAACTGAGGAAGTCTGGGACACATCCGCTTGAATATCAAAGACTACATGCAGAGATTCAAAACCAGTTTGAAGACCACCTCTCCATATACACTGATGGTTCCAAAGACCAAAGCCAGGTAGCTGCTCCGTCAGTTTGCCAAGGGAAGATATTTGGCTTCGCATGCCCGATTAGAGCTCGATTTTCACCGCAGAAGCCCAAGCACTCTACCTTGCGTTGGAGTATGTCGAGATTTCCAACCACACTATGTTGTATTCAGTGATTCGTTCTCCTGCCTCCTGCCTATGGTGGCAAAGGTCATTTATAAAATGAACCAACTGGCAACAGATGGATATGAAATCCACCTGTGCTGGGTGCCTGGCCATGCCGGCATCTGAGGAAATGAACGAGCTGATTGGGCTGCAAAGAAGGCTCTGAACTGTGATGTTGAGTCGTGTCTGATAGCTCACTCTGATCTGAAACCACTAATAGCCATCCACATAAAATCCAAATGGGAACATGAGTGGGATGACCTACACAAAATTGTGTCTACCTACACAAAATTGATTCTGTGCTTTTGCATTCTGTAAAAACGATGACTGAATAAAAACCAAACAATTCTCGCCATGAATATGGCCTATGCTGCCAACACAGTGTAAAGAAACCACCAATCAATCCAACTTCCGGTGTGTAAGTTGTAGCTGTGTCCTGACATGCTGGGTTTCAGCTTCAGTTTTTACTGAGGGACCAGCAGAACTCAGAATAGCCGTATTGGAAAATGGCTTACAAAAGGGTAAAACATGCACAACTAAGTCTTACAAATGATTCACCAGTTATTTACACCAAAAGCAAAAAATAGTTGGAATAGTGTTTAACGCCTTTAATACGACTCTACAACTGTGTATGTTAAATGATAAATTCACAATGAATAACTCACAAAAGCTACATTCATTTATTACCTGTGTATCACCCATTATGTAATTGATGCATAATAATTCCAATCCTTGCTACACCCACACCCCTTCATGTGTAATGGTAACCTCTAATTCTTTATGATATAATCCCAACTGGGATTGTAGTTGCTGTTAAGTAGTATACCCAAAGACCCTATAATACTAAGACAGCTCACTCCCTATCTCTCCCATGGTATCAACCTGTAATAACGTTCTACATTATTTTGTAACCCCACCCCCAAATTCGCCATACCATAACCACATTAACCATAATATTATATTAATCCTTACTGATTCATTTCAAATGCCATAATCATGATCGCCCCACAGGAGACTACCAATTTACTAACCCTACCAGAAGGTAAAATGCAACTTATTAAAAAAAACAAATAGATTTTTTTTAAATGCATTACTATTTTTTCAATTAAAACTTTCAGCAACAGTGTTTCTGGTGTGAGTTGTTGACAGGAAGGTGACTGGCTACCTGTGCACTGATTGCGCATACGCGTGGGTGGATTGTGCTACCTGGTCTTCTACCTGGAGAGATTGATGGTGGAACACACACACATGCACACACACCTGATAACAAACAGCACCCGTACAATCTATAGGCGGACCAACATACACAATTATAATAATGTAAAGATAAAATTATAATACTGTTAAGATAAAATTATAATAATGTAAACATAAAATTACAATAATGAAAACATAAAATTGTAATAAAGCAAAGATGACATTATAATAATGTAAAGATAACATTATAATAATGTACAGATCAAATTAAATAATGTAAAGATAAAATTACAATAATGTAAAGATAAAATTACAATAATGTAAAGAGAGAATTATCATAATGTAAAGATAAAATTACAATAATATGTGCGTTGTATTGACTGGGGGTTGTATGTCTTATCAACATGTAAGGTCACATCAGGACGGGTACAGATTTGTGACAGTAATGGTGCAGTCACACTACGACGTAATTTCCAAAGTGAGCCCGATGTCGGCGACTTTAGAAAAAACCCGACGTGATATGCAAATACGGGGCCAAGTTGGATGACACCGCGGCGTGGTCGATGAGGGTATATCGTCGTCCGAACGAGAGAGGACAATTTGTGGTACTAGTAGTACTATTAGTGGTACTAGTAGTAATATTAGTGGTACTAGTAGTACTATTAGTGGTACTAGTAGTACTATTAGTGGTACTAGTAGTACTATTAGTGGTACTAGTAGTACTATTAGTGGTACTAGTAGTATTAATATTGGTACTAGTAGTACTATTAGTGGTGCTAGTAGTACTATTAGTGGTACTAGTAGTATTATTAGTGGTACTAGTAGTACTATTAGTGGTACTAGTAGCAACCAACCAACAATCAACCAGCAACCAACCAGCAACCAACCAACAACCAACCAACCAACAATCAAGTGGTACTAGTAGTACTAGTAGTATTATTAGTGGTACTAGTAGTACTAGTAGTAATATTAGTGGTACTAGTAGTAATATTAGTGGTACTAGTAGTACTATTAGTGGTACTAGCAGTACTATTAGTGGTACTAGTAGTATTATTAGTGGTACTAGTAGTACTATTAGTGGTACTAGTAGTACTATTAGTGGTACTAGTAGTATTATTAGTGGTACTAGTAGTACTATTAGTGGTACTAGTAGCAACCAACCAACAATCAACCAGCAACCAACCAGCAACCAACCGACAACCAACCAACCAACAATCAAGTGGTACTAGTAGTACTAGTAGTATTATTAGTGGTACTAGTAGTACTAGTAGTAATATTAGTGGTACTAGTAGTAATATTAGTGGTACTAGTAGTACTATTAGTGGTACTAGCAGTACTATTAGTGGTACTAGTATTATTATTAGTGGTACTAGTAGTACTATTAGTGGTACTAGTTTTATTATTAGTGGTACTAGTAGTACTATTAGTGGTACTAGTCGTACTATTAATGGTACTAGTAGTATTATTAGTGGTACTAGTAGTACTATTAGTGGTACTAGTAGCAACCAACCAACAATCAACCACCAACCAACCAGCAACCAACCACCAACCAACCACCAACCAACCAACCAACAATCAAGTGGTACTAGTAGTACTAGTAGTATTATTAGTGGTACTAGTAGTACTAGTAGTACTATTAGTGGTACTAGTAGTACTATTAGTGGTACTAGTAGTATTATTAGTGGTACTAGTAGTACTATTAGTGGTACTAGTAGTACTATTAGTGGTACTAGTAGCAACCAACCAACAATCAACCAGCAACCAACCAGCAACCAACCAACAACCAACCAACCAACCAACAACCAACCAACAACCAACCAACCAACAACCAACACCCAGTAGTAACACTAGCAATACTAATCCACAATGTTGGCCATTACGTCATAGTGTGACTGCACCACGACTCCACCATAACGTGACCTTGAGCCTAACGTGACCAAGAGCTTAACGTGACCATGACATGACCGTAACATGACGCACACGCCTTATCAACTCGTCGCGTCACGTCGAAGTATTTTGAACATGCTCAAAACCTCGACGAGAGTTGACGTGATGCGACGAGAGCTTAACGTGACTTTAACATGACCCAAGGTGATGACGAAAAGCCACCACATCGGAGTCACGTTAGGCCATCACGTCGTAGTGTGACTGCACCATAAGAACGCATGGTAAATGTATAGTGTTGCCCCCCACTGTGATAACATGGTGCCAGCACTATGACCAAATATCCCACTCAGTCACATTATGCCGACACTGACCCAACCAGACATTACCGTCCCCTAAAAGTGCCAAGTGGCAAGTATAACTTTGATGTGACTGTCTTTGATGTGACCGTCTTTGATTTTGTCACAGCTCCGCTGGACGTCCAGTGAGTCTATTACACAACATGCCGCACAAGAACTGAACACTGTGCCCACTAGGCCATTTCGTCCACTATTTGTTTGCTTTGTAAAGAAATGAAGCGTTTTGTTGAACTAAATGGTGTGACAATAAAGTGTCATACTCATAGTTTTTTTATTCATGTTTGCTTGTCACCATTAACACTACAACCACACACATACTACAATATATCTCCGCCATCCCTCCTCCCATCCACATACAAATTACACCTTAAAGCTAGGATTCCTTACACACGGTATGCGGCATGCGGCATGCGGCATGCGGCGTGCGGCGTGATTACGGGATGGGTCCTTTCACCCACACCCACACCCACACCCACACACAGTGTCAGGTTTCCTCACCACTGTTTTCTATGGCAAACGCAGCAGCAGTCGCATTCGCATTCGCATGCCGCACCGATCGGTACATGGACCGATTCAGTATTCGCATGCCGCATGCCGCATGCCGCATACCGCGTGTAAGGAATCACCCCCCTTGACTTAGATGCTTTTCGATTTTTTGCCGCATTCGCATTCGCATTCGCATACCGCATACCGCGTGTAAGGAATCCTAGCTTTAGCCTCATCCTCACCCCCACCCCCACCCCACCTTCACCCACTCCTAACTTACCCGTTTCCGCATCCTCATCCTCCCTGGCCGAACCCTCTCCTCCGGGGCATGAGCCGTTGGTGTTGTGGACGTCCTTCATTCCTGCGCCTCCTCCAGTGTCGGGTGACTCACAGCTGTGCCCAGCCTCCCTGGTCACGACAACACAGATCACAGCTCCCTTCACTCCGTCACCACTCTGCTGCGGATTACATAGCTTACAACGGATGTTTCCAACCAGGAGGGGACCAGTGTAGTTAGTGCCTCTGTGGAATAGCACCTGTACGTCTGTTGTCGGCTGCTGCGGCTATATTGATAGTAGAGTTTTCCTCTCGCAGCTTCTTTTTATCTCCCTCTATCTCTCTCTATCTCTCTCTCTCTCCTCCTCCTCCCCCTCCCCCTCTCTCTCTCCCCCCCCCCCCATCTCTACCTCTCTATCTTTTAAAGTTTTATGTAGCGACGCAGCTAACCACTCGGCCGTGGCTCCTGTCAGGAGAGGCAGGTGACCAGTCTAGATTCTTCGTGAAGTAGCCCCTATCGTCTGTTGCCTCTCTAATAAGAATGCAGATTTCCACCTGTCTCCCTCCTCTCTCTGTCCTATCTCTCTTCTCTCTTTCGTTCACCTCTCCTCTCTCTTCCTCTCCTTCTCCCTTTCTCTCTCTCTCTCTCTCTCTCCCCCCCCCCCCCCCCCCCCTTCTTCATTCATACGGCGGCACAGCTACTCCTACGCTGGCACCTGACGTAGTGATATATATACTATTTACTCTGTGTGTGTGTATATATATATATATATATATATATATATATATATATATATACACACACACACACACACACACACACACACACAGTAAAACCTCTCTAACCAACCACCTCTACAGATCACCACTCCCCTATATCGATCACTTTATTTGGGTCCCAACAATACCATTCTAAGGATATTCTAACTCTCTAAACCGACCACCTCCCTAAATAGACCACTTAAATTCGGTCCCATGGTCGGTCGATTTAGAGAGGTTTTACTGTCTATGCGACAGTGGTTCAACATTCTTCTGCAGGGAGGACCAGTGTAGTGCTTATCTCGTCTGCAGTCTGTAATGAGAGTGCAAGATTTTTCTCTTTCACCGTTCTATCTCACTTCCTTCTTTCCTTTCTTTCTTTCTTTCTTTCTTTCTTTCTTTCTTTCTTTCTTTATTCTCTCTTTCTATCATTATTCTCTCTTTCTATCATTACACCCCCCCCCCCCCACTCTCTCGGTCTCTCCTCCCCCTCTCCCTTCAAAACAATCATTTAAACAAATATTTTACGCAATGTCATCTAGCCTGCGGGAGATCGGGAGTTCGGTTCCATGTCGAGTCAAACCAATGACTTATAAAATTGATACTTGTCACTTCCAAGCCTGGCACTTGTCATTATTGCTAATATTAGGATAGGACAAGCACTTGTTGGCTCAGTGTCAGGATAATGTGACTGAGTGGAATATCGCCAGTAGCCTGATTTCGCAGTGGGGCAGCACTATAAAGTCACCATTAGTGACCACTGTCAGAAGGCAGTACCCATCCTGATATGACCTTAGATGTTGCCAGGATGTAAAACTCCAACAACCAACCAACCTTCACTTTCAGCCCTTCACTTTCTGGTACTGATTCTGGGTAGTTTTCCTAACGCGTCTGACGGGCGCTGCACCCCGCGCAGCCTGGTTACCAGGGCTTCGCCACAGATGGCGCCACATAGATGGTTTCAACCAAACGCCACCAGGTGAGCACCAGTGTCGCAGTTTCCGCCGTCCGCCAGTTTCCGCGGTACGTGTACACTCAAATGCATTGTCAATGGCCGTGAGCAATCTTCATACAGAAAAAGTGAAATATCTCTAAAACCACACCACTTAGAAACGAATCGCTTGGTACACATATAGAAAACATGTTTACCAAAAAGATTATATTAAATTTATACGGTTAGGGTTCTTGATTTCTATTAATTTTGAATAAAACTAATGTTTTGCACTGCGCGTACCGGCAAACTCAAGGCATTGTCAATGGTCATGAGCAATCTTCATACAGAAAATACAGAAAAAGTGAAACATCTCTAAAACCACACCACCTAGAAACAAATCGTTGGTACACATATAGAAAACATCTTTACCAAAAACATTATATTAAATTTATAAGGTTACTGACGATGCTGTTCAATTTTGATGCATGCGCAGAAGTGAGGCGTACCGCAGAAACTGGCGGACGGCGGAAACTGCGACACCAGGAGTACTAAAACCCGACCACGCCGGCCAGCTCGGCTCGGCACGACTCGGATGAGCTCCGCACTGCTCGGTATGACTTCGCTTGTGCCGTGCAAGCGCTGATTTGGCACCCGGAGAGACGGCATACATAATGTATGTGGTCACATGTTCAGCCGTGGCGCGATATTACTAGGTATCGATGACGGACAGACCAGACGGGATGGCCGAATCGGTAATCGGCTTCCCATGCAGGAGGTAGAGAGTTTGAACCCCAACCGAGTCAAACCAATGATTTACCAAATTTATGCTTGTCTCTACCGAGCCTAGCACTCAGCATTAATAGGTTACGGCAAGGACTGGTTAGCTGAGTATCAGGATAATGTGACTGAGTGGGAGATTGGGTCATGGTGCTGGCAATGGGGCAGCACTATAAAGTCGCCATGAGTGTGTACTGCCATACATGGGTATCCTTAACATTAATAATGTAACATCGAAATCAAATATGTGGTACACAGTTTTTGAGACCGATCCATTTGCAAGTGCAATACCATAGACATACACAAGATAAAAATAACACGTAACAATGGAAGCATAATAAATACACTGTACAGTAATACAAATTAAGCATCACGGAGTGGTATCTAGACAACTGTGCAACATGGTGTGTGAGTTTATTTGCACAGATACATACTTTATAACCCTTGGACACAGCTTAGGTAGAGCTTGAATTATGACTTCCTCCAACATTGCAGATGTCCATGAAACCTTAAGATGCCTAAATGTGGGCATCTTTAGGTATGTAAGATTATATTGCTAAAACAATCAATAAAAACGAACTGTTAAGTGCCCCGCCCTGTTATTAAAGTTTAAAAACTAAAATAAATTAGGAATCAGGATGCAGGTTTTATTCTTTCCCTTTACTGCTGTGATCAGTCGGGATGGCCGAATGAGTTGAGTATCTGTCTCCCGTTTTGGTAGATCGCGGGTTCGAATCCTGGTCAAGTCAAACCAATGACTTAAAGATTTATACTTGTCGCTTCCTAGAACAGGTGCTTGGCATTTTTAGGATAGGGCAAGGACTGGTTGGCTCAGTGTCAGGATAATGTGACTGAGTGGGATATCAGGTCATGGTGTTGGTGGCCTGGTCTCCCAGTGTGGCAGCACTATAAAGTAGCCATGAGTGCGCACTGTCACAAGTCGGTACCTGTCCTGATATGCCCTTAGATGTTGCCAGGACATGAAACTCCAACAATCAACCAACAACCGCCTTTTTGCTGCTGTACTAGTAACAAACGTGCACGTTAAGCAACATGTACAATAGTAACATTTCAACGGATATCTTAATTTTATTTGCATAAGTGATATAATGACCAGGCAAGCATTCTTGATATAATCACCAGGGAAACATAGTCATGGGGGGGGGGGGGAACCAGACGAGATGGCCGAATTAGTTAGAGAGTCCGTGTTCTGTGTTGGTAGACCGTGGGATCGTGGGTCCGAACCTTGGGTGGGTCAAACCAATGACTTAAAAATTTATACTTGTTGCTTCCTAGCCAGGCGCTCAGGATTATTAGGATAGGTCAAGGACTGGTTGGCTCAGTGTCAGGATAATGTGACTGAGTGGGATATCAGGTCATGGTGCTGGCATCCTGGTCTCCCAGTGGGGCAGCACTATAAAGTCATCATGAGTGTGCACTGTCACAAGTCGGTACCCGTCCTGTTAATGATATGACCTTAGATGTTGCTAGGATGTAAAACAAGAACCAACAAACAATAGTCATGGGGGTGATTAAAATGGGAAATATTGCTCCTAGAAAAAAGATTAGAACCCACACTTCTTGCCATTCCGGGGCTAGTGTGCTAACCATTACGTAAACAAGGCTTCCTGATGCAATCACCCTATCCATGCCTACATGTCGATGTGGCTCCTTGCCTGGGAGATCAGTGCAGACTACTACAATATCAATAATTGGAACTTCCCCAGACTAATCAACGAATGTAAAAAAATAAATAAAAGTATGTAAATGATCAAATATAAAATAAAATGTATTTACTTTTATATATTGATATACGCTGATAGTGCTGCACCGTTTGAAGCATATATTAGTAGTATATGCTGATAGTGCTGCAGCGTTTGGAGCATTTATTATTGTATACTCTGACAGTGGTTATGCTGCGACATCTGCACTACATATTAGTATAAGCTGATGGTGCTGCGGGATTGAAAAATCCCGGAAAACCGCGAAATCGCGGAGATATTTCATCCCTGAGTATGCATGATGTATTTGGATACTATATTTATCATAGTTTCTTCATCAGACATCACATAGAGACACATAGGAGCAGGAACAGTGATTCACCATTTCTACACCTCACCAATAAAAATATGAATTATATATATAAGAATAGCTGCATATAAATCTATTATACAAGTATAAACAGCTATATATTGCGGCAAACCATTTGATTGTGAACTGCTACCCGGAATGTCAGTTCCTGCACTGCCTTCGGAGAACGGACGGGATGGTGATGAAGCCTTTTTCTCACAGAGCATGCTGCATAATGAACTGCTACCCAGAACATTAGTTCTACAAATCGCACCAGAGGGTGGGTTAGTTGTGAAAATCCTCTATAAGACCTTTTCTCATAGAGCATATATATACCAGGTATATAGGGCCAGCTATATACGGCTATAAGGCGAGCACCATGCTGCCGCCCGGTGTAACTGGGCTAAACCATTTTAGGGTGATGGCAGTGGACAAATTATTGTTGTGAGTAGTAGCTTACTGTGCAGTATGCTCTATGAGAAAAGGTCTTATAGAAGATTTTCACAACTAACCCACCCTCTAGTGCGATTTGAAGCACTAATGTTCTGGGTAGCGGTTCATTATGCAGCATGCTCTGTGAGAAAAAGGCTTCATCATATTATATCAATTTATATATATTATACATATTATACATATTATACATATTATACATATTATATTTTATATATATATATATATATATATATTATATCTGTGTTACTACTGTTCATAACCTTCGTTCTCAGCCTCACACTATCATAATGCACCGACTGAGACACGGCATCTTATTCTTGCCAGTGTTGCTTGCACCCATGGCTATTACTGCTGGCACATTGCCAATGCACGCTACACTAATCGAGAGGTCTGTGAATAGAACTAACCTTAGATGGTGGCATTAATCTAGAAGTAGAACTAGTCTCAGACTGCCGCTTTAATACAGAAGTAGAATTAGTCTCAGACTGCCACATTAATACAGAAGTAGAACTAGTCTCAGACTGCCACATTAATACAGAAGTAGAACTAGTCTCAGACTGCTGCAATAATACAGAAGTAGAACTAATCTCAGACTGCCGCATTAATACAGAAGTAGAACTAGTCTCAGTCTGCCGCATTAATACAGAAGTAGAACTAGTCTCAGACTGCCACATTAATACAGAAGTAGAATTAGTCTCAGACTGCCGCATTAATACAGAAGTAGAACTAGTCTCAGACTGCCACATTAATACAGAAGTAGAATTAGTCTCAGACTGCCGCATTAATACAGAAGTAGAATTAGTCTCAGACTGCCACATTAATACAGAAGTAGAACTAGTCTCAGACTGCCGCATTAATACAGAAGTAGAACTAGTCTCAAACTGCGATATTAATACAGAAGTAGAACTAGTCTCAGACTTCCGCATTAAAATAGAAGTAGAACTAGTGTCCAACTGCGGCATTAATACAGAAGTAGAACTAGTCTCAGACTTCCGCATTAAAATAGAAGTAGAACTAGTGTCCAACTGCGGTATTAATACAGAAGTAGAATTAGTCTCAGACTGCTGCAATAATACAGAAGTAGAACCAGTCTCAGACTGCCGCATTAATACAGAAGGAGAACTAGTTTCAAACTACTGCATTAATATAGAAATGGAATTAGTCTCAAACTGCAGAATTAATACAGAAGTAGGACTAGTCTCAGACTGTTGCATTAATACAGCAGTAGAACTAGTCTCAAACTGCTGTATTAATACAGAAGTAGAACTAGTCTTAGACTGTTGCATTAATACAGCAGTAGAACTAGTCTCAGACTGCCGCATTAATACAGAAGTAGAACTAGTCTCAAACTGTGGTATTAATACAGAAGTAGAACAAGTCTCAAACTGAAGAATTAATACCGAAGTAGAACTAGTCTCAGACTGTTGCATTAATACAGCAGTAGAACTAGTCTCAGACTGCCGCATTAATACAGAAGTAGAACTAGTCTCAGACTGCCGCATTAATACAGCAGTAGAACTAGTCTCAGACTGCCGCATTAATACACAAGTAGAACTAGTCTTAGACTCTAGCACACTTTGCGGGAGGTAACTTGCCATAAGAATTTACGTCAACATGTTTATTATGCGGAACTAGGTAACAAAGCATTGCCATTTCTATACTTGGAATGAACCAAGTATAGAGCCTCTTCTAACGCCTACCCCCCCCCCCCCCCCTCACCCGTCCCACACACCCAGCAATCGGCCCCTACCACCATGCTGCCTCTTTGTATTTCTTGGGGATCAATTCTAATCTCTTTAATGCACCACCTAATTCATTGATTCAACTGGGCCAACGGCCCGACAAGACCATGAAGACCGCGAGCGGGAAACTGTTTACTACTGAAGGCTGCCCAGCTCGCATAGGGGAGTCATCCAGACATTGGAATGCATTGGGCGCATCGGATATCGTAAGTCTGACGTCGGTTAGATGTCGCAAAATGATCGGAAAATTTACATAGAAAGCCTGGAATTGGCTAGATGTTGCAAAATGATCGGAAATTTTACATCGGAAGTTTGAAATTGGTTATATGTTACAAAATGATCGGAAATTTTACATCGGAAGTCAGACCGAATCAAACCAATGACCTAGACATTGATATCTTTTGACTGACACTCATCAATACTAGGATAGGGCAAGGTAAGAAGCAGTGGAATGAGGAACACCAATTGTCCACGATTGAAATTTCCTCGGTTTAATCAATGGCAACAAAAACACTGTACTTATATACATATTCTGGGATATTAAAAATAATTATTTATTCCCAATGTTTTGTAAGCACCAGACAGGCACACACTGTCACTGTGATAAAAAAAACCACCTAAACAGCAACAAAAACAACACCGCGATCTGGGACAGGAACAACAAGATGTCTATGTCTATCTTTAGACCCTAAACCCTTATCTTAACGGTGTGCCTAACCCAGGGCTCGAACCCATGTTTCATCCACTCCGCAGCGAACATTGTGCACCAAGCTAGGAGATTGCCTAGGTTGTTCATCTAACACACACAGAAAAAACCTCAACAACATGCGCAGGGTCATATGTTTTTGTTTATTTTAAACAATAAGGTCAAGCAAGCAGGATTCTGATGTAAAGCTAATGAGGAGGTCCACTAATAATGCATTAGCAGCTCGGAGCAGACATTGCCAAATTAGCCTACATCTGCAGTGCGAGGTAAACATCATTGTACGAGGCAAGAGTTAGTTCCAGAGACTGGTTGTAAGGAGCGAGGTGGTGTTGAAATTCTTTGATTTGACTCGGCCAGGGATTGAACCCACAACCTTCCCATCGGAAGGGGGTGCTCTCTCTCTCTTCCTAGTCGGTCAACCCGGATTATATAGCCTGGATGCAGTGGCAGATTAACTACCACCTAGGCCTCTAGGTGGAGCCACCCGGGCCTCCTAGGTTTAGTTTTTAGTACACTCAGTTAAACCATTGTTGTGCGTGCTCTCGGTCCCCCCTCCCATCCGGACCCCTAGGTTTAAGTCTACTCAGCATACTGAATAATCCGCAACTGCATGGATGTAAGCAACATAAGTGTTCATAATTGTGGGGCAAAGGTATAGGTAGCGTTGTTTAACATTACGATGGCATTTCACCACACAGATATGTACAAGCCTATGATATGTAAATAGGAGTAGGCTAGTCTAGAGTAGAAAAAATAAATACATATATACAAAGAAAATCCAAAAGAACTAACATAGGCTACTAAACCATACCAACCAATTATCTATCTGCTACTGAAATGCAGGCAATCAAATACCTTATCAGCAGCTACTGTGTGGTAAGATAACACCAACACTACAACAGGCCAGCATTGAAAACAAGCTTGGGTACCTGGGCGTATATGCTATGGACAGTATAAATATAGCCTCAATAACAATTTAATTTTTTAAAATCAGTTTTGCCATATTCTTTAGATAAATGACCTTAGAATGCTTGACCATTATAACTTACTAGCTTTGGTTAACCAGCATTGGTTACAGCTAGGTTCCACATCAATCACTGGACCAATATTGTGGTAAGGCGGTCACAAGAACAGTCTGGTCGAAGTGACCAAAGTTATTAAAAACATCAAAATAAATATGAAATCTTTTTTTTTTAATTCAAAATTTATATGAAATGTGCACGTTAGTCCAAAAGAAAATGCTATTAACAACCCATACATGGTCAATCATTAGTGAAGTATGATTATGCGTGTTGGCAGTGCCGATTAACAGAGGAGTAGTGATCAGAACGACCCTAAAACTTAACCACTATTCGGTATTATATATATAATTCTTTATTACTAACATTTGTCTGAAGCAACCTTGATGACACGTAGCTAACATTGGATCTATTTGAAATGAAAGCATTCAAAATAATTTCGGCAAGCACACCAAATCTCCTGTAGTTGTGACCCAGATTACGATCTCCTGATGGCCACGTGATAGGCTGACCTATTGATGTAGGTAGCCTGGTGCCCTACACATTTCCAATTGATGGTGCCACAATAGTATCAACGTATATGTCTAATTCGTACTGATTATGTAATTTTAGTACTTATTTAACACCCACAAAAGATATTTTTCCATATTCCTGAATATTGGAATATGTTACACTTTATTACAACACTCTGAATTAGTCAACCGTGCATGGTAGCCGAATTGGTAGAGTGCGGGCCTCGCATGCGGAATGTAGGGAGTTCGGTTCCCAGTCGAGTCAAACCAATGACTTATCAAATTGATACTTGTTGCTTCATAGCCTGGCACTTGGCATTAATAGGATAGGGCAGGGCAAGGACTTGTTTGCTCAGTGTCAGGATAATGTGACTGTGTGGGCTATTGGGTCATGGTGCCGGCAGCCTGACTTCCCAGTGGGGAAGCATTATAAAGTCACCATGAGTGCACACTGTCACAAGTCGGTACCCGTCCTGATATTACCTTAGATGCTGCCAGGAAGTAAAACTCCAACAGCCAATTGAATTAGTGAAGACCTTTACGCATGACCCCTCTGAATATTCTGATGCACCACCATGCATCCATGGGGTATCCTGGAACCTGATGATTCTACATATGTGACTTGGAATTGGGTCACGCTCCTGAAAACTGGTCAGCATGGGATGGGATTTTAAAACATCAATAAAAAAACTTCCTACTTATTTTTTTCCTTATACTTTTCATATTCATGTTCAGATTTGATGTAAGAAATAAGGGAAATAAAATAAACTGTGTGCAACTTTGGTCCTTTTAGTTATGAAGTGTTTTTGTACCAAAAAAACCCATTTTACAGTCAGCCATTTGTAACATGACATATGGGACATGGTTGGATCCTTACTAACATCTTGTATTGCATTGATATATCAAACAAAACAGTTCCCAAATCAAAAAGGAAGTATTTATTAGCATGTATGCATGCTTAAATTGATAAACAAAATTATTTGATGTCTTCAGAAATAACATTACAAATTGCCATCAATGATGTAACCAGTGGTGTCTGGATGCCACACAAATATTGTACACTAATTATTCAGTGAATAAAGCATGGCTGGGAATTACTTTTTTTTGTTATCAATATAAGCACTACATATTTCTGTATATTATGCCATGATTAATATGCTTCTAAGTATGAAATGATCTAATTCTGCTTAGATTCTTATTAAGCAGACTGTGTGGTGTCCTAAACATGTGTTACATCTGAGCAACACATGTTATACTGCTATAAGAGATAGCTTAATCATGGACTACACCTTTATTTATTATCTCATCAATTTATATTTTACATAGATGTAAAGGGGAGATTTCCAGCTTTCATTTGCAACCAACAAATGTTAAAAATTCAAATATTAGATTCTAACTCTCCATGTGACACTTCTGGCCAATTTTCAGGAGAGTGACCCAATTAGAGCAAGGCGATGAGATTAGCCAGTTTTATAGCAGTGTCCATGATTTAGGGCTTTCTCGAGTAGTTCTAGAAAGGCCTGCTCTAATAAATAAATAAATTATTCCTGCTCTACTGCCTCAAATTGTTAGTTAATGCACTAACGTATGAGTTGGAGTTATAGGATCAAATGTAGCTAAGGGTTGACATTTTGAAAAGGAAAAATAGTTTCTTCCTATAATGTAACTTTAAGGTGTAGAGGCAGCCTGTAGTCTTCAAGGCACGGGGTGAGCTGATTTTGAGGTTTGACCACCAAAAGGGATGGCAAGTCGCCACTATGTTTTTCAGTTAGCTTTATACGTTGCCTGTATGAAAAAATGTTAGGAACATCTCAATTCCACAGGTAAACACATTTTGGCAGCCATTTTCGAAAATGGCCACCAATTTTGATCATATCTCATGAATTTGACCGTAACCTTTAATTGACTGGTCTGAGGCACATGTACCTTCACATAAGATGTACATGTTCAGTATGTCATTTGACATTTTAAAGTGAACTACAAGAACATTGGTCTAGTAGCTGTCGAAATAATTGAGAAAATATGTAACACATTGTGTAATTTCAATCCAAAATGGCCCAACTAGCTTTTGCACCGTACAAACCTGATAACTCTAATATGTGTGCAGAAAACTGACAGGGTCAGTACAGGTAAGACTAGATCTATATCCACCTGTGCAACATGCAGCCTTATCATAACAACACCCACACGTCCCACAATGCACCTGTACACATACAGGTGCATTCTTTCCTTACTCTACTCCCCATACATCACACACACACACACACTCATCCACCCACTCACCAACGCGCACCACTTACACACACCCTGTCCACTCATCCACTCCACTCACTCACTCACCCACAGACACCACACACACTCACCAATGTGTACCGCGCACATGCACCCTCTCCACTCATCCACCTCACTCACTCACACACTGACCCACACGTACACACCACACTCACATTTAGCATCTCCACTCATCCACTCCACTCACTCAACCACACACTCACCACACTCACACGCACCCTCTCCACTGACCCACACATTCACTCACCCACTCACCCACACACACCACATTCACCACCCACTCATCAATGCGCACCACTTACACGTACCCTCTCCACTCAACCACCCAAACCACTCACTCACTCATTCACTCACTAACCCACACACATACCGCACATAACTACCCATCCATCCACTCACCAACGTCTACCCCACGCACCCAGCATCTCTACTCATCCATCCCACTCACTCACCCACAAACACCCCACTCACCCAACCATTCACCATCACGTACCACATACACCCATCATCTTTACTCATCCATCCCACTCACTCACGTACGCACACCGCACTCACCGACCCACTCACCACTGCATACCACACACACACACCCTCTCCACGGACCCATCCACACTCACCACAAGTACTCACCCACTGACTTTCGCACATGCACCCTCACCACCACACTCACCCATACACACATGCACACCCACCCACACTCACCACACACACTCCACTCCCCACACACCCCACTCACACACACTCCACTTAAACACACACATCCTACCCATTCGCCAACACGCACCATTCGCCCACACTCACAATTTCCCTCTCATACTCACACCTCCACACATATTCACACCAACACTACTCACCCAGCACACACACCCTCACCCACCCACCCACACCCATCACCCACCCCACACCTCACACACATACACATCCCACCCCTCACCTAACCACACTCACACACACCCTCCCCCTCCCACCCACCCACTCCCTCACCCACCATCACTCCCTCACCAACCCTCACTCCCTCACCCACCCACCATCACCCACCCACCAGACCCTGCCTACCTTTGGGATCTTGCATTTCGCATGGTGGTCCATGTATGGTACACATAAGCTTTTCCTACAGGTAGGTACCTCCAGGTGAATATACCTCGAGGTGAATATACCTCCAGGTGAATATACCTCCAGGTGGGTGCCTCCAGGTGCGTACCTCCGGGCGGGGGTTTCAGGTGAGTGGGCGCCAGGTGTGGTCTCCGGCAGGTGAGAGGAGCACTTGCCTTGGGAGGGGAAGGATTTCAGGCACGCCGGGATGGCGTGTCGTCGTGGCGCCCCCTGCACGCACAATCGGGTACTACACAAGCTGAGCAGGGTTGGTTGGTTGTTGGAGTTCTACGTCCTGGCAACTTCTAAGGTCATATCAGGATGGATACTAACTTGTGACAGTGCGCACTCAAAATAGTGAGGGTGCAAAACCATGTTACTATATCTAGGTCATATTCAACCTCTCATATATAACTATAAGTCAATCACTAATTACAAGTGCCTACTCCAGCAACTGAAATCAGTTAACCTAATTAAGACCGGACGGGATGCCCGAGTGGGTACGGCGCATACTTCCACTGCGGGATGTCATGGGATCAACCCCCGACCGAGTTGAGCAAAATACTTACAATAGGGATACATATTGCTGGCATTTGGCATTTCTAGGATAGGGCAAGGACTGGTTGGCTCAGTGTTAATACTGTTATGAAACTGTGATTGAGTCGTATATGGGGTCATAATGCCGGTGGTATTGTATCCCAATGGGGCAGCACTATATTAAAGCTGCAAAGTCCGATGAAGGCATCAACTTTTAGAAGCCAAACCTCTTCCCTAGATTTGATCCTATATAACCGAGTTGTGGCAAAAACCCAAAACCATCGGACTATGCAACTTTGACTTTATCAGGACAGGTATCGACTTGTGACAGTGCCGACTCATGTCGACTTCATAGTGCTGTCCCACTGGGATACAGGGCTGCTGGCTCCATGAGCTGATATCCCACTCAGTCACATTATCCTAATACTGAACTAACCAGTACTTTCCCTATCCTATTAATGTTGAGCGCCAGGTTTGGTAGCAACAAGTATCGAGTTTGTAAGTCATTGGTTTGACTTGGTCAGGATTCATACGCCTGACCTTCTGCACAAAGAGCCAGCGTTCTTACCGATTTGGTCCTTCCGCCTGGTTGTTTTATGTGAGAGGGGGAGGGAGGGGTTAGAGGAAAAGGGGGGGGGGATTTAAGATGGGGGTTTAACCTTGACTATATTTTGAGTTTCCCTCTGTTCTGGCTGCGTGCCAATTCGATAGTGTACTCCTGAGTCTGCATTAGTAGTGCAGAGATGAATCATGAATTATTAAATGGCGTACAACACAGACTGTGCACCAATCAGAATAGTCTATCCGATGATGGGCTCCTTTGGTGCATGCGCAGTTTATCTGCGCTGTGGTTGGCTGGGCATAGCTGCACTGCTGAGCCAGGCTTGTGTAGGAGAGAATCAAAGCATTCCACCAACTCTAGTCGCCTGGCACTGTTGCCAACTCTTAGAACATTCCTGTGAGAGTGACGGAAATTGAAGGTTCTGATCAGTTACCTCACGAGTCCTGGTTCAACACCCCAAAATCCCGCAAATTTCACGCAAAGAATCTTTTGGGTACTATTTTTGTGTTTTTCTAATTCATATCCTGTACTATAGTGTATTGTCAATTAAATATAAGTAAATACCATGTTATATATGTTAAGCTATCCCGTCTTGAAATAAACTTAGATGTTGCCAGGACGTGAAACTCCAATAACCGACTATGCTAAAATATCAGCCCATAACCCCTTGGAACTGCCCTCAAATAGGTCATTTTGAAGCCATTAAAATAAAGAATTATGGGTGGGCATGCCTCCAGATCCCCCTCGTAAGCTCACAGTTGCCACCACTCGGGTTCCACACCCGCAATGCAAAACCTCAAGGATTCTCAATACCTCCGGGTTGGCAACACTTGCCTGGTCATGTCCTAGAACCAAGGCCCAAAGCTCCCAATGGCAAATTCGATCTCGGCGGCAGTCACTTAAAAGTTGCATTTAAAGCAATATTTTTCGTTGGTAAATATGTTTATTCTACTGATTAAGTTCTTTTGTCAGCGCGGAAGAACTGGTTCTCCCAACCATTTAAAATTTTTAAAATCAATTCAGGATTATTTACACAAAGATGAAATACAGAGTATCAATGCATTAACTTGAGCTAACAATAGCTGTTAAATACACAATTTGCAGTAAATAGCACGATGGATTCCTGATAGGCTACCTACAAGTATCACAGCAATATGACAACACTAGTGTCATATGACTACATCAATATGATGCACCTGTCACACCTTACCGGACTGAGTACCGGACACCACCGGACAAAGAATTGTCTAGTCCGGTGCGCTCCGGTACACAAAATGTATCGAAATGTATCGAAATGGAGTGTAATTGGGTCAATTGCCACCGGACAACCGGATAAGTACCATACATGTACAGGACGAGAACCGGACGAGAACCGGACGAGAACCGGATGAGAACCGGACACATAACGGATGGGTACTGGACATGTACTGGACAAAACGGACAAACCGGACACCAACGGATGGGTACCAGACATGTACGGATGGGTACCGGACATGTACCGGACAAACCAGACACCAACCGAACACCTCAGTCCGGCAGTGTCCGGTAGAAGTTTTGTGCATGTTCAAAACTTGTACCGGACACTGCCGGACACCACCGGACGGGTACCAGACATGTACCGGACATCGCCGTACAGTACCGGACAGTGTCCGGTTCTCGTCTGGTTCCCCAGTCCGGTAAGGTGTGACTGAGCCTTAAGATGGATCGATGTGAGTATTTTCATGGCATTTAGAATGTGTGAAGAAGTGATCTTCTATATATATATTCATTTAGGTAAAGTTTTAATGTAAGACATGGTTAGTTTGAGGTAGACCAGGAGTATGTCACTTGTCAGTTTGCATAGGCCGATGCTTTTAAGTTTCTGATATTTTCTGAGATAAATATGTTATAATGTACCTTACCTTAGTTTGAAGTAACCTTGCTTTAAAATGACTAGCTTAGGAGATATTTTAACAGTAAACATGCTAAATTAATGTTGGCGTGATTGTCAAAGTTCTAACCGCATAGGCTTCATCAGGAAAAGGTTCTATTAAATGACTTAGTATGCTGTTCTATGTAGCAACAAATACTTAATAAGTACACCAATATCTAAGTTAGATATGTAGGTTAAAATCTAGAGAATTAGTGTTTTGCTTTTGAAAATTGTATCTTATTTTTGGACCATGCAGCTTTAAAAGTAAGTTTTCAGGAGACACTTAACTAAGAGCCATGAGAGTTAAATTTTACATAGTTTTTAGGGATATTTCCATTTGTTTTCCAGCCTATGATGTATATTATAATGTACATTGTAATGTAAAAAAAAACACAAAAGAAAGCAGCTAAATTGTTGCTGTTTTTTTTAACTCAGCTCTTTTTTTCATTGTGCCTCAAATATGTGGCTCCGCCCTTATTTCACACAAGCTCTCAAATCATCGAAAGCCCTGATGGCCATCAAACCTGAAGCAATGCCACCTGAAGATGCTCCTTGCCCTATCCTATTAATTAATGCCAAGTGCCAGGCTCAGTAGCGACAAGTATAAATTTGGTAAGTCATTGGTTTGACTCGATTGCGATTCGAATGCCTGACCTTCCACATTGGAAGCCAGCGCTCTTTACCAATTCGGCCACCGCGTCCAGGTAGGTCTACTAAATTAAAAGTATACACTCAAAGTTCTGCTCACTTGTGGTTATGGGCGTGGTCTGTATCATGCTGCTGGTCCGATACCAAGTACTCAGCGGGAAGGTGATATTGGTCAATATAATCCAAGAGCTGTCACAATTGTGGATGAACCAGAAATCACTGCAATGGATCCGGCCAGATGTGAGCGAGGCAGTTTAACACAGAAATAACATGTGTACGCCACAACTGCCTAGGTTTTGTTTCCACTGCCAAGCTGTATTCACGGAACTAACTGATACAATGACAGCAAGTTACACCTCCTGTTATGTGGGACAACCTTGGCACAACCTTGTATCACCTTGTATTGCACTATCCTTGTGCCAATGCTAGTAATAAATCCAATAAGGGTGTGTATATGTGTGGAATTTTCCAAAGTCTTCTCTGGGTTAGATTAAACAACCACCACCTCACTGTGCAGTATGTGCAGGCTATGAGTTTCGCTATCTGTTTATGTTTGCGTTGTTATTGTTAGCTCTTACAAAGTATACAGGCTCTAACATGAGATTTGAGCTACAGGTAGCCCCCCCCCCCCCAACCACCACCACCGCCACCACTACCACCCCCTCACCCACCTCCCCCCACACCTGACTGGACGTGGTGGCCTAATTGGTAAAGCACAGGCTTCCCACGTGGAAGGTAACATGAGGTTGAATCTCGGTCGAGTAAAACCAATTGCTTACTAAATTTATGGTTCTTGCTACCTAGCCTGATGCTCGGCATTATTAGGATAGGACAAGGATTGGTTAGGCCAGTATCAGGATAGTGTGATTGAGTGGGACATCGGGTCATGGTGCTGGCAGCCTGTTCTCTCAGCGGGGCAGCACTATAAAGTCACCATGAGTGCACACTGTCACAAATCGGTGCCCATCCTGGTATGACCGTAGATGTTTCTAGGACATAAACCCCAACAAGCTAAACTAAACCCCAAACCCAACCCCACCCACCCTATTAACAAACACCACCACCACTAGCACCACTATACAGTCTTACTGAAAACTGGGCTTCGGCTATTACGGATTGGACTCGGATCAGCAGTTGAACACAATATCACCCATTGGCGTAGGGGGGACGCGATACTCAAATGCAATAGACACTTGCCAAGTCTTCTTTTTTTTCTTTTTTTTTTTTTTAAATATTCAATCTGCACAGTAACAAGCATATAACAGGTATCCAATGCGTATACCTGCAAACTTACAAACCAATGTATTAAATTGTTAGTACACTATCCTTGGAATGGCAAAAAGTATGAGTTTGAATCCCGGTCTAGGCACAATGTTCCTTTTGTTTGTATCACCTATACAACATGAATATAACAATAATGGTTATCTGATTACATGTGTATATATATATATATATACACACACACACACAATCATCACTCAGTGGTAGTGGTTTAGAGGATAGATAATATATATGACAACCATTTTTTCCCATCTGCGTATTTATACTCGTACATTACATATATACTTATATATATATATATTATATATATAAAGAAAGTGCAGTGTGAAGGAAATAATACAAACTAATGTCTGCTCTATATGCATATAGCCTTAACAACAATATTTGGCGATATAAATAAGAACATATATATATATATATATATATATATATATATATATATATATATATATCTATTAACCAGACAGGATGCACCAGTTGAGAGCACATCTGCTTCCAAGCGAGGTCGGGGTTGTTCTCAGTATCAGGATAATACGACTGAATGGAATATCAGGTTGGTTGGTTGTTGGCGTTTTATGTCCTGGCAACATCTAGCGTCATATCAGGACGGGTACTGACTTGGGACAGTGTGCACTCATGGCGACGTTATAGTGCTGCCCCACTGAGAATGTCATCGTGCCGGTGGCAGCACAATGATGCAGCACTATGAAGTCCCCATAACTGCATACTGTCACAAGCCGTTACCCATCCTGATATGACGTCAGATGTTGCTAGGATGCAAAATTCCAACTACTCACCCAATTGATAGAGGCAGTTGCCACTCCCTATCAACTAAGGTATTAATAAACAGCCTGCCCCCGTCTCTTTCAAGAGGCTGTGTAATATAATGATTACCACACCACTAAGCCTAATCGGTAACAGCGCTGGCTGGCTTCCCATGCAGAAGGTCATGGCTTCGAACGCACGGCTGAGTCAAACCAATGACTTACAAAATTGATACTTGTCACTATTAGGTGTAGTTGTTGATGTCATCTACTGTTATTTTATGAAGGCATTTGACAAGGTGCAACACAGAAGCCTACTGAGCAAAATCCAAAGCTATGAAATATCAGGTAACATACTTAACTGGATAAAAGGATTGATCAAAAATAGACAACAGAGAGTCAGGGTACACGAGTCCTTTTCGGATTGGCAGAGTATTCTGAGTTGGATTCCACAGGGAGCAGTACTTGGACCTCTGTTGTTCATTATTTATATAAATGATCTGCCATCCCAGGTGTTAGACTCCTACCTGTTTCTCTTGGCAGATGAAATGAAGCTATTTAGAGGCATTTTTGATGAGCAGGATTGTACTCTAATCCAGCAAGATCTTGACAGAACATATAATTGGACTGGAAAATTGCTATTGAGATTTCATCCAGAAAAATGCAAACAGATGAGAGAGGGACTTAGGGATATGCCTGACAGAGTATTACACACTGGGAGATGGTCATACTCCACTAACAAAATCTGACCAGGAGAAGGATATTGGAGTGATTATTGACTGCAAATTGAACTTTGAACACCACATCGCTGCAAAAGTCAACAAGGTGAACTCAACCTTTTCAATATAAGGATGAAAGGACTCTGGTCACATTATACAAGTCTCTGGTAAGACAACACCTGGAGTTTGCAAATCAAGTTTAGGCTCCTGACCTGGTTAAGCACATTGTAGCTCTGGAAAATGTAAAACGTTGCGTGACAAGAATGATCCCAGGATTGGGAGTGATGTAATATGAAGATCGCCTGAGGAGACTTAAGCTACCAACATTGTCATATCGTCGTCTCAGGGGAGATATGATAGAGACTTATAAGATTATTACTGGAGTCTATGACAGTGATGACACAACAGGTTTGTTCAACCTCAGAACAAACAGTAATACCAGAGGCCAGTGGTATAAGATCTTCAAGGATAGGCCCAGACTTGAGGTCAGGAAGCACTCATTTTTCTTTCAAGTTACAGATCCATGGAACATTCTCCCAGACCAAGTGGTTGAACGGTAGAAGCATTTGAGAGAAGGCTGGACAGACATTGGAGAGGACACCCACAATTATATAACTTCAGGGCACCGTCGACCCACATGTGTGTGCATAAAAAAGTTCTTTTTTTTGCCATAACGAGCTGGCATTAGAGGCCCATTAGGACCTAGATCAGCCAGAAGAGGATCTGTAAGTTAATCTGTAAGTTAATAACATGACTGAGTGGGATATTGAGTCATGGTGCCAGTGGCCTGATCTTCCACCGGGGCAGCACTATTAAGTGCACACTGTCACAAGAAGATACCCATGTTCATATGATCCTAGGGTGTAAAACACAAAAACAATTTTTTAATGAGTCGAGCATATGAATTTACTAGGTATGTATGTATTTTGATTGCATGTATTTTTGATTGTATGTATGTAGGTATGTAGATATGCATGTAGGTATGTAGATATGTATGTAGGTATGTATGTAGGTATGTAGGTAGGTAGGTAGGTCGGTAGGCATGTGTGTAGGCATGAACTAGTGTAAGTGTGTGTTGCATTCCAAATTCCACTGGTCCCTGAGGCCTGAGATCCAGCATGCGGAAGGTGGTGGTGGGGGTGGGGGTGGGGGTGGTGAGGAGGGAGGAATGTGGCGAATGCACAAACACCATGATACCGGAATTGGTATTTTAATGCATGTAAAATATCTTCGAGTGCAATTTCACTGCAATTTCCACCACAAACAAATGTACGACAAGAATCCTACCATGCTTCATTAGGAGGTAGGAAGCATACGGTTGTGGGTGCACTTTTAAAGTATAGGTTCTATAGTGAAAAATAAAGCTGGGATTGGCACCAACTCCAACTTCTACAATCTACCATATAAGCTATAGCTGCAACCTGGCGTGCTGGGTCACTGTTGTCATCTTAAATGAGGGACCAGCGAAACTGCGTTTGTTTCTTGAAATTTTAAGTCCTGCCAACATCAACGGTCATATTAGGATTGGCACCGACGTGTGACAGTGCACACCCATGGTGACATTATAGTGCTGCCCCACTGGGATACCAGGCCACTGGCACCATGAGCCAATAAATATCCCACTAAGTTACATTATCCTGACACTGAGCTAATCAGTCCTTGCCCTATCCTATTAATGCTGAGCGCCAGGCTAGGAAGCGACAAGTATCAATTTTGCAAGTCATTGCTTTGACTCAACCGGGAATTGAACTCCCGACCTTGCGTACAGGAAGCATGTGCTCTACAGATTGGGCCACCACGTCCGGTTAAACCTTGTGATGTTTGTGGGATGAAGTATTTGTGTTGAAGACGTTTGAACTGCCGGTCCTCATTCCCATGGACAAGCTCTGCTAGTTGGGGGATTCCTAGTTCCGGTATCTCACACCAGTCGGCGACACCGCTGCTGTTCTCCACATGGGACTACAAGAGAAGCCAGATAAAATATTCACCCCTAGTCAGACAGTCAGAGTAGGGGGGTGAAGAACAACCCATTAGACAAAGTGACAAAAGGCTGGGTAAATGAAATGAGCACTTAAATTCTTAATATAAGAAGCAAAATATATTCTTTAAATACCTCTTTATATTTACAATCACATGCTACTTTTGAATTGTTAAATTATATTATGTAGCTTAATAGACTTTAAAAGCCAAATCGAGAGCATTCTTGGGTCGCCATCTTGCTTGTCTGCATCCTCTGCCATTTCAGCAAGTCTAAGCCAGTATGGGTAGACACTGGATACTGGAACCAGAAGCTCATCTTCTCTAATTGATAGATTGATACCAAATCAGCTTTCACCACTTTTCCCAATGTATTAGTTTTCACCCCTATTCTGGGTAGGGGTGACTCTTTTATCTAAGGATAGGCATGAACCAGAGTGGAAATAGTATAGATATGTTCAATGTTTCTGTTTACACAATACCTTTCCCGCACGTGCGCATTGCCTGGTGACGACTGGCCAGGACAGGGTATAGTTATCCTGGGCCACCATCTCTTGGTGCGGGAGAGGGCTTCCAGTGCACTTTCCGGGTCGCCTCCCCTTTTTTGATTGCTTTGCCTTCATCCCCCTTCTCGACCAGATCATAGGGAAATAGATATTTAGTGGAAATACCTTTCTTCCTTGTGTTTGCCTTGCCGTCTGCCTCCGTGCCGATCAACCTCGTCACTTCCTCCGCCATAAAGCGGGCACCCTTGCCGTACACGTCGTCGCCGGTCCAGTGTTGTCGACATCCTGTAGCGCCGCAGCCGGGGGAGCAGTTGCTCGCTGGGTTTCTCGGTGTGTCCGCGACCGGCGCTTGCTTCGGTGCTGAGGTTACGGGGATGGTGAGGACCAGAGGCTTACCCGGTTTGCGTGTCGGACGTCGCGGCTTGCTTGTGAGCTGGTGCGACCTATACATGTTATCGCCATCAGAGAGGGTGGCGACAGCGTCCTGGCGGATTGGCGGCGGTTCCGGTCTGTTGATATGGGCCGGCGCCGTGTCGGTGGCGTGAGGGGTGTGGATGGAGAACGGGTGGCATTGGGTTGGAGTATGTTGTTGGTAGTTCCGCGCGCACCTTGCTCTGCTGCGCAATTTCTTTCCATTGTTGCGCGGCGTGGATCTCAAGCGCATCCCATCGCTTCTCGATGGCGTCAATGGATGCCTGCATCGTTATCATGCCGTCGGCTTGCTTCACTTTTGGCGATGGCTTCTTCGCGTGGGGTTCGTCCCGCCATCTTGTGATGTGAATGAGTCGCCCAGGTCGGCTTCGGGCGCTGCTATTATCCTTTTTGTGGCGCGCTTCGCCGGTCGGCCTCTGGGATGTGTGACTCAGTGTGTCTGCTGCATGTTGCTTCTTTACGCGAGTGCCTTTTTAAAATTGATATAGCTTTGTGACATGGGTATACTTGGGTAGAAACGAGAGTGCCGGTGTGTAAAAGAATATGCTTTGAAATCAGACCCCGAATGCAGGTCAGGAGGGTATAGGAGGAGGGGGGGGGGGGGGGGGGGGGGGGGGAGCGCGCATATGCCGCTTGGTGATGTGAGTGTCTCAGGCTTCCCCCGCCGGATCAACCACAATTCGGAATTATGGACCCACTCACATTATCCTTTTACTGAACTAATCAGTCCTTGTCCTGTCCTACTAATGCTGAATGCCAGGATAGGTAGCGACAAGTATAAAATATTTATAATAAAATATTTATTTCCACATGATCATTGTATATATAAGAGTTGATATTTATATCAGTAATGTTTCACATGAAAAGGGAGAAAGTAGAAGTACAATACATATGAGACAATTGTGTACTGTTGTATGTCATCAGTTTAATTCGACCGGGATTCGAACCCCCAACATTACACGCGGGAAGCCAGCACTCTTACCGATTTAGCCACTGCATCCTGTCGAGCTGAACTAAAATGACGGTTGACAGCGAGTCTTGCAACATGTGCAAGAAATGACACTGTTTTCTAGCATAAACAAAGACCGGCCGGGTCAAGTGCCGCTCCCTCCCCTCCCACCCTTCCTCGACCCCCCCCCCCTCCCTCAAGTATTTACTGCAGTGACTTAACGATGACCTGCCAGTGATATGATTATCGTATATTCTCGTGTAAAAGTCGATTTGTTTTAGACGTTTGTTTTAAAGCTGAAATTAGAGTATCGATTATTATGCAAGTACTGTTTTCAAAGGGATGAAATTCATGCTTGATATGTGTAAAAAAGAGGAATGGACAAAAAATGTCTATATAAAATAATAAACAACAAAAGGAAAAAGAACTATGGCCACTATAAAATATTTATCTACAAATGTTGACCTGTTATCCGTTAGGCTCGAATTTGAGACTAGGATTATGAAAAGTTCGATTTTTTTTGGTTCCAAAAATAGAGGATAGACTCTTACATGAGATGGACTTTTACTCGAGTATATACGGTATGTACAACAGCGTGAGCGGACAAACCTGTGTAATGCATGCGTGTATCGTCGTTCATACTTTACAACCTGCATCAAGCACACAAAGTTCATTACTACACTACCCACCACCGCTAGCCCATCAGTCATATACTGGAATAGCAATAGTACTACTACTATCACCATACACCCATACTGCATAGCCTATTCCAAGTATCTCCTTGCTTACAGAGAGAAATGACATTCCATGACATACACAATATGGCTGTGGCGGAGGTGAAAAATGACACATGCCGTTATTGGAAGACCCCATCCATGACTGTGTACCTTGCAAATCTCGGTCCCGAATACCTGGGGCTGATCATCTGTTCGGCCGTGGTTCTTTTCATCACCTCCATCACTCTCCTCACCGAAGCCGTCTTCATCTACAGGCGTCGCCATACTTGGCCTCAGCCAGGAAAGACCCTATGGCTACTCGGTCTTTACACCGTCTTCGGGTGGACCGCTTTCTTTGGCATCCTCATACCACGCTCGGGCGACTTAGGCGCCATGGTGGCAACCATGTACCTTGCAGCAAGTCTTCACATCTTCAAGAAGCTAATGGTTAGCTACTTCGGTAGCACAACAAAAATGATGGAACGGCTCAAGGACTCAAAGTATTCGCTGCAGAGTCCACCATGTTGCTGCTGCCTTTGCTGCCTGCCCAAAGTTCCGGTGACCTCAAAGTCGACGAATTGGATTGAGGTTTGCATCCTCCAGTTCACAGTGCTGCAGCCAATTCTCGTCTTCACCGAAGCTGTCATCATAGCGGACATGCAGGAGAATATGAATCCTCAAGTGACGGTCATCACAAATGGCATTGGGACAGTATCCTCAATGGTGGCAATCTACGGCCTCATCCTCTTCTTCCGGGTGTCGAACATGCATCTGGCTTATGCGAGTATAAAAGCCAAGTTTGTATGCCTGAAGCTGCTCGTTGGCATCGATGGCCTCCAGAAGATGATTCTTTCGGCTCTGGCGGATACCAATGTTATTCCATGTGCATCTAAGCTTAGCCACAAGGATAATGCTTATCGCATCAGCCGTTTCCTCATGCTGCTGGAGGCTTCGCTCATCTCCATTCTGGCCAGGATGTACTACAAGCGAGACCAGAACCTACATCTCTACCACCGGGCTCACATTGAAGTCAGTCATGAAATAGCGCCCCATGGGGAGAGTAATGGCTCGAATGCCACGACTGAAACTAGCTCAATACTATCTGGCTCAGTTGATGCTCAATACGGCGCTGTGGTTGAGAATGAGATGACATCCAAACAACACCTACTAGATAATGAGGTTGTGACAAAGCAGCCCAAAGCAGAAGCCTAATTATTTGGTTATTTAATTTTTAAATGTATTCCTTACATTAATATTTTCTATATCATAACAAAATATTCACATTCTAGAAATATTACCTTCATTGCTTTTAGAATTGCTAAAAGAAAACGCCATGATATGTGTAGTATATTGCTATTGGACAGATCAATCCATACCGACTAGGTTTGGAGCTCAAATAGCCAATTCTGTGATGTTAAGGAGCCGTTCTGATATGACCTTAGATGTTGCCAGGACGTGAAACCCAAACAAGCAAACAAAATGTTATAGAAGGAAGTGATAGATAGAATTAAAGCTGCATAGTCCGATGAAGCATAACATTTTCAAAACCAAAGCAATTATCTAGAATTGATTCTACATATCTGACTTAGATACTGGTGACCTTATTAAACTTGTGCCACCACAGAGAAGGGAATATTGTGTCAATTTGATAGAACCTGTTACTGCAGAAGCCCATGGTGACAGACTTTTGGCGTCCTTGGGAAAACTGATCTTACATGTTTGCACTTCAAATATCTCAAAACTTAGCCCTTTAAAATAAAACTTAGTAAGGTAGATGATAACAATCAATTTAATATATTTATCTCAAAACCATCAGACTGCAACTTTAAATGGGGAGAAGACTTCAAATTCACTATTACTCAAAGTAGGCGTTGTGATAATTTCCTTGGAGACCTCTATTGAATAGAACTGTTTCTATATATAAGCCATCTCTACAATTAGTAACCTACAAGTTTAAACATGTTTCAGTTATATTTGATAGAGAAAGCCTGTCGAACTGTGTACGCCTCTCTAGCACTTGAGGTGGGTCATTAGGGCTGAATGAATGAACGTAATAGTAAGAACTTATACCCCTGTCACACTACGACGTAACGAGCGAACGTGAGCCTAACATGGTGATTTTTCATCATTACGTTGATGTACGTTGGATTACGTTATGATGATGTCATAATGACGTTAGACTGATGTCGAGCTACGTCATATTACGTCGTGTTACGTCGAGTTACGTCGAGGTTTTGGACATGTTCAAAAATGTCGACGTAGCTCGAACGTAAGGGTTTACGTTTGCCTACGTTCTGTTCACGTTCAGCGAACGTCAATGACGTTAAACGGACGTTAGGCAAATGCTGCTCACTACGTTCAACTACGTTCCACTACGTTGACCCACATTAAACAGGGTGGAAATGCCCACACGCCGTAATGGGAACATCAGGAGAACGTCAGGAGGACGTGAGGAGAACGTGAGGAGATCATACATTAAATGTACGTTCAACATCTCATGACATATGTAACGTCACGTAACGTTCTTCTGGCGATGGAATAACGTTCATAACGTTCCGTGAGTGTAATGACGTTGTCCTCTCTCGTTGAATGACGGTATCACTACACTTTACCGACATTACGCTCTCATCCACTACGCTGCATCCCCGTTCAACTTGTGCCCAAATTTGCATACTACGCCGAGAAGTTCAATGTTCTTCACGTTCTCCCTACGTTGACATCGTTACGTCGTAGTGTGACAGGGCCACAGCCCAGGCGGGATGGCCGAATGAGTTGAGCGTTCGGCTCCTGTTTTGATAGATTGGTTGAACCCTGGTCGTGTCAAACCTATCACTTAAAATTTGATATTTGTCACTTCCTAGCCAGGCACTCTGCATTATTAGGATGGGGCAAGGACTGGTTGGCTAACTGTCACGATAATGTGACTAACTGGGATATCGGGTCATGGTGCTGGCAGCCCGGTCTCCCAGTGGGGCAGCACTATAAAGTCACCATGAGTGCACACTGTCAAAAGACAGTACCAGTTCTTATATAACCTAATATGTTCCTAGGACGTAAATCTCCAACGACCGACCAACAAACTTAATGACAGTGCCCATCAGTCTTGATTGGGCCATACATATCTTTCAGAAAATGTTTTTTTTCTCTCCAGATTTACAAACCATGAATATCCCTTTTATGATGGTAGTTGCGAATAAATAAGTGTTGGTCACGGAACTTCCCCATTAAAGATTTGATCACGTGATTTTACCATGTATTCCTGACATGAATATTCAATACATTTTAATGAAAGATCGCACTTAGAATGGCTCATTTCACCTTGAACCTGTTCTGGTCTGCCCAGCACCATTCGATTCTGAGAACCCTTTGCTGTTATTAGGAGTTTGGTGATGTCACATAGGGATGGGAAGTGAGGACTAATGGGGCTGTCACACTATGACGTGACGACGTCAGCGTAGGGAGAACATGAAAAACGTTGAACTTCTAGGCATGGTATGCAAATTTGGGCACACGTTGAACGTGGATGCAGCGTAGTGGACGAGAACATAACGTCGGTAAAGCGTAGTGATACCGTCATTCAATGAGAGAGGAAAACGTCATTACGCTCACGGAACGTTATGAACGTCATACCATCGCCAGAAGAACGTTACATGATGTTACACACGTTATGACACTGTGGCAAAACGTTGAACGTACGTTGAACGAACGTTCTCCTGACGTTCTCCTGACATTCTCCTGACATTCTCCTGACGTTCTCCTGACGTTCCCATTACGCCGCGTGGACGTTTCCACTGGGTTTAATGTGGGTCAACGTAGTGGAACGTAGTTGAACGTAGTGAGCAGCGTTTGACTAACGTCCGTTTAATGTCATTGATGTTCGGCGAACGTGTACAGAATGTACGGCGAACGTAAACCCTTACGTTCGAGTTAAGTCGAAAGTTTTGAACAGGTTCAAAACTTTGACGCGCGCCGACGTAACACGACGTAACGTGATGTAGCTCAACATCAGTCTAACGTCATTCTGACGTCATCATGACGTAACCCAACGTACGTCAACGTAATGACGAAACGTGATCACGTCAGGCTTACGTTTGCTCGTTACGTTGTAGTGTGACAGGGGTATAACATAGGTTATAAGGCATACGTGAAAAGTTTCAAGGAGTGGGACGTAGCTTAGGTAGTAGAGTGTCCATCTGTGAAGGTGTGGGTGATCCGATCGATCCTGCTCAGGGGACCCATTTGCAATTTGGGCTATTTTCGATTCCAACCTGTGGTCAAGAACTGGGTCATCAAAGGTTGTGGTATGTGTTGTCCTGTCTGTGTGAAAGTGCATATAAAAGACCCTTTGCTGCTTATCGGAAAGAGTAGCCTATGTGGTGGCAGTGGGTTTCCTCCAAAGAAATATGTCAGAATGACCATACGTTTGATGTCCAATAGCTGATGATTTGAAAATCAATGTGCTCTAGAGATGTCGGTAAATAAAACAAGCTTTACTTTTTTACTTGAAAAGTTTTTAATTTACTTTAAAAGATAGGGTTTGCATTGTTTTCCTAGTCTAATTTATTTCAAACTAAAGTAAGGTATATTCTAACGATCAACCTAATATATTTATCTTTAACAAACTTGTTTAACAAACTATTCATCAAGATTTGGCCCATACTAAATTACATCAACGGAACTGATTGAATCAACAGACCCTCATTCTACATGTTTCCCCAACCTGTTCATATTCTACAAATATTAACTGAACTGCACTTATAACTACTAAAAATGGGTACGTTGCATAGTCCGATAAAGGCATCAACTTTTCAAAAGCAATACACTTATCTATATTTTACCCAACGTATCCAACTCAGATACCGGTGCACTTATTTAGCATTTGTTGCTACATAGAATGGTGTACTAAGTCAATTTAATAAATCCTGTTACAGGTGAATCCAATGACTATGAGGTCAGAGTTTTGACAAACACGCCAAAATCAATTTGGCTTGTTTACACTTCAAATATTTCCCAAGTTAGTCATTTTAAATCAAGATTACTTCAAACTCAAGAAAGATGGATTATAATGATCAAACCAATATATTTATCGCAAAAAATGACAAAAACTCAAAACCATTTGACTATGTACAACCTCAATAGGAACAGCTTGATTGCATGGGCCATCAGCATTGATTAGGCTGTACATAATTCCCAGAAAATAGACATTTTCAAGATATACAAACCATGAATAGGCAAAATCGATCATGATAATAGACAGTTTCAAGATATACAAACCATAAATAGGCAAATTCGATCATGATAATAGACAGTTTCCAGATATACAAACCATAAATAGACAAATTCGATCATGATAATAGACAGTTTCAAGATAAACAAACCATGAATAGGCAAATTCGATCATGCTAATAGACTACATCGCCATTCCAGGGGCGCAGTGCAAAACAAACCCGTGAGAAGCACATGGCACATGCTAATACACTGGGTGCAGCTATGAAATGTGCTAGTTTCAGCTCATCTCAGCTCTTGTTTGAAACATAGAACACTAACTAAAAAAATATATATCATAAATTAAAATATTAATCTTTTATTCAGCATTGCATTTACATCAATATAATCAGCACATATTATGCCATGTGCATTTAGATTTAGACAAATCTGGGCACTCAGACTGGTGTTAGAGCCATAGCCAGAGTCAGTTTTACTTATTTTCTTCATGTTTTTATTTATATCCTATGGTTAATGACATATGTAGAAATAGAAAATGAGTAGGGTTAATCAGATATTGGTTATATGTTTCTTTGAAACAAGTTTTTGTTGACACATTTGACATTTTAATATTTAGAACAAGAATTACTTATGTCTAATCAATGGTGATGTAAACATCAGCCTGTAAAGTGACTGAAATTGTATGTTTCTTAGCTCAAAATGCTTAATTATGGAGAGTTGTGCCTTAAACATATTCATTATATTATTATATTGCATACCTCCATTCATGTTTGTGATAAATTGTTATGTATTTTTTATTAATTTTTAATAAAATCAAAGTTTTGCCCTACGCGTATCGGCAAACTCAATGGCTGTATGACTTTGCTTTGCTGCCAACGCCGTTTTCAGCGCATGCGCAGTTGGAACGGTGATCTAGTCTATAGAATACCAACTAAAAGAATATATATAATAAACTGAGATGTAATCTTTTATCCAGCATTGTATTTACATTCAGGTTTTTTTTATCAGCCAATTAGAAGTTGTTGAATTTATTTTGCGAAAATAGTTGTTGAAGCTGTGATCTGGTATGGTGTGGCGTTTTCAGTGCCCGGTCAGTGTCAGCGGCCTGTCGTGGCTTCTGCGCATGCGCGGATTTTAAGACATATGCAAAACACCCATGCCCTCGCCGGCTACAAGCTCAGCCACGGTACCCGGCAGTGTTAGGGACCGATTAGGCCGAAATCTATTGAATGCGATCATATTTAACAGAATTACATACTCAAATAATGAAATTTAATTAAATTAACCTTAAATTACAAGCGATATTAACGTAGCAGCTAGATCAGCGTCGAATCGCCGAGTGTAAACAAAACAAATAGCAGTGATCGCCGCAACGTGCGAAAATCCGCGCATGTGCAGAAGCCACGACAGGCCGCTGACACTGACCGGGCGCTGAAAACGCCACAACGGCTACAGCTGGCACTGGCACTGACACACAGACTATCCCAACTTTCACTATTATCTCTGCTTTTTAATCCTTTCAGAGAAAATTGCTCTTTGGTTAAATTAAATACTCCAGATCTTCCTCTTCAATCGTGCATTAAGATCTTTTTAATCGACCCAATATTTTGCAAAAATAAATGCACTTTGACGTCCAGCGGCGCTGTACATTGTGGGATGCATGGAAGAAAAACAAACCCGTGAGAAGCATATGGCTAATGCTAATACACTGGGTGCAGCTATGAAATGTTCTAGTTTCAGCTCATCTCAGCTCTTGTTTGAAACTTAGAATACCAACTAAAAATATATATATATAATAAATTAAGATGTTAATCTTTTATCCAGCATTGCATTTACATCAATATAATCAGCACATCTTATGCTATGTGCATTTAGATTTAGACAAATCTGGGCACTCAGACTCGGGTTAGAGCCATAGCCAGAGTTAGTTTTACTTATTTTATTCATGTTTTTATTTATATCCTATGGTTAATGACATATGTAGAGCTAGGAAATGAACAAGGTTAATCAGACATTGGTTATATATTTCTCTAAAACAAGTTTCTGTTGACACATTTGGCATTTTAAAATTTAGAACAAAAATTAATAATGGTGATGTGGATATCAGCCTAAAAGTGACATTGTTTTGTATGTTTCTTAGCTCAACATGTTTAACTATGGCTAGTTTTGTCTTAGATATATCCATCAGATCAATATATTGCATGTGTGCATACATCTTTATGCCAAATTGTTATGTATTTCTATTAATTTTGAATAAAATCGAAGTTTTGCCCCACGCGTATCAGCAAACTTAATGGCCGTACGTATATAATTTGCTTTGCTGCCAACGCCGTTTTCAGCGCATGCGCAGACGGAATAGTGATCTCGTCTATAGTGAATAGGTAAACTTATATTTGGTCGTGTTACTCGCCCTTTAAGGAGATTGTGGCATAGAGCGCCGGCGGCCCTACCTGTGTCGGCACCCTGCCGGGTGTTGGGAGAAAGCTGGCCCTCACTGGGGGAGTCCTGTAATTCAGCACCACCCCCGGCGTGTTGTCCCGCCGGCTCCATGATAAACACTGACGGCAGTGCCTGAGCCTCATTTTGGTTGGTTGGTTGTTGGAGTTTTACGTCCTGGCAACATCTAAGGTCATATCAGAATGGCGAGCCGACCGACTTGTGACAGTGGCCAGGTATGGCGACTTTATAGTGCTGCCCCACTCGAAGATCAGGCTGTCAGCACCATGACCTGATATCCCACTCAGTCACATTATCCTGACACTGAGCCAACCAGTCCTTGCCCTATCCTAATCATGTGGAGCACCTGGCTAGGAAGCGATAAGTATCGATTTTTTAGTCATTGGTTTGACTCGACCAAGGTGCTGAACACTGACAGCAGTTATCGAGCCTCATTTTGGTGTCACGCTGGCTCATTGCTGAACACTGACACTAGTGACAGCAGTTATCGAGCCTCATTTTGGTGTCATGCTGGTTCAATGTTGAACACTGATAGTAGTTATCGAGCCTCATTTTGGTGTCATGCCGGCTCATTGCTGAACACTGAAAACAGTTATTGAGCCTCGATTTGATGTCACGCGTGTGGCGTTCTCTATGGTGGAGTGGTTAGAGTGTCTGACTTTTTTCTAGGTCAGACTCCTAATCTGAGGGTCAGCGGTTCGATTCCCCGTGCCCCCAGCTCTGCCAATTTGGATTTCCACCGCTGTGTATAACTTACAGCGTCATCAAAGGCCAGTTGCTCTCATACCATGTCTATGTGGTGTGGGAGGTTAAAAATCCCTTGGGTCGGTAAAAGTGTAGGCTCGGGCTTTCTATCGACCAGCAGTGGAATGAGGAAGACCAGTCGTGTTTGACTGAAATTTCCCCTGCTTAAACAACTAATGGACCAAAAAACAAAAAAAAACAAAAAAAACGCTGGCTCCTTGCTGAACACTGACAACAGTTATCAAGCCTCATTTTGGTGTCACGCCAGCTCCATGGTGAACACTGATCTGTGTCACTCTAACAACTGAGGATAATCGTCATGCTAGTATATAGCTATCCCCCAGCTGGTGTGGCGGTTTTGGGCCTCCATCAGTTTACACTCTACGCTGTCGCTTCTGCGCATGCGCGGATGCGCTGCGCATGCGCCAAAATCGACCGTCGCTTTCAAACTGCAGAATGTTGCAGGTTTGGGTCTCCATGGGTTTATGCTCTACGCTGCCGCTGCCCGGCGATTATTTTAATAATTCTTTTTGTATCTGAGAGGGGGGGGGGGGGTAATTCTTGTTTTGTTTTGTATCTCTTAGGGGGGGTTACTTTTATTTACCTTTTCATGGCTTGGTTTTGGGGTGAGGGGTTATTTCCTACCTCTATTCACACAGCGGCTGGCTTTGTGGGTTTTTTTTGGGCGGGGGGGGGGGGTCTTTTACATTCTTTTAATTATTTTTCATATATCTCGGGGAGGGGGTACTTCTTTCTTTTCTTTACTATCTCGGGAGGGGGAGGAGATTATTTTAATAATTCTTTTTGTATCTGAGAGGGGGGGGGGGCGGGATAATTCTTCTTTTTTTTTTCTCCTATATTGGGAGGGGAGGGGAGGGGATTATTTTAATCATTCTTTTTGTATCTCTGAGGGGGGGGGGGGGGGTACTTTCATTGATCTTTTCATGGCTTGGTTTTGGGCGGGGGGGATTTCCTACCTCTATTCACACAGTGGCTGGCTTGGTTTTGGGAGGGGGGCTTTTACATTCGTTTAATTATTTTTCATATATATCTCGGAGAGGGGGGGGGGGTACTTCTTTCTTTTTTTTTACTATCTCGGGAGGTGGAGATTATTTTAATAATTCTTTTTGTATCTGAGAGGGTGGGGGAATTCTTGGGGTTTTTCTTCCTATCTTGGGAGTGGGAGGGGATTATTTTAATAATTCTTTTTATATCTCTGAGGGGGGGGGGGGACTTTCATTTATCTTTGCATGGCTTGGTTTTGAGGTGGGTTATTTCCTACCTGTATTACTTAGCAGCCACGGACCAGTATTTGCGCAGCCGACGTGAGAATAGTGGGATGTAGTCACTACCGCCAATCAGCGACAGCGGTGGATTTTCTAGATAATAGATGTTTTCTGCACTACGGTGGTGTTCTTATTCGCACGTAAGGACGTTTCACGCGGATGTGACACTGACAGTATAGTGACATAATAGATGTTTTCTGCACTATGGTAGTGTTCTTATTCGCACGTAAGGACGTTTCACGCAGATGTGACACTGACTCCTTTAGGAATCTAACAACAATTTCATAGTTTGATCAAATAAAAGCAAGCAAAGCAGCTCAGCACAGCTGAATGGGGCCACGGTTGTAGTGAATATTCAAATATGTCTTACAACTGTCTTAGGCCATGGTTTGAATCTGGCGGATATGTACTTCAATTTTGATGCATGCACAGACTACGCCATTCGATTTTGACGCATGCGCAGAAGCGATGCGTAGAGCGTAAACTGACGGAGGCCTAAACCCGCAACACCGGTGTCGCAGTTTCCGCCGTTCACCAGTTTCCGTGGTACGCCTACACTCAAATGCATTGTCAATGGCCGTGAGCAATCTTCATACAGAAAAAGTGAAATATCTCTAAAACCACACCACCTAGAAACAAATCGCTTGGTACACAAATAGAAAACATCTGTACCAAAAACATTATATTAAATTTATAGGGTTAGTGACGATGCTGTTCGATTTTTATGCATGCGCAGAAGCGATGCGTACCGCGGAAACTGGCAGACAGCGGAAACTGCGACACCGGTGTCGCAGTTTCAGCGCCCGGTCAGTTTCAACGGCCCGTATAGACTCAAACTCAAGGCATTGTCAATGGTCGTGAGCAATCTTCATACAGAAAATACAGCAAAAGTGATATATCTCTAAAATCACACCACCTAGAAACAAATCGCTTTGTACACATATAGAAAACATCTTTACCAAAAAGACTGTATTAAGTTTATAAGGTTAGGGTTCTTGATTTGTATTAATTTTGAATAAAACTAATGTTTTGCACTGCGCGTACCATCAAACTCAAGGCATTGTCAATGGTGGTGAGCAATCTTCATACAGAAAATCCAGGAAAAGTGAAATATCTCTAAAACCACACCACCTAGAAACAAATCGCTTTGTACACTTGTAGAAAACATCTTTACCAAAAACATTATATTAAATTTATAAGGTTAGTGACGATCATGTTAGATTTTGACGCTTGCGCATGAAACTGACCGGGCGTTGAAACTGACCGGGCGCTGAAACTGCGACACCGGCCCATAACATTCTTTTCTCTTATTTTCATATACCCATCGTTCATACCAATTCCTTGCTCTGTATTTTCTTGTAATTGTTCATCTATATTGTTATTGCTTTGTTCAGTGTGTAGTGGCATTTGTCATTTGGGTTAGAAGTCCAGTGCACCGGCACTGACAACATGTTATTAAAAATAATAAAACTGCTTTAACCCCCACCCCACAAATGTACCCTAATAGTCATAGCTTTGATCACAACGGCCCCAAAGTTGTATTAGACCTACATATCTTATAAGAGAATTGCTCTTCTCAAGATATATACAAACCATCGATAGTCATATTCGATAATGAGAAAATGGCATTTCTAAATAAATAATGATGTACTGGTCATATTACTGCTTCTTTAATTGGTACTGCTTTGAGTTTTGTTGGGTTTTAATTCTATTAGTCCAATATTTCACAATCTCTAAGTTTGGAAACTATATGTTAGCTATACGCTACTAAACTGTGACAAATAGCGTAAAGTTTTGGTACCAATATGATGCATATATAGCGATATAGCGAATGGTAGACAGGAAGCGTGAACACTTATTTGTCTCTCAAATTTTTTTGTTGGTACATTAGTTGTCCCAAGCAGGGGAAATCCCAGTCACAGACGACTGGTCTTCCCCACTCCACTGCTGGTCGATAGAAAGCCCGAGCCTACACTTTTACCGACCCAAGGGATTTTTAACCTCCCACACCACATAGACATGGTATGAGAGCAACCAGCCTTTGATGACGCTGTAAGTTATACACAGCAGTGGAAATCCAAATTGGCAGAGCTGATGAACTACGTAGTTAGTGTTAATTTAGTGAAACAAGAACAATGCTTTGATGGTATACTAAATAATCACCACTATAATGGGGTCTTTCTGTCAGAGACATAGTAAGAATACTTAGTCCGTAAGCTGCATAGTCCGATAAAAGCATAAACTTTTCAAAACCAAAACAATAATCTAGATTTGATCCGACATATCTAACTTAGATACTGATGCACTTATTAAGCATTTGTTGCCACATACTGAGTCAAGTTAATACAAAGTATTACTGCTGAAGCCTATGGTGTCAGACTTTTGGCACGCTTACCATAATTGCCATAATGAATTTAGCATGTTTTCACTTCAAATATGTCCAAAGTTAAGGTTCCGTTTAAAATAAAAGTCGCTTCAAACTAAAGTAAGGTAGATTATAGCCATCAACCTGACATATTTATCTCAGAAAATAACAGAAACTCAAGACCATCGGACTATGTAACTTAAGCCCTGTTCACACGGGGCAGTTAATTCGAATCATATAAATCGACTTGCCTAGTTCGGCTCACATTTGGCGTGTGAACGCGCATCTGAGTCGATTTAGGGCTGATTCGAATCATATAAGCCGGAATTTATAAACCACCTATGGAGGTGGTTTATATGAAGCGAATTTTATGAATCGACTTAGATCGCCCGTGTGAACGCAACCGACTTACTTGAGGCGGATTAAGCACGTCACACTATATAATACAATTTGGTCTATGAACCTGCTAGAGGTGCACATATATTTTTTTCATCATTTATTTTTAGGGTTTCACTGCCCAGCAGAAGTTTTGACTGTTCCAAACCAACACGATTCAGTCCATACATATCTAGGTCGAACCCACACTCTCTCGGCCGATGTCGACGAACCCAAACTGGCACTGGTTAGTCTGGACTTGCTCATGCGCAGATATCCACTTCCGCCTTAAACCGATTCAAAGCACTGCCCGTGTGAACGCGAAACACTTTCAAACTCAGTCCGTGTGAACGCGCATCTAAATCGATTCATATGATTCGCCTTGTCTATATATCGCTTTAAACTTTCCCCGTGTGAACACGGCTTTAAATAGAACCTGTTACTGCTGAAGCCTATAATGACCTGCATTTCGTTGTTCACACAGAAATTAATGTGTCATGTTTTCGCTTCAAATATCTCCAAAGTTAACCCTTTAGATATCTCAAAAGTTAACCTTTAAAATAAAAGTTATTTCAAACTAAAGTAAAATAGATTATAATTATCAACTTAATTTTAGTTTTCTTCTAAAAGATATAACGGAGACTGTAAGCCTTCGAATTGTGCGTAGTATAAATGCATGTTTATGCAAATATTATTAATGTATGTACACATGTATTGGATTGTCTTGATGATTGATGTATGTTGGGTTGTGGGGATTGGTTGAGCAGTATGGGAAGCAGGTGATCTGTATGTTAGAAGGTGTAAGCTGGTCCATGGACAGCAGGCAACCGGATTTGGGTCGAATATTGATTGGTCATTTGGCCGTCGAATAAAAATATAGCTTTAATCACATCTCGAGTGTGATACTTTGCACCCACCCATATAAGCTTCACATACCTGCCTACTGCAAGTTTCCTATTTGGGTACTCCAATGAAAATAAAGTGTGCACTTTCCCAAAGAAATTGTGTACTTTCCAAATTCTTTTCGATTGCAAAATTTTAATTATTTTGTGTCAGTGTACTTCGGCTTCAAACTTTGTACAAAATATGCAACAAAATATGTATGGGTAGGCTGGTCTTGCTTACACATAATTTCCTATTTGCATACTCCAGTAACAAAATATGTTTGTACTTTCAAAATAAAGATAAATTAAAAAGATTTTCTTTTAAAAAGTGCATTTTCAAAATTTGGCAAGAGGAGGGCATACAACATTTTCCTTTTGATTATTGGCATACTCCGCCTTAAAACTGTAAATAAAATACGCAAAGATTGTATGGGTATGCAGGTCTGGCTTTACCTGCAATTTTAAGCTTCACATCCCAGTTTGGGAACAAACCAATGGCCTGTGGGTTTACACCTGACCGATTGTCTTGGTGACTGGTTATTGGGCATGGATGTCCAAGAACGAAAGAAAGAAAGAATAGACAGACAAATAATTAGTCCTGGACTTCTATGCTGTACAGGCTTAGGCCTACCCCTTCATAAGCCACATCTGCAGTGTTGCCAACTCTCACGAAATTCCTGTGAGAGTGATGGATATTGTAGGGCATCAGTCACCTCACGAGTCACGAAACGACCTCAGAATCCCACCAATTTCACGCATATGCTAAAATATCAGCCTACAACCCCTTGGAAATGCCCTCAAATAACCTATTTTAAAGCCATTAAAAAACTAATTAAAAAAAGATTTCTGGGCAGTCATACCCCCCAGCCCCCTTAGCAAGCTTGCAGCTGCCGCCACTCGGGTTCCACACATGTAATGCAAAACCTCAAGGATTCTCAGTACCTCCAGGTTGGCAACACTGCATCTGTACATAGGTATATCTCTGAATAAGCCAATTTCTGCATAGGCTTGCCCCTGTTCCTCTACATAGGTCTCCCCATCATAAGTTTTCCCCTGTATAGGTCTGGCCCTGCATAGGTCTGCCCGTGCATAGGTCTGCCTAGATAAAAGATTCACCCCGTACTTACAGTACAGGGGTGAACGACAATGTAGTCTAAATACGGGCGAAAATAGCTTTAGTATGGAACAGGAAGTAGAATGTCTGGCACCAGTGTCAAATGGTTACTTATATTGGCGCAGAGTTGATGAAATGGGAGAGAATGCAAAAAGACAAGATGGCGGCCAGAGAATGCCGTCGATTTCACTTTTAAAGCCTATTAAACTGCATGTTTTATTACATTTTTCACCTCAAAGGTAGCGGGGAAATATAAAAACATATATAAAGAATAAATATTGCTTCTAAAATTAAGACATTATTCACTCAATTAATATCCCCAGCATGTCGAAATTCTTCACCAGCTTTTCTAATGGGTTGGTTTTCACCCCTGTACTGTAAGTATGGGGTGAATCTTTTATCTAAGGTCTGCCATGCATAGGTCCACCTCTGATTAGATTTTCCCCTACATAGGTATGTCACTGCAGAGACACGCCCTGCATAGGCCTGCGTCTGAGAAAAAAAGGGTAACTATTGATGTAAGTGTTGTGCAATGTATTGGGGGAGATTGGGGGTTGGGGTGTGGGGGTGAGAAATTAGTGTGTCTGTAGGGGGATGGGGAGTCGAGCCATGGCAACAGGCCATACAAGCAGGAGGTACTGCAATAAGCTATGATTCTTTGTATCAACAACTGCTAATGAACTCTATTTAGATCCAGGCAAGTTCATTGACAGCAGAGTGCTTACTAGTCAGGGTACTATTATAGACAGCGACGTCAAGTATAAAATAAAAACATCATTCTGTTCTCATCAGTTGGAGCACAGGACTGAAGGATCGAATGGCCCGCTTTGGTGAGTTCAATCCCCAGCAGGGTCAAACCAATGACCAACAAACCTGATACTTGCCACTGCCTAGCCCTGGCTTTCGGCATTACTGGGATAGAGCAAAGACCATGTGGATGAGTTTGTTGTTGCCTTACGTCCTAGCAACATCTAAGGTCATATCAGGACGGGTACTGACTTGTGACAGTGCGCACTCATGGCGACTTTATAGTGCTGCCCCAATGGGAGACCAGGCTGCCAGCACCATGACATGATATCACACTCAGTCACATTATCCTGACACTGAGCCACCCAGTCCTTGCCCTATCCTAATAATGCCGAGCACCAGACTAGGAAGTGACGAGTATAATGTTTTAAGTCATTGGTTTGACTCGACCAGGGTTCGAACCCACGATCCCATGGTCTACCAACGCGGGATACGGACGCTCTAAATCATTCGCCCATCCCGTCTGGTTCAATGTGGATGAGTGGGATAGTGGGTCATGGTACCAGTGCATTCCTTTGCTATCCCTTTTTCTCTTCTTGTTTATTTAGCGCGTTCAAAATTATTAAATAAATTCCAATGTCACCGGTGTTAACTGTCAGCATCTTAAAATGCATGTAATACTAACCACACACACAAAATGACATGGTAATATTAAACTATAAAATATGGTTAGTTTATTTACTACTTGCCGGCTGGATCTATACAGGCGGGGCGGCGCTGAGTATATTAACAAACACATACTCAATTTGTTACAGAATCACACGCATTCTCCATTAGCAGTGTGCTGGAACATTGTTAATATTGACACAATGCTACGACTCTATCACATTAAAGTGACCTCTAAGGACTTTGTCCTGCCCAAGTCCCAACCAGTCGGCCAGCGATTAGACATGTTTACTAAGAAATCAGCCCTTCAAAATAACTAACAACTAAATTAATTTATATATATTTTTATGTTCGTTCAATATAGCACAAAAGTAGCGGGATGTAATGATCTATGTGTGTGTGTGTGTGCAGGAAGGGTGTTCATTTGATTTCAAATCATATCTTAAAAACCACCTTTGTGTAAATGTTGTGCAAACAACAGGTGTTGTAATCACTCGGATGGTCAGCTCGGTGCTGAAAAAGGAACAATTCAGAAAAATAAAATACTGTCAAGGGGTGTGTGATGCAAATGGGAATTATTGCGCCTAGGAAGGGATTCGAACCCACACTTCATACCATTTATAGGGGCGGGCGTGATGCATGAGGGAATTATCGAGGGAATTATTGCGCCTAGAGCAGGATTCAGACCTACACTTCTTGCCATTCCGGGCCTAGTATCCTAACCGTTAGCCTATCTAGGTTCCCTTGTAAAAATATACGGACTTTCGGTTCAGATTGATATATTGGCAAAGAACATTATTATTCTCGGTGATGGAGTGGGGACCAGGATTATGTAACGGAGAAGCAATGGGTGCCCCACTCGCTTTGTGACATAAGCGCCTATGTGGAAATGTGATAACGCATAGCGACTGAGATTGTGATGTGATGTTCATCCTTAAGAGATGGTTAATAATTATTTAAATGTTCCCTTCCCGTACCAGAAAGAGTACATGGAGGGAGAGAAGCATTGAGATATGTTTATTGTATTTTGTGGGACCGATGGACAAGCACACCCAGCCATCCTGCATACATTATGACACCGTCTGCAGCTGGGGGTTGAGTGACAGCTGCCCCCTATTAGGGCGTTGACCCCCCAGGCTGTGGAGGGTGTCTGATTGGCTAGCTGTGTGAGCCCAGTCATATGCATTCCGTATACCTGACACGCAAACCCCACTCTAGGCACTCTTGGCTACACTCTCTAGCAAGAGACACTCCACTTTCTACACTCAAATGAGCAACAACTATTCCAAATACACTGAGCTGTAGGCACTGATTCGAATATACACCAGTAAGAGTCATGCGAATCTGTGTGGGCAGCTGGTAAGGAGTGAGGGCGATAGGTCGCCAGTAGGTGAACAGGGGTTGATGCCAATAAAGCACAACCTCTTCACTGTCAATCTTGCATGACTTGTCTTCCTTTATTCCTTATGAGTTGCTGAGAGTAACGACATGTGGGAACTGACAGACAGTTGTCAGAACACACCTGTGGAGACTAGTAATGTTTGGGGTTCAAACGGCCGAGTCCCAACATATTACACCCTGGTGAAATCACCTTATCCACACCTACCTGTCAATGCGGCTCCTTGTCTGAGAGGTTAGTGCTACAATATATACCACCTACCCATACCCAAAAGAAATTGCTTAAATCACGGTGACAACTACTAAAATAACTAGATACTATTTGATTATAATTTGGGGGGAGGGGGTCAATATGTTTATTCTGCTGAATAAGTTCTTTTGACTGTGCTGAAGCAATGGTCTTCCAGCCATTTTTCAATTCGGGATTATTTACACAAAAATGGTGTATAGCGTAAGGTACATAAGGTCAGCTAACAATAGCTGTTGAATACACAATTTGCAGCATATAGTAGGCTGACAATAGAATTCTGATAGTTAGCCACACGTTCCACAGCAATATGGCAACTGTAGTGTCGTATGACTACATCAAATTTGGTGGGATAAATGTGAGTATTTTCATGGTATTCAGATGGTAAGCAGAAGCTATCTTCTGTATTCATTTTGTAAAGTTGTAATAAGTTTTAATGTAGGGTGTAGTTGGAGTTAAACAAGAAGTATATAAATGTCAGTTCGATAGGAATATTGTAGTGTTACCCTGACATGGTTAGTTCTGTGAGTTTGTTATTTGCAGTTTGTTGAATTAGTGTTGATAGTCACCTCACACCAATATAATCCTGCTGTTTGGGTGGGGTTGTTAATAACACATGGGACCAGCTGTGGCGACTGAAACAGTGGAACCAACCCCAGTGAATTTGGTTTTAAATATTACATTATACAGTAAAACCTCTCTATGCTGAGCCCCTCCACAGATCGACCACTCCCCTATATCGATCGCATTATTTGGGTCCCAACAATACCATTGTAACTCTCTAAACCGACCACCTCCCTAAATGGACCACTTAAAGTTGGTCCCATAGTCGGTTGATTTAGAGAGGTTTTACTGTATTTGTATTTGGACTGTCACTGTCATTGTAGGTGGTTGGTTAACTGGAAATCACGGAAGAACAGCAACAAATAAAAGGGGGAGAACTTTCACAGGTGTATTTCTTAAAGAGAATTGAATTTAAACTGCGTGTCAAATTCTTGCCCGTCCTCGAGAAGGGACTAATCCTATTTGAATACATTAACAAAGTAAATTAGCAATGTGTTCTCTCTAAGTGAAGTCACATACCAGGCCATGACCGGGCATTGACCTACTATTGTTTGCTATTATTGGCTGGGCACCTTTAAATGCCAGACCAGACGGGATGGTCGAATGAGTTGAGCGTCCATCTGACGTTTTGGTAGATTGTGGGATCCGAACCCATGGGTTCGAACCCTGGTCGAGTCAAACCAATGACTTAGAAATTGATACTTGTCGCTTCCTTGGATAGGGCAAGGACTGGTTGGCTCAGTGTCAGGATAGTGTGACTGACTGGGATATCAGGTCATGGTGCTGGTGGCCTGGTCTCCCAGTGGGGCAGCACTATAAAGGCGCCATGAGTGCGCACTGTCACAAGTCGGTACCCGTTCCAATATGACCTTAGATGTTGCCAGGACGTAAAACCGCAACAACCAACCTTTAAATGCCAAACTCTCAGAGGCAAGACATACCAGTCGGCTACCAATACGTCACTTTCAAAACACTAATGTTAGTGTCCACCCAGCCACTGTATCCTGGGCCTCAACTAGAAATCTGTAAATTTAATATCTCACTAATCGTTCAACCTAACACTAGTAACAGTTCCATGCAATAAGGCCAAGCCATCGTCATTATGCACTATGACAGTTGAACTGCCATTCGATAGGGCTTCATACCAAATTGTTATAACAAATTAAAAGATATAATTAAATGACCACTCATAACTTGCACAGTTCAGAGTTAAAGTAACACTAACATTGTATGGTTAATTGCTTAGAATGTGTTCTCAAAAATAGCCAATTTAATTATCCGCATTTCAGTATATCTTACCCTCATAGGCGGGCCCTTTTTCTTCCCCTTTTACTAGTTTTAGTGTGTAGATTTCATTGTCTTGTGCCAACAATGGTTTAATGTAAATAGCATGCATGCAAGATCTGTTTAACAATGTAAAGCACACACCAATTTTTGAGTTCATAAGAACAACTGGACTGTATCACATCCTGGAAATTTAGCTATGTTTTGTGAGCTAAATTTGCTGTCATTTGATACAAATTTAACCACTTCAAAATTGTATTCGCTATCATATTTGCTGTGATTTTACACACATCTGACCATTTCAGATCTTTGTGTAAATTTCAATGTAGACATATAAATGAAGGGTTTGCTAAGTCAATTTAATAGAACATCTTACTGCTGAAGCTTATGGGGTCTGCATTTTGACAAGCATGCCATATTAAGTGATATGCCATGAACTGGTTGACTCAGTGTATGGATATTGTGACTGAGTGGGATATTAAGTCATGGTGCTCATGGCATGGTATCCCAGTGGGGCATTACTATGAAGCTGTCACCCATCAGTTCGTATTGTCGATACCTATCCTGATATAATTTCGGATGTTGCTAGAACACAAGATTTCAATAACTCACTGTTTTAACCAGTCTGTTGAGTATGCATGTGAAATTCTCGTTTGAAATATGACTTAATTCATTTCTCTCTCGCCATTGACATGGCCATTATTAAGACATTAATGTGACTTTTGTTGCCGTCATTGGGTAAAATCACCAGCGTCTATTCACCCATTCACTCACTGCTTATCAAGAGTATATGACATACATGTATGTGTATGTGTGTATGTATGTATGTATGTATGTATGTATGTATGTATGTATGTATGTATGTATGCATGCATGCGCGTGTGTGTGTATGTATGTATGTATGTATGTATGTATGTATGTATGTATGTATGTATGTATGTATGTATGTATGTAGGCCCCCTATGCATGTATGTATTGATGGATGTATATATATATATGCATGTATCATTATTTATATGTGTGTATCCATGTATCATTGTACACGTATCATGTACATGTATGCATGTATGTAAGCCTATGAGCTATGTATGTGTTATGTATGTATGTATGCATGTATGTATGTAGGCCTGTGCAATCATGCATACAGGCAATATGCGTTCATGTCTCTGTAAACACCATATACTTTTCACGTGAATTTCGACGAGCCAGGGACGGTAAATCCTGTAGTGTTTAGTTTACGGTGACTATCATAGTATCAAGTATCATCAATGTCATCCACTACACTAGTGCCTATACGTAGCAGTAGTAGTATCACTCGTTATATGTTCATGCTTAAATCAACCATAACATGGTAAGTAATCAGGCGATTTCGGAATTTACTCACCCTTGTGGTTTGGCTGGTGATCTCCCCTCTTCGTGTTCATCAGATTTATTTAGATGCTAATAAGTTATATTAATACAACAACTATTTGGTGTGTACTCGGTGTGCGATAAAGACGTACGCAGGAACCATGTCAACAAAACGCACACACCAAACTCGATCATTTGCTCCCGTCCTATGACAGAGCGTAGGGCAGTGTGGAAGAACTGGAGTAACACAGTGGAACATATGGTGACACGGGCACCAGCGTAAACCCATGTATGCATACACTGGATAATTAATGTATGATAAACAAAAAATATGTTTTTAAAATAAGCAAATTTTTAATGAGTGAGAGCGAGAGGAAGATATTTTAAACTCTTAGTTCAGCATTTGGAACGAAGAATTAGGTAGGTGGAAAATAGTTCTAAGCAAACCAAATAACAGGCTAACAGGTAGGCATAGATAGAAAGCTAATAATAGTTTATTCTCCTACCTATGGCAGAAGGGGATAAATTAAATAAATCGGACGAGCAATAAGCGAGTTCAGCATCTCGGGCACGAGGTGGTTGATGGGAAGTCATCGGGATAAACAAACCCACGTGTATGACTCAGCCTGGTGGTACACGCAGTGCATAACGTGCAGAAGCCTAACCATATAAATTTAATATAATCTAATTGTTGAATATGTTTTCTATATGTGTTCCAAGCGGTTTGTCTGTAGGTGGTGTGGTTTTGGAGATATTTAACTTTTTCTGTAAGAAGATTGCTCACGGCCATTGACAATGCACTGAGTTTGCCGGTACGTGCAGTGCAAAACGTTAATTTTATTCAAAATTAGTAGAAATCCAGTACCCTAACCATATCAATTTAATATAATCGTTTTGTTAAACATGTTTTCTATATGTGTACCAAGCGATTTGTTTCTAGGTGGTGTGGTTTTAATTAGAGATATTTCACTTTTTCTGTAAGAAGATTGCTCACAGCCATTGAGTTGCCAGGTGACTCAGTGTGAAACGTTAATTTTATTCAAAATTAATAGAAATCCAGAACCCTAACCTTATCAATTTAATATAATCTTCTTGGTAAACATGTTTTCTATATGTGTGCCAAGTGAATTGTCTCTAGGTGGTGTGGTTTTAGAGATATTTCACTTTTTCTGTAAGAAGATTGCTCACAGCCATACAATGCACTGAGTTTGCTGCCAAACGTAGCTTTGTTTATCTCGACGCCGACGACCGGAAGTCGGTCCCGAACATGCGTGCGGGCAATGCTGAACTCGCTTATCAGTCAATCAATAGTTCCATCCTCTAGTCGAGGGTTGGATGCAATGGTTCTCCACTTGTCCCGATGTTGTGCTGTTCTGATAGACTGTGAATAATTCAAGCCTGTCCACTGTGAAATATTTGTAAACCATGATGTTCTTGGTCTCCCTCTCCCTCTGCTGCCATTCACCTTCCCTTCCAACAATGTACGGTATATTGAACTCTGACGAATGATGTGGCCAAAATAAATAAGTTTCTTTGTCTGTATAGTGGCAAACAAGCTTTTCTTATTTTTAATTTTTCTGAGAACTTCTTTGTTGGTGATCTTCTTTGTCCATGATATTTTCATCATCCTTCGATAAGTCCACATCTCAAATGCTGCCAAACTCGCTTATAGGGAGTATGATTTCAATCGGCTACAAATCGAAATACAAGAACAGTTGCGATAAACTAGATCACGGTTCCGACTGCGCATGCGCTGAAAACGGCCTTGGGAGCAAAGCAAAGGCGTACGGCCATTGACTTTGCCTGTACGCGCATTGAAATATGTCAGCTTTATTCAAAATTAATAGAAATCCAAAACCCTAACCTTATTAATTTAATATAATCGTTTTGTTAAACATGTTTTCTATATGTGTTCCAAGCGGTTTGTGCCTAGGTGGTGTCGTTTGATCAATATTTTACTTTTTCTGTATGGAGATTGCTCACTGCCATTGACAATGCATTGAGTACTCTGGCTATGGCTCTAACACTAGTCTGGGTGCCTAGATCTTTCTAAATCTAAATGCACATGGCATAAGATGTGCTGATTATATTGATGTAAATGCAATGCTGGATAAAAGATTAATATCTTAATTTATTATATATATTTTTTTAGTTGGTATTCTATGTTTCAAACAAGAGCTGAGATGATCTGAAACTAGCACATTTCATAGCTGCACCCAGTGTATTAGCATGTGCCATGTGCTTTTGGGGGGCATGTTTTGCTCTGATGCATCCCACAATGCACTGCGCCGCTGGAACCGTGATGTAGTCTATTGTATTAGTTGTAATATATGACCTGATATAACCTTGGATGTTGCATGGAAAAACCTACTCAACTAGTCTTGTCAACGTAAGATCTATATCGATATGTTATGGTGTTGGCCATAAAATAAATTGAAACCTGGCACAACTACCAAGTATGAATGGCTATAATATAATGAAGGAGTAGCTAGCCCTAATTGTAATACAACTCACTGCGGGAAACTGTATTGCTGTGAAGCTCAGTGTCTAAGTGAATAAGTCCCTAAAATATGTTTAGCGGCATATTATTGTTCATGTCAAATGCACCACATAATGGATACTATTGCTAACATCATATAGGCCCCTACACACGGTCCAGTGCACACTGGCCTATACACGATTTCCGCGACGCATGCGCAGAACGTAATTCAGACTGGACTTTTAGCTTTCATGAGCCATTTCTCTCACTATGTGCATGGTGGCAGCACCCGTTCCCGGTCCAAGCAAATCTGTTTTGTTTGTTTATTTGTTGTTGTTCATATCAGGATGGGTACTGACTTGTGACAGTGCGCATTCATGGCAACTTTATAGTGCTGTCCCACTGGGAAACCAGGCCGTCGGCACCATGACCTGGTATCCCACTCAGTCACATTATCCTGACACTGAGCACATCAGTCCTTGCCCTATCCTAATAATGTTGGCTAGGAAGCGACAAGTATCAATTTTTAAGTCATTGGCTTGACTCGACCAGGGTTCGAACCCACGACCCCACGATCTACCAGCACGGGAGACGGACACTCTAAAATCTGTGTGTATTTTGGTCCATTGGCAGCAAGCTAGTTTCAGCTCATCTCACCTCTTGTTTGAAACATAGAATACCAACTAAAATATATATATATAATAAATTAAGATGTTAATCTTTTATCCAGCATTTCAGTTACATCAATCTAATCAGCACATCTTATGCCATCCGCATTTAGATCTAAACAAATGTTGTCACTCAAACTAGTGTTAGAGCCATAGCCAGTGTAGTAAATGACTGATTGCTTTCTGTGGAATTGTATGTTTCTTAGCTCAAAGTGCTTAACTATGGCTAGTTTTGTCTTATATTCATCAGATCATTATATTGCATGTCTGCATCCATGTTTCTGCCAAATTGTTATCTATTTTGATTAATTTTGAATAAAGTTGAAGTTTTGCCCTATGCGTATCGACAAACTCAATGGCCGTACGCATTTCTTTGTGTGGAATTGTATGTTTCTTAATGCAAAATCCTTAACTATGGCTACTTTTGTCATAAATATATTCATTTTATTATTATAATTCAAAACCAGACACAGAGAATCACTTTTTGGGCTAATAAATTTATTAATCAGGCTTAATCAATTTTTACAAGAGCTTTTTATATGGCTAACCCTAGCTAACATTTATTCGATTGATTGATTGATTGTGAATTACCGGTACCTCACAGCTTTTTTGTTCTGCAAATCTCCAAATTTCTTTGGCACAAGCACACAAGACTGGATCCTTTCCAGCACCAGAGGACAAAACCTTTTGGGAAGCTTCATTATCAGTATTGATAATAATTATATAATCTTCAGGTTTATTAGGGTATACATTTTAAAGAGCTATTACCAGATTTATAGCTTCTAGTTGTGCGATATGAAAATTATTATTTAAGAATTCATTGGTGTACATTTATTATTCATGTAATTGACCAATTTCATATGACGTCAGCACATGTATGTAGGTCAGTGCACGCGCTGCTTGGCTGCAGGACCAGATCCGGTCACACTGCAAACTCAATGGCTATGAGCAATCTTCATAGAGAAAATGTGAAATATCTCTACAACCACACCACCTAGGCACAAACCGATTGGAAGACATATAGAAAACATATTCAAAGAAGAGATTATATTAAATTTATAAGGTTAGGGCTCTGCATTTCTATTCATTTTGAATAAAATCGATGTGTTGTACTGCGCGTATCAGCAAACTCAATGCATTGTCAATGGCCATGAGCAATCTTCATACAGAAAAGGTTAAATATCTCTAAACCACACCACCTAGAAACAAACTGATTGGAATACACATAGAAAACATGTTTAACAAAAAGATTATATTAAATTAATGAGGTTAGGGTCCTGGATTTCTATTAATTTTGAATAAAACTGACGTTTTGCACTGTGCATACCGCAAACTCAATGCATTGTCAATGGTGGTGATCAATCTTCTTACAGAAAAAGTGAAATATTTCTAAAACCACACCACCTAGAAACAAACTGCTTGGAGCACATATAGAAAACATATTCAACGAATAGATTATATTAAATTTATATGGTTAGGGTTCTGGATTTCTATTAATTTTGAATAAAATTAACGTTTTGCACTGCAAACTCAGTGGCAGTGTGCATTCGGTTCTGCAGCCAAGCTTCGCGCTCATACACGATGTTTACAAACATTGAAAGGGGTCTATACTGCACACGCTTTGGGGGAAATGTAACCCAAGAGCCCTTCGAGCAGGTTTCAAAGTTCAAACACCGTACTGCTAGAAACAATGGCCCTAAAACTGTCTTTAGTTCAATAAGTATCCACCAGAGGGCTCCTATTTATATGCATCACCTGCCTCTGGTGGCCAGGTCTTCTTGTAAGATGGCGCCACTGACGGTTTTAAACACGCGCCGGACAGAGAGAAGCACTGTGGTGTATAACGAAAATCGGAATGTCTTAATGATTTTAAATAGTTCAACAAACGAACGTTATTGTACTAAATTGGCAAAAGACTAGTTCACGAACTTGTTTTGAACAGATGCACTAATTTTACATCACCATCGCCGAAAGGCAGCAACGACAAACTACTTCCGGTTAAAACGCGGCAACTTCAAACGTTTCTCGAAATCATAACATTTCGTTATCTTCTGGAATAATGCCAGGTGACATGCACAATGTCTTAAATATCGTCTTATAGAATATTGGTTTTATTTAAGTTTACTTGTAGGAAGGGGTATAGCGTACACGAATTGGTAGGATAGGAATGAATGAGTTGGAGCCAAGTTATCAACCGTAAAAAAGGTACACCGTACAGACTACACTACACTGACTACAGTCTACAGACAAAAAAACAGCCTTGATAGGTACATCACATGAAAAATGCACAATTGTTGCACAGTAATGCAAATCGGTAGACAGACAGAGCTCACAGAATAGATTAAAGGGTTTTTTAATTCGAGTAAATATGATTAGTCATTCCAAAGTTGTCTACGATTTAGTTTTCCTAGAAATCAACATTTTGTCCTATCACTATAACTAGTATAAGCGAGTTCAGCATCTCGGGTGCGCGGTGGTTGATGTGAAGTCATCGGGATAAACAAACCCATGTGCATGACTCAGCCTGGCGGTATGCGCAGTGTATAACGTTTATTTTATTCAAAATTAATAGAAATGCAGAACCCTAACCATATAAATTTAATATAATCTATTCGTTGAATATGTTTTCTATATGTGTTCCAAGCGGTTTGGCTCTAGGTAGTGTGGTTTTGGAGATATTTCAGTTTTTCTGTAAGAAGATTGCTCACGGCCATTGACAATGCACTGAGTTTGCCGGTACGTGCAGTGCAAAACGTTTATTTTATTCAAAATTAGTAGAAATCCAGAACCCTAGCCTTATCAATTTAATATAATCTTCTTGGTAAACATGTTTTCTGTATGTGTACCAAGCAATTTGTTTCTAGGTGGTGTGGTTTTAGAGATATTTCACCTTTTCTGTAAGAAGATTGCTCACGGCAATTGAGTTTGCCGGTACGTGCAGTGCGAAACGTTAGTTTTATTAAAAATTAATAGAAAGCCAGAACCTTAACCTTATCAATTTAATATAATCTTGGTAAACATGTTTTCTATATGTGTACCAAGTGATTTGTTTCTAGGTAGTGTGGTTTTATAGATATTTCACTTTTTCTGTAAGAAGATTGCTCACGGCCATTGACAATGCACTGAGTTTGCCGGCAAAACGTGGCTTTGTTTATCCCGACAGCCGACGACCGGAAGTCGGTCCCGCACATGCGCGCGGGAGATGCTGAACTCGCTTATTGATTATACTTATAGCTATTAAGTTGTGACCATTTGTGTTCCAGGATAAGTACATCTCTTTATAGTTTCTTTATTAATGGTCAGATCATGATCAAACTTCACACCGAGGTTCTTGATATGGCAAATCACCCCAGCTTATCAGAACTGATCCCAAAAATTAGATCACAGAAAAATGTAGGTTTCCACGGAAACTGTAATACAATCACTGTAGTGTCTAACCAAATGGACACATATACACAATATAGGTATCAAATGAAAGATAAATAACTAAATATTGAGGATTGTCAGACTACTAGAATGATTTTCGAATGTTACTTATCTGTTCTATGACTTTTTCAACAGTGGTTGACTTCAACACCTTGTAAAACCATGAGAGGTATCCCCTAATGCACTATAAACTGTCCCAGATGTAAACAAGGTTGTGATTGGTCAATTCTGATGTCATCCTCTATGGCAAGTCATTTGTATAGGATTTGTGAATGGGTTTTAAAGAGCACCTCTGAATATAGGCATCTGCATTTTTGTGCGAGGTGAAAATGGCGGGAAATCAGCGCGAGCAGCTACCGTCGTGCCGATTTCGCCGATGCACACACAAATTTAAAAGCGCTGTACTTCTGTCAATTCTTTATGGATTTTGATCAAATAAAAACTGAAACCTGTGCACTTTAGTGCCTTTCAAAATAGCAGCAGATTCACAACAATTCGGGACCAGGCGGCATGGCCAAATGAGTTAGAGCGCCCGTCTCCTGTGCTGGTAGATCGTGGGGTTGTGTGTTCGAACCCTGGTTGAGTCAAACAAATGACTTAAAAATTGATACTTGACGCTTCCTAGCCAGGTGCTCAGCATTAATAGGATAGGGCAGGGACTGGTTGGCTCAGTGTCAGGATAATGTGACTGAGTCACACAGTGAGTGGGATATCAGGTCATGGTGCTGGTAGCCTGGTTTCCCAGTGGGACATCACTATATAGTCACCGTGAGTGTGCACTGTCACAAGTCGGTACCCGTCCTTATATGACCTTAGATGTTGCTAGGATTTAAAACAACAACAGACAAACACAACAATTTGAGCAGAGCTAAACCCCCGAATCTCCATTTTTGTTCGAGGTGAAAATGGTGGGAAATCAGTGCGAGCAGCTACCGCTGCGGCGATTCCGCCGATGCACACACAAATTTAAAAGCACTGTAGTTCTGTCAATTCTTTATGGATTTTGATCAAATAAAAACTGAAACCTGTGCACTTTAGTGCCATGCAAAATAGCAACAGATTCACAACAATTTGAGCTGAGCTAAACCCCCGGACATGCGTTTTCATGCGTGATGAAAACGTCGTGAATTTAGCGCGAGCAGTTACCACCGCGGCCAATGCCGCTGATGCACACACAAATTTTAAAGCACTGTAGTGTCTTTCAAAATGAACAGATACACACAATACAGGTATCAAATGAAAGATAAATAACTACATATTGAGGATTGTCAGACTACTAGAATGATTTTCGAATGTTACTTATCTGTTTGATGACTTTTTCAACAGTGGTTGACTTCAACAGCTTGTAAAACTCCTAATGCACTAGAAACTGTCCCAGATGTAAACAAGGTTGTGATTGGTCAATTCTGATGACATCCTGTATGGCAAGTCATTTGCATAGGATTTGTGAATGGGTTTTACAGAGCACCTCTGAATATAGGCATATAGAAACCAGGTCACAGAGTTCAGCTGCAGTAGTAGAGACAGCTATACCGCAGCGCCCCATGCGGGATTTGATGTTCCTAGCCTTGAAAATACTGTATAGCAAAGACTATCTCACCCCAACTAAATCACTTCATAAAGACCTGGACTTACTTATGGTAACTGACATTTATCAAATATACATTGCAAAATTTGTTTACAAGCAAAAGAATGGCCTCCTCCCTGAAATATTTGATAACCTCTTCAAAGAAAACAATCAGGTCCATTCCCATAACACACGACAGATAAATAACATACATCACAAACACACTAGAAACAAATATGGCAAAATAACAACTGAAAACCAAGGAACCAATATCTGGAACTCAATACCAGTAGAAATTAGAAACCTTAAAACTATGGAAAAACTTCTGTAAAAAACTAAAGATAGGCTATCTCAATGCATACTAAATCAATTACAAGTAAAGAATATATAAAATAGGACATAGTTGTCATTAACTAGTCGCATAATTTAAAATATTATGTGGCTATGGCAAAGAACATAAGATTTACCCCTATTAACATACATGCAAAATAACTACTGATACTGCATGTAAGTACATGAATCCATGACACAATATACATATAATATTCCTATCATTACTTTGTTTTTTACTAACTGTGAAGAGATGCATCAGTATCTCATCATAATCATTAGTTAAAAATGTAGCTTAAGTTTAATCATCTGTTATTGTCATCATTTGTTCATTCACATCATGGAGACCAGCTAGATAAGCATCGCTTTTCTGGGATCCTTTCTGTCTGTAAGGAATTTGTATGCATTTATTGTATCACCTCAGTTTATTGTAAACATACCTTGCAGAGAGTTAAAATAAAAGAATTGAATTGATTGATTTCTAACTTCTTACAGAAGTAACTAAGACTAGTTACTCCCGCAGGCCTGGTACTGTAATTGTAAAGTGTAACTGTAAGTGACTCAACTGTAACTGTGAATACTCAATGGGGTAGATAAAAGATCACCCCATACTTGTAGTAGGGGTGAAAACCAATCAATCTAATGTATTTATCCCAGAAAATGGCAGAAGCGTAATGCCATCAGGCAACACAACATTAACCCCCAAATAAAACAAAGGAAGAACACATTTTATGATTTGAATAAGTGAGGTATAAAGTATTTATGGTTATGGGTTGTTCTCAGAAAAGGTGGTCCATGATGAGTAACTCAGTTTAAAAGCTCATTAATATTGTTTTTCATGAAATCTACCAATTTGCATTTGTGTCAGCATGTTGGTATGATAAAGAGATAGCGTAAACAAAATCATTGACTTCTGTGGTTTTGTTTCTTTGTATACTGACAAAGGCAAGAATGAAGGGCCAAAAGCACGGTCGATTTGTGACCTGCTGAACAGTCTTTTAAAGCTGCATAGTCCGATGAAATATCAAATTTTCAAAACCAAACCAATTATCTAGATTTGATTTTACATATCTAACTTAGATACTAATGCACTTATTAAGCATTTGTTTCTGCATAGAAGGCAATACTGAGTCAATTTAACAGAACTTGTTACTGCAGAAGTTTATGGTTTCCATGTTTGCACTCAAAATATCTCAAACGGTTACCATTTAAAATAAAAGTAACTTTGAACTAATGTAAAGGAGATACTAGTGATCGGTCTAATATATTTATCTCAGAAAAAATATAGAAATTCAAAACGATCAGACTATGCAACTTTAAGCACAATGCAATTACATCCAGCCAATGCTGTAATTTGAGATATTTATACACTACTAATCTCTTTGTAACATTAGTTTTTAATACTTAGGGTACAAATTATGCTTTCTAACTTCATATCTATTAAAGTATTGAGACATTAAACTTGCTGTAATGGTCATTACACTTCGAAGAGAAACTTTCAGAATTGCTTTGCACTGGTAGAATATTTGCTAGGAACTATTTTTACACACTATTGTCAGCAGGGACTCCTAAGAAGTGCACACATACTTTTTTTTATATTCACATTGCTATTATAATCGTATTTTAAAAGATTTATAAGTGTTTAATTTGAGTGTGGTGTCCACTGAAACGACCGTACATAAGAAATAATCAATAATATCCTGCTAGCTCTTACTTCCATGACCGCCTGCAAAAAAGTGAGTGGGTCAACTATCTTTTTCTCCTCAAAATATGTTGTGGAGGGACCATGTAACCTGTGTCATTTAGGGGGAATCTGTAACAAGTTTATTTTTAGCCCATCATGTCACACTTATGAACCACCTTTTCTGAGAACAACCCTTATGCAAATATTATTCATATATGTAATTCTACTGCTTTGTTATTTACTTCAATACAATTATTATTGTAGGCCTGTGGCAGGAGCATTGAACCTTCGCGGGCAAACTCTCGCTTCACTTCCTGAACTCTTGTGTCGCTTCCCGAACTCTCACGAGAAGTGGGTCCATCATGTCGGGTGACTTCTTTAGTCAGCTCCGTCGCCTGGTTGGCATCAAACAAGAGGTGGAACAACTCCAAGAGAGTATTCTCCACCAGGGGCGCCAGCAGCGGGATGACCCTCCAGAGAGTTCCACCTTCCTTCTGCTGAAGCAGCTGCAGACAGACCTTAAGACTATCAAGGTGGTGAATCAGCTTTATGTTAAAAAATAATGATACCCATCAATCAAATGTGAATATTGGATAAGAAGGCATAATCTCTCAGGGGATAATATATCTTTCTCCCAAAGAGCTTTGTTGTTGAGAGCAGGAATGAAAGACCTCCGTGATTTTGCGGATTTCCACAATTTTTTATAATCGCTGATTAACTGTCACAAAATTCCAGAGATATACAACAGTTGGTCAGTCAGAATCTCCTATACATGGGGGGAACTATGCTAATATGAACATAGTTTTTTTCTAGGACGTAAAGCCGAAATGAACAAACAAAAGCAGGTACTGAATTTCCGCGAAAATGTTGAAATTCTCCCATAGGCTTAGCACTGTCTGCTGATCTGGGGCTCGCCCACCCATGCCACCCGAAGAGTAAAAAAAGAGGAAAAGTAGGAGCAGTTTGCGAACTACACCTGGCAAGATAATTGTATAAGAAAAAAACTTAAAAAAACGAAATAGGAAATGGTTATTGAAATTTGATTATATATACAGTAAAACCTCTCTAACCGACCACTTCCACAGATCGACCACTCCCCTATATCGATCGCTTTATTTGGGTCACAAATCCCATTGTAATGATTTTTAGAAACTCCCTAAACTGACCACCTCCCGAAATGGACCATTTAATGTTGGTCCCATGGTCGGTTTAAAGAGGGTTCATTATTGGTATGAAATACTATTGACACTTTTCTAATTTAGGACAATTTCCTTGTTACAGCGGTGAAATTATTGAAGTGTCATATATGTTCACTTCAAATTACCTTGTACAATGGCTTTTTTCGATCTAGGTTGATGCTCACAAGAAGCTCTTGTCGCTGAATGATGATGGTGGCTTCATGGCTATCATTCCGTTATGCCAAGCTATCCTCCAACACCAGACCAAACTCATCCTAGATGTGGAGATGCACCTCTCTAAATATGGCTACACCCCGCTAGAAACGCCACCTGATGAAGGTAGGATCTCTCTCAGTATGAAATTCTGTTAGCTTCTCGCACCTGACGAAAGTCGCATCTCTCTCATGACTACACCCTGTTATGTTCTCACACCTGATGAAAGTTGCATCTCTCAGTATGACTACACCCTGTTAGCTTCCCGTACCTGATGAAGACAGCATCTCTCAGTCTCAGTATGACTACACCCTGTTAGGTTCTCGCACCTGATGAAAGTCGCATCTCTCTCAGTATGACTACACTCTGTTAGCTTCCCACACCTGATGAAAGTTGCAACTCTGTCGGTATGACTAGACCCTGTTAGCTTCCCGCACCTTACGAAGGTAGCACCTCTCTCAGTATGTTTGCTTACCACATCTGACAATGGTTGTACCTCTCAGCACCCCCCCCCCCCCCCCCCATACCCCCACTGTATGAAAGTAGTACCGGTGTAGCAGAAAATCGCAAACACCTGGAAATTGCATCCCCCAGGGTTTGCGATTTCCTAGGAAATCGCAAGCCCCCCCATGCTTTGTAGCATTTTGTAATATTCAACTAACACACTAGTAAATAATAGTTCATTGAGATATTTAGTGCATGCACATAAGAATTTGGTATATTAAAATGGTTCTATTTACTGTATGCAGTGACTGAAGTTGGAACTAAAAAGGCCATTTTGCTAACGACATTGTTTACATTGCCGATCCTGAAACTGAGTGATAATAGACTACATCACGGTTCCAGCGGCGCGGTGCATTGTGGGATGGGTCAGAGCAAAACAACCCCCCCCCCCCCCAAAAGCACATGGCACATGCTAATACACTGGCTGCAGCTATGAAATGTGCTAGTTTCAGCTCATCTCAGCTCTTTTTGAAACATAGAATACTAACTAAAAATATATATATAATAAATTAAGATATTAATCTTTTATCCAGCATTGCATTTACATCAATATAATCAGCACATCTTATGCCATGTGCATTTAGATTTAGAAAGATCTAGGCACTCAGACTAGTGTTAGAGCCATAGCCAGAGTACTCACTGGATTGTCAATGGCAGTGAGTAAATCTCCATACAGAAAAAGTAAAATATTGATAAAACCACACCACTTAGGCACAAACCGCTTGGAACATATATAGAAAACCGGTTTAACAAAAAGATTATATTAAATTAATAAGGTTAGGGTTTGGGATTTCTATTAATTTTGAATAAAACTGACGTTTTTCAATGCGCGTATAGGCAAACTCAATGGCCGTACGCCTTTGCTTTGCTCCCAAGGCCGTTTTCAGCGCATGCGCAGTCGGAACCGTGATGTAGTCTATACCCGGATATTGCTGCACCTCTTTACCTAGCCTGGTCCCCAGGCCTTTTTTCAACAGAGGTCGCCACCTAGTGGAAAACATGGGTACTGGAACCTGGCTACTCTTTACCTGGCTTTTAGAATGGCCACAGTGGTGACATCTGTGAATAAAGACCATTTTCAGTGCATGTGCGGTCTGAATTACGAACTGGACTATCGCAAAGATGTTTTCATTAGGATAAAGACCACCAAAAATGGGGAGTTTGTGATTTCCAGGGGGGATATGTGATTTCCTAGGAAATCAAAAGCCCACCATGCCCATATATGGTATGGGGGTTTGCAATTTCCTAGGAAATCACAAGTGGGGGTTTGCGATTTACAGGGTTTGCGATTTTCTGCAATTGACAATATTCACAACGCATGTGACATCTGACAGCGACGACGGACACTACGGTTGTGGGACCGTTGCCACAGCGCATACAAGAGCTATGGAAATGACTAACATTCAAATGCACGTATGTCAGTCAAATTTTGGGATATTTTGAAAATTCCAAAAGTATATTGCTTTTGGGTCACTGGAGCTTCCAAGAAAAATAAAATTGTCATGTTTGGACCCTTTTGAAAATTTTAGGAGGGTACCAATCTAGTCAGTCACTATTAATACACAATATTCACAACCCATGCAACATCTGATGGCGACGACAAACACTATGGTTGCGGGACCGTGACCATGGCACATGCGTGGTAATATCCTCTATTGCAATTACCTGACAGTGCTAAGCCTATTGGGAGAATATCCATATTTTCACGAAAATTTCATGATATTGGACAATGTAAGACAATAATTTCTAGGTGAATGATTATTTATATTCCTTTCTACAGATTAATTGTTTTCTCAAACACGATTCAGGTGAATCAATGGCACCGGAAACACCGTGTCCACCGCCGGCCACCCCGGGTCAGAATCAGCAGCAGCAGCAAACACGGTACACTTTGCCCACATTTCTTTTAGCGCTGAGATCATAGGGGATCAAACCACTCCGTAGGATTCATAGTATTAAAGACCAGCAATTCAAAGACTTCGCTGTTACCTCCCATATTTAAAAAAATTCCTAAAAACACGTTCCGTATTATGTGATTTTTTTAATATTTTTGTTATTGAGGCTGTATTTATACTGTCCATAGCATATAAGCCTGGGTATTCATGCTTGTTTTCAATGCTGGCCAGCTGTAGTGTTGGTGTTATCTTATCATACAGTAGCTGTTGATAAGGTATTTGATTGCCTGCATTTCAACAGCAGATAGATAGTTGGTTGGTCTGGTTAGTAATCTATGTTAATTTTTTTTTGATTTTCCTGGCATATATGTGATTTATTTTTTTCTACTCTTACTACTAAACTAGTCTACTCCTATTTACATATCATAGGCTTCTATGTAGCTGTGTGGTGTGCTATCTGGCTACTTTTGGCATGGTTACTTCCATTGGGCGTCCCGCTGGTGGGCTGTGACATATCAGTATTATCACATGCCCCTTTGCAGTGCAGCTTAGTGGGGGTTTCCTAGCCTTATTTTGCACAGATATTTTTGTATGTTTTTAGGTCAGGAATTTGTCGTTCCTTTACTGTTTGGGCATTCCACACCTTGGGAGCCATTTCCAGCGTGCTTCGCAGTCAAACATAACAAAATACAATTCCTTCGATCAATTGCTCATCAACGTCAATTGAACTTGATTTCCGCGATTAAAAAAAAATATATAGTATTGTCGTGGGGGTGATGAAAATGGGAAATATTGTGCCTAGAGCGGGACTCGAACCCACATCTCTTTGCATTCCGGGCCAGTGTGCTAACCATTACACCACCTAGGCTCCCTGATATCAACACACTCCCCACGCCTACCTGTCTATGTGGTTACTTGCCTGAGAGGTCAGTGCAGACCACTACACTCGTCCCCCTGGAATTGTAAGTATTGTAATGCTTACAATTACATACATACAGGCAAGGCACTAACACATACATACACAGGGTAGGTTCAACAACCATACAGCGCAAAGCTTGTACAGGATCCTGATCACGGCAACCAGTGTCGTGGGGGTGATGAAAATGGGAAATATTCTGCCTAGAGCGGGACTCGAACCCACATCTCTTTGCGTTCCGGGCCAGTGTGCTAACCATTACACCACCTAGGCTCCCTGATATCAACACACTCCCCACGCCTACCTGTCTATGTGGTTACTTGCCTGAGAGGTCAGTGCAGACCACTACAGTATTAAAGACCAGCAATTCAAAGACTTCGTTGTTAGCTCCCATATTTCCAAAATTCCTAAAAACGCGTTGCGTATTATGTGATAATAGTCAAAGATAATAAAATACGATCAATTGCTCATCAACGTCAATTGAATTTGATTTCCACGATTTTTTGTTATAATAACAGCCCATTGGCCAATACTCTACTACAATCATGCAGTACTATCAGTGTATGCCAATTCCATCCTCTGCATCATCACCATAGGCCAATACTGTGCTGCACACCGCAGCTCTGTCAGTAGTGGCCTCGGTATGGACTATAATACAGTCACAAGGACAGTGGAGCGCTCTCTAGGGATAGTCTGTACTGACTAATCAGTGGAGTGGTGCTAGGAGAGTAGTGTATGAAACCTGACTTCCGGGAATTTTTCGCATTTCCCTGACAGTGGTAAGCCTATGAGAGAATATTCCTGTTTTGGCAGAAATTCACTGTCGATTTTCCTTCTTTTAATAATAATAATAATAATAATTACTAGGATAATGATGTACGTATATGTGATTTTTAAATATAAATTAGTTTAATCAGGTTTTAATCTTTATAGTATTTTTCCTTCCACTTATTTTGTATGGCGCGTGCGTATTATAATTACCTATAAACATCTTTGCGTCTTGCTTACTACTTAAATCATTTTCTAACAATAGTGCTGCTTGGGATTTTAGTTGACATACAGCCCTGCTCCACTCATTTGTTCCTTCCTTATCTATGTTATCTATATCTAGTGATGTGCCAGTGGTTTCCGCCACCCCAAAGACCAAGTCGGAGTTTGACCTTGATCGAACGCCTACGCTAGAAGACTTCGGGCTCAGCGAAGATCATCTGGCTTCTGTTGTAAAACGAAATGACTTGGTCTTCAAAGAGCCGCCTCCGTACGCTGTAGATTACAAAGTCAACACCTTAGTTGAGTAGGTACACAAAATTATCCTCATATGGGAGAGGATTGATCACCCTGATTTTGTCATGGTTGGAGAAATTGGTTAATATTCAGGGATGCAACCAAATTGAGAGCCGCACCAAATTTCAGTGAACTCTTGAGGCTGTACATGAAGCCTCACTTGGAGGCTTTGAATGTGGACTTAGGTGTCTTGGTAAACCAATTCTTAGAACATTCCACGTGGTTGTTTTGGAGACATTCGATCATCCTCCGGCTGGCAGAACTGAGAAACAACCATCCATCACTCACTCAATCACTCAAAATTGACCTGGCGTGGTGGCCAAATCGGTAGAGCGTGGGCCTCGTGATATCAGGAGTTTGGTTCCCGAGCGAGTCAAACCAATGACTTATAATAATTGATACTTGTCGCTTCCTAGCCTGGTGCTCAAAATCAATAGGATAGGCCAAGGCCTGGTTAGCTCAGTGTCAGGATAATGTGGCTGAGTGGGATATCAGGTTATAGTGGCAAGTGGCCTGATTTCCCAGTGGGGCAGCACTATAAAGTCACCATGAGTGCACACTCACAAGTCGGTGCCCTTCTTGATATGACCCTAGATGTTGCCAGGATGTAAAACTCCAACAACCAACCAACCAACCTCAACATTAATATAATCGTGGTATTTACGCAAGACCATCATTATGAAATAAAGGATGGTATTACTCCTTTTGCTTCAAGCGTTAATATAATAGTGACCATTGAGCATGGCCATTATTATGAAACAAATCATCGTGTTGCTCATTTTTAGCCAGCCGTCCCCGCCAATGACCAAGTGGCCATCAGCTGAAAGCATTCCTGAGAACTTCCGCAACCCTGTCGGGATCGCCATCACGCCGGGCCTGTTTGACGGAAGGGCGCTGCCCACAGTGACCCCTGGCCAGCACCTCGGTGAGTCAGGGAGGCGGGGTCAGCTTTTATTTATCATATAAAGGAGTCTGTCTCAAAAGGTGAGAACCAATTTATTTGTCCACGTAACGACGATTGACACAAAACCACACAGAAAGAGTTACACCGAAAACACATGACATTTGCTTTACGGAATCGCTGACTGGAAATACAGATTTGTTTGTTTCATTAAGGAATCACTGAGTAGCTAAACACCTATACCAGACATGTGCACCCTCTGTATTCTTTCGTATTTGCTACAGAATCGCCGGGCCCGGTGGCCGAATCGGGAGAGCGCGGGCCTCGCGTGCGGGAGATCGGGAGTTCGATTCTCGGACGAGTCAAACCAATGGCTCATGAAATTGATACTAGACTGGCCCTCGGCATTAATAGGATAGGGCACGGACTAGTTAGCTCAGTGTCAGGATAATGTGACTGAGTGTGATATCAGGTCATGGTGCCGGCAGCCTGATCTCCCACACTGAGCACTATAAAGTTGCCATCATCTGCCAATTTGGATTTCCACCGCTGTGTATAACTTCCAGTGTCATCAAAGGCCAGTTGGTCTCATACCATGTCTATGTGGTGTCAGAGGTTAAAAATCCCTTGGGTCGGTAAAAGTGTAGGCTTGGGCTTTCCATCAACCAAATGTCTAATGGTGAAAACAAGACTATTCAGACTTATCCATGATAGGCAGTATAAATCTTCAAGAAAGAAAAAAATATAATAAAGCCAAGTTCTCTTCTTCCTCACCGATAGGAGGCGCCACCATGAGATTCCACCAGAACTTCTTTGCCACCCCTGAGGCGGCCACGCCCAGACAGCGCCTCCTGTCGAGTCTCAGGTTGGCGGGCGGCGACGGAGATCAGGGGGACGACGCCGACCTGGGTCGCCCCGGTGCGCCACCCACCTCCCCCGGCATCACGCCCCGGTTGGCACCGAGGGCGCGCCAGCCTCCTACGCCCGGCCCCGAGGACGAGGAGAGTCCGGTGCCGCCCGTGCTGAGCACCCCGGGTGTGAAGCAGCTGTACCGGCCTGCGCCCAGGGCCTTCGCGCCGGGAGCGCCGGGAGCGCCGGGAGAGAGCAGCACCGACACCAGCCCCGCCCAGCCAGTCTTTAACACGCCGGCTCTCAACAAACAGGTCCGGCATTTGTGTGTGTATCTGTGTATTTGTCTGCCTGTCTTTGTTTGTCTGTCTGTCTGTGTCTGTCTGACTGTCTGTCTGCAGGGTCCGTATGGGGCCTGGAAAGTCTTGAAAAACTTGAACTTCATTTTCCCTATTTCAAGGCCTTGAAAAGCCTTGAATTTAACCTATTTTGGGTAATTAGTTTTGAAAAGCCTTGAATTCCATTAAACTGTCCCCACTGATGTAAATTAGTCTGAACTTGCCATTGGCCATTGTTTTTTCACCCCTTGAAATCCAAATGAAAATAGTCTTGAATTCCAATCAAAATCAGCCTTGAAATAGCCTTGAATTCCATACCTTCACATGTGTACCGACTCTGTGTCTGTCTGTTCGTCTCTTGTCTCCTGTCTCCTGTCTCCTGCCTTGTCTCTCGGCTCTCGGCTCTCGGCTCTCGCTCTCATCACTGAGTTAATTATGATTAAGTTGGTAAAACCAAACTGCAGGTTTACCTGACTTCAGCAACCCATGCGATCAGCGGATACCTGCCATGTGCAAATAATTTGTCAATGTGTGAACTTTAATCCAGTCACTATGGTAATGCAGTTAATACGCCTAGCGAATTAGGATCGAAGTTGGGGTTGGTGGGGTGTATGGTGGGCAAACCGAAACCCTAAAAAGCTTCTTTTCTTGTTAACGGATGTTCAGCCAATTGCCACTAACAACAAAAGATCAATTCCCATATATTGACACAAAACTAATGGTTTTCCTCTAGACAAGCAATACTGTTGATGGCGTTGTAAGACCAGCCGATAATAAGTTATATTAAGGCTGGGCTTTCGCTATAAGACACATCACCAATTTGGTGTTTTCATATAAGCCGCATCCAAACACATATTTGAGAAATACACTCTGGGTTATGCGCTACAGTAAAACTTCTCTAACCAACCACCTCCACAGATCGACCACTCCCCTATATCCATCGCTTTATTTGGGTCCCAAACAATTGCCCATACAATACCATTGTAATGATTTTAAAAAACTCCCTAAACCGACCACCTCCCTAAATGGACCATTAAAGTCAGTCCCATGGTCGGTCGATTTAGAAGATTTGACTGTATTTATTAATGCGTTGCGGTGTTGCAGATGCGACGTGCAGCAATGACCTCGTGCCAGGAGGACACCTCCAGCTCAGACAATACGCCTGAACCGCCCCAGCTGTGCACGCCAAACCTCATGGACCGCTTCCGCACAAAGCTCTCCAAGCCGGCTTCGCCAGCGCATTCGTGAGTGGCTCATTCACCCATACAATTCCCGGTCGAGTCAAATCAATGACTTAAAAAAATGGATACTTATCACTTCCTAGTCTGGCGCTCGGCTTTATTAGGATAGAGTAAAGATTGGTTAGCTCAATGTCATGATAATGTGACGCAGTGGGATATCAGGTCATGGTGCTGATGGCCTGGGCTCCCAGTGAGGCAGCACTATAAAGTTGCCATGAGTGTGCACTGGCACAAGTCGGTACCCATCCTGATATGAGCTTAGATGTTGCCAGGACATAAAACTCCAACAACCAACCAAACTCATGGCTTGGTATGCCCCGCTATGTCTGCCTGCTGGGCCACTCTGCTAACAGAAAAAACTATTTTTTTATAGCAATTATAATTGCTAGAACATAAAACGCTAGCAAGAAAGTTAGAAACATATACAGTCAAAAACCGGTACATCATACTCGAGCCAACACACAGTCTGATAACCAGAGGGCATAATAAAAAGATCGTCAAACCCAGAACTAACAAGCAAGTTCGTCAAAATTTCCTCACTGAAAGAGCCGGGAACACTTGGAACAGACTACCAGCTGATGTAGTGAACGCCCCAAGCTTAAACTCTTTCAAAGGACACCTCGATAAGCTCTGGGTAATTTACCGCTACAGTCAGCGCTCGCCGCACGAAAACTATAATTTCACTAGGTCCCACTTAGACAAGCCAAAGCTGCTAACAGGCACTGATGCCTAATTTCTTAAGCAGAAGAAGATAAGTATAAGTATAAGTATAGGCATGGGTGATAATACAGTCATAACAAGGACAGTTGAAAGCTGACTTCCCGCATTTTTGCGCGATTCCCTGACAGTGCTAATCCTATGAGGGGAAATCCGCATTTTCAAGGAATTCGCCATTGCAGTCAATGTCTCGACTTGATTTCCAGGGTTTTTTGTCAGGGACCACTTTCATCCCTAATTTAAACAATTGAATATGTTAGATGACAAATAAAGCAAAAGCAGACATTATAATATAATACTTCTAGCGTTTTCCCCTTCCACCATTTTTTTACCCAGAGCCCTCAGCTCGGCTGCCCCTACGCCAGAGTTGTCGCAGCTGACGCAGTGTCCTAGATCAACCAAGGCGCACTTCCAACAGGAGGAAGATGATGACATGCCAGCTACACCCGAAATGACCTTCAATTTGAAGGCGAGGAACACACATCGGTCCCACATCTACCGTTGACATTTGCATCCTGGTCACATGAATATTTATGCTGCTTACGTAATATTTGAGCAGTTACTCCTAGTCCCGTGCTATAAGTCGGTCTTTGCTATAACACGCACACCTAGTTTGGGATTTTAATAATCCTATTTAAAATACATCTATCCGCAAACAGTTCATATTCCTACTGGCTATGTCATTTTATTCAGCGAATAAAGGTTTGTATTCATGCCACAATCATAGTTGTTATCCACTCATAATGGTTCAATATATATTTTACAGTTCTTACATACTGTACATGAAGCCAACTTGATTTCCCAGATTTAGATGCAGTGACCATATTCTGAATTATTCTTGAATCAATTATGACGTATTTGCAATGAGCATATTTTAAATTCGTAATCTGTTTCCAAGCTCAACGAAGTTAAACTAAACTAGAATGGAAATTTCGTATTAAAAAAAAGTTAAAATATGAATTTGATATGGACTATTTTATAAATAAAAGAAATTGCAACCAAGAATTGAAGTGGCCAATAATTTGATAAATTTTTTTTTTTTTTAAAGTTGCAACATTATTAACCCATTACTGCTCCAGGTTGTGAGAAAGGTTTGCTTTTCTTACAGAGTATGGCAAAATATTTGCATCCTGTTACACCGCAAGCCTCCAAAGCAGCACCACAGACGTCATGCACAGGTCAGAGAATGCAGCACTAGTGTACAGCAGTAATGTACAACTAGCATGCAACACCAGTATATGACAGCATACAACAGTAGCATGCATACTATTGTATTACATTAACATAAAACACTAGTATATGAAGGTAGCATACAACGGTAGCATGAAGTACTATCGTATGACATTAACATACAACAATAGTACTTGACAACATACAACAGTAGTATGCGGAACTATCTTATGGCATTTTAAAATATTTTTGTATTTTTCTAAAATGTCGTATGTTCAGTGAATAATGCCCTTGTCAGCGCCAGAGCACTAGTCTTCTAGCCGTTCAGTATAATTTGTTGATACATAAATTAAACTAGCAGTTGCAATAATAACCACATGCAAATCCTGTTCGATACTAAAAGTATTATACATAATATAAATGAATATTGGTTGTAATAGTAACTGCATACAATTCCAGTTCAATCAAAGTATTATGCATTTGGTGAATATGCATCACATGGTATTGCATGATTCTAGAATTTTCTTTGAACATTTTTTTGTTCCTTTGTTTTTCTCTTCTTTTTTTTCAAAAACATATAACCTATCTCCAATGTAAATATGCAAATCAGTGGATCCAATCACCAATACCAAATGTGAGAAACCTACCCATTGTTGGATCCTATCACAAGTGTTTTGTATTGTGTGGCCTAATGAATGGATCAGGTCTTATGTCAATTTCAAGGAAAATGTTAGGTAATAGGTGTTGAAAGAAGGTGGGCTCGGGGTGGGAAGGGAACTGTGTCGGGGTCTGACAGGCCTGTTGTATTTTCATTAGATTTTTAAATTCAAGGAGACTTGTGGACCGTCTTGTCGTCACTGGGAGTTTATTCCATAATGTGCCACCTCTGTAAATCGGTGCTTTAGTCAGCTTGTTTGTTAGTGGCTGAGGTATTTTTAGAAGTGTAGCATCATTCTGTCTGGTTACTCTGTTTGTATAGTTAACATATTGTTCATCATTGGATCTTTTATACATGAGAGTGAGGAGATGTGCATCCCTCCTTTGGCTAAGATAGCTGACTTGTGCTTTAGCATGCATTTCCTTTACAGACAGGTTTTTTCCTGTGTAGAGTTCTAAATGCCCTGTTTTGAATCCTCTGTAATTTGGTTTCTTGTTTTGTCAGCAGTCCATAAATTAAATCATTGTGGTCAATTATTGGAAGAATAGTGGCTTTAACATACAACACTAGTATATTACAGTAGCATACAACAGTAGCAGATGAAACTATCATGTAGGACATTAACTTACAACACTAATATATGACTAGCATACAACAGTAGCATGCATACCATCGTATGACAGTAACGTACAATAGTAGCATGCATACTATCATAAGCAGTGTCCGAATGGGGCCTGGAAAATCTTGAAAAGTCTTGAACTTCATTTGCACCATTTCAAGGCCTGGAAAAGCCTTGAATTTAACCTATTTTGGGTAATTAGTCGTGAAAAGCCTTGAATTCCATTAAACTGTCCCCACTCATCTAAATTAGTCTGAAATAGCCATTCACCATTGTTGTTTTTATTCCTGAAATCCAAATGAAAATACTGTTGAATTCCTCTTAAAAGCAGCCTTGAAATAGCCTTGAATTCTAGATCTTCACATGTGTACGGACCCTGGGACTGCCTTTCATAACCATAGCATCACCAGAATATTGTGTAAAACTAGATTTTTGTAAAATTATTTTTGTTTGTTGGGAGCGTCTTTCATCCCTGCCCAATACATCCTCTTATCCAAAATTCTAAGCACTGACCTTGGAATGTTTGACACCGTCTATGGTACAGGTGATCCAGCAGCGACATCCAGTTCAGTACCGAAACCCATGCAGTCGTCCTACGAGTCGACAACAGTCGATGAAGGCGATCTGCCCCAGGAGCCGGAACTAACGTCTAACTTCCTGCGCATCACCGCTAATCAGGCCCCAGCCCCAAGCCCAGCCGCACCATCAGCTCTCATTGAAAGGCCGCATCAACGCCCGAAGGCCGACACTGGTGGCATCATTGTCAAACCGACAGCAGCTCTGCCGCCTGGTTTTCTCAGGTAATAGTCCGTGCGATTAATTACCATTGCTTACTATGGATAAATACTTGGTATGTTCCCCTTCCTTTCCAAGGTGACTGGCCACTTACTCATCTTTGTCAGAGTGTGCCCTGATGAGCCACATCATCTTGCTGTTACACCTTCAAAGCTATTGATCTTCTAACTTATCTGCTGCTCCAGTCTTCATGCACTTGAAGGGGTGACATCCCCTGACCACACCAACAAAGTTTATGTGCGCCGCACTTAGTTTAGGCCGACAGTTGAGTCGGTATGGCCGCTGGTGTGCGATACCAACTTCTGGCCTTCCCATAAATGGGACTAGCCGCACGGCAGCGGGGGTTTTAAATCAGAGTTTACCTTCTCCTAGATGAGCAGTCAGCCAAGATTGACGAGCCCCACCTGCCCGAAGCATCTGGTTTTGAGGCGCCAGAGATCTGCCTTTGCCCCTTCTCCCGTCAGTAGAAACAGTTTCGCCTCGTGAAGGCCGGGAGTTGGACTTGGTTATCAGAGGCTATTTGATACGCATGCCACGAGAAAGTACTTTATAGGTAGTGACAGCTTATCCTCACTATCACTTCCGGCAATAATAACCTTGAAACCATATCCGAATTCATATATCTCAGACAAAAGATTACAATTGATGAGAGATGTGAGGAAGAAATTAAGAGAAGGATAACAATAGCCCGAACAACATTCTCCAAAATGTATAGAGTGTTAACATCAAGTAAGATATTAATACATACAAGGAAGCGTAATCTTCAGTGTTATGTGTGGTCTACTCTAATGTATGGGGCTGAGACATGGACAATCTCTAAGAAAATGTACAAACGTTTAGCAGCATTTGAGATGTGGACTTATCGAAAGATGATGAAAATATCATGGACAAAGAAGATCACCAACAAAGAAGTTCTCAGAAAAATTAAAAATAAGAAACGCTTGTTTGCCACTATACAGACAAAGAAACTGATTTATTTTGGCCACATCATTCGTCAGAGTTCAATATACCGAACATTGTTGGAAGGGAAGGTGAATGGCAGCAGAGGGAGAGGGAGACAAAGAACATCATGGTTTACAAATATTTCACAGTGGACAGGCTTGAATTATTCACAGTCTATCAGAACAGCACACCATCGGGACAAGTGGAGAACCATTGCATCCAACCCTCGACTAGAGGACGGAACTATTGATTGATTGAGTCCGTGCGATCCATCCAATATGCACCTGGGGTAGGGTCCGTTAGTCCCTGGCGGGGGACTGAAGCTGTGACTAGGCGGGGGACTGAAGCTGTGACAAAGTGGGCGTATATGGTGTCCGCAGGGCAAAATTTGACATATTTTAACCCTTTTTAAAACACTTCAAGCTCCACTAATTCTGCTTCATTTGAAATAAAAATGATATGAAATTAAGGCTTGTTCTTTTGTCTTTTAGGGTATCTGATTTTTAGTTAGCATTATGAAATAAATTAGAGTCAATGGAAACTTGTTTGGGTGTACCATCAGCAGCTCTGTGCATGCTCACCGTGTTTGTTTTCATCCAGTCTGAGCAAAATCCCTTCCCTAAAATTGATACCTTGGTGAGCAGAGTGACCTGAGCTAAAAATAACCACCAATGAAAGACAGAAGAAACTAGGCTTCATTAGCATATCAAGCATGGCTGTTTTTAAGTGGGAAATTTGATTGAACTGAAGGAGTGGAAACATTAAGACATCAATCCTCCTTGAAAATTGATCAGGATCATGCTGAAAATTATATCATCAGAAAGCTCAAGTATTCCTCTACCTAACCAGAAGAACATTTGGTTGAGATTTATATCATGCTCATCAAGGTTTGTCTGAGAAGTGACTGTATTCCCATCTCTGCACTGGAGCAACGAATATGGCGTCGATTGAAGCTGGCCGAAATCGTGATTACCGGCCGGAAGGGCATGGCACCCACTGTGTTGTGGCATGTGTTATTGTTTGCTTGTGGGAACACTTGTAAAGCTATTAACAAGTTGTCTTTTGCACAATGTAGATCAAATGTTCTTCTTCATCTCGGTCCTGAAATCTTTTAAATCTGTTAATTGCGAGTATAATGAAAATTGCTCTGAATTCTTTACTTTTCCTATTTATTTAATCCATTGCAAATCGTATCAAGGCATGCACATTAACAGAATAAAACAGCTGCAAGAATATGTCATCATGCTTTTAATTCTGGTTATTTTGGTATAAAGATTGCAGTGATAGGACAATTAGAACGGGAGTTATGCTGTTTTTCTTAATTTTACTGAATTTATTGGTGGTTGCTGGAAATTAAGGAATTTAGCAAGTTTCACATGAAATTTCAGAAAGATGGTCTGTTAAAAAATTGAGCTTCTTATTTGTACTATAGAGAATGAGATTCTTTAATATTGGACAGATCATATGCAAAATAGCTTCCAGGTGGGACCCTAAAAACCAAGATTTGGCTAATTTGGAAATGTGCACAAATCGGGGTAAAAAAAATCAATCTTTAAACACTCCTAACTTTGCAGCTATTCAATCGATCTAAATGATTTTTATATCATTGTGATCTGATTTAAAAGATCTGTTCAGATATATAACTTGTAATACTGACCTGTTGAAAAAGAAATCACTTTGGAGTACCTTCTGTGACTTGATAAGTGTAAACATTCGGGACTAGAATGAGGTCCAACTCACCCAGCGCTATCATCAGCCGCGGTGGCCGATTCGGCCGAGCGCGGGCCTCATATGCGGCAAGTTGGAAGTTCAGTTAGTTCCCAGTCGAGTCAAAACCAATGACTTTTATACTTGTCGCTTCCTAACCTGGTGCTCGGCATTAATAGGATATGTCTTGGACTGGTTAGCTCAGTGTCAGGATAATGTGACTGAGTGGGATATCAGGTTATGGTGCCAGCAGCCTGATTTCCCAGTGGGCAGCACTATAAAGTCACCATGAGTGTGCACTTTCACAAGTCGGTACCCGTTGTGATATGATCTTAGATGTTGCCAGGACATAAAACTCCAACAATCAACCAACTCAGCGCTATCCTTTCCTATACTTAGTCACTGTGAACCCGTAAACATGTGGTTCCTGATGATCTAACTTAGGGTTCCTGCTTTACATTTGTTTCTGAATTGGGTTGCAGTGAAATTGTGTTAACAACTATTTTATGTTAAATAAATACCACTTCCTGTGTGTATGTGCTGCAGTGTACCTCACCCCGCACCATAGCATCGCCAGGGGTCTGACTAGTGGGCTAGATGGATACCAACTGCTATATCAGATGTAAATGGCCAAATGAGTTGAGCGTCCGCCTCCCTTTCTGGTAGGTCGTGGGAATCGAACTCCTGGGTTTGAACCCTGGCCGAGTTAAACCAATGACTTAAAAATTGATACTTGTCGCTACCTTGCATGGTGTTCGGCATTACTCGGATATGGAAAGGAGCAGTGGAATGAGGAAGACCAATTGTCCTGCTTAATCAACTAATGTACCAAAAATTAAAAAGAAAATATGACGGCTGGCGTCATTCAGCGGGTGAATTTTACACCACGGTCTCGAGTTTTTAAGCCAGGGAATCATTCCCCTGCTATGTCATTAGGCTAACCATTAATTACTTCTATATTCATTCAATGATTTACTTGATATTATTTCCATTGAATGTCATTAATTGCCTACGTTCCTGGAATGTTGCGTATTAAAATTTTTATAATATTTTATTGATAAATTTCTTAGGTTGATCATTATAGTTTACTTTGCGTTAATTTGAAGTAACATCCTAGGGGGGTGAGACACCCGAAAGTGACGTACAGGTTTTGTCATGTGTGACGTCACATGCCGGTATGAATACTCAAACAGGCGGTTGGTCAGACAACCAGTCTTAGAATCTATATTGAGCACTTTAGCGTTAATAGCGATAGCCTGTTTGTGTTTACTGGCGCTCGACATTATTAGGATAGGGCAAGGAGTGGTTGGCTCGGTGTCAGAATAATGTGACTGAGTCGGATATCAGGTCATGGTGCTGGTGGCCTGGTCTCCCAGTGGGGCAGCACTATCAAATCGCCATGAGTGTGCACTATCACAAGTCAGTACCCATCCTGATATGATCTTAACTGTTGCCAGGACGTAAAACTCCAACAACCAACGTAATCACTTTTGTGTTTAGGGTGAGTGCCATAACATGTGAAGAGTATGTGGCGCAGCCGAACTGGATTCAACGACAACTGTCCTTCGACATGATAGGAGAGGCCATCGACAAGATAAACACGCTTCTTGTTCAGAAGGCGAAAGGTTAGACACTCAGCTTTTTGTTGGTGTTATTTATTTCTTTCAGTGATGTTTATTGTTCACGAAAGCAGGTCAACTCATCTGTTTAAATGTTTAAAGTTGATTAAGATTTTAGCAAAAAGGAAGAAAGTATTGAAAAAAACCGACACGGCTGTAACAATTCTATGTACCTGCTGTTATATGAAGTAATACCATATGCAGAGGTAGGGAAAGGGGACAGTTTGTTTGTTGGGGTTGGTAGAACCTCTCATATTAATGAAGCTTATGACATACAAACTAAAATTAATTTGGTAAGTACACGTCCCACAATTGCGTATCCGAAATCCTTGGGGCCTGTTGTGTTTTTGGAATTCAGAAGTTTTCGGATTTCAGATTAAAAGTATGAATACTCACGTTAGGTGGAATAAATAAAGACTACAAATACTATTACAGAGTATTTATGGAATAATATGCCAAAATAATGGGTCGGTTATATTTATAGATAGACTATAAATATTCTGTTATATTTTCTTTCCAACAAAAACATTTGGTAAGATTTAAGCATATAAAAACGGCTTCAAACGAACCATAGTCAAACATATTAAGGGCCTGTCACAATACGACCTATGGCGTTAGCGTATACCGACGTATGCGCTTTTCGACCAACACATTGGCACAGGCCGTCGTTGGGCATAGGACGTATACGCTTTTCATAGGTCGGCGTAGGCCGAGCCGCTGAAAAATGTTTGTGCATGTTCAAAATTTTAAACCTATGCCGGTGTGTGGCTCATAGGTTTCTCATACGCTCGACGTATGCCGGCATAGGTTACGCATAGGTTAGGGTTAGGTCGGCATAGGTTAGCCGTACGTTGAACCAGCGTCCTCCGCGTATCTTTGGCGTACAGAGCGTATGCTTAGCGTATGGGTAAAGGGGCTGTCACACTACGACGTATAGCATTAGAGTATGCCGATGTATGCGCTTTTCGACCAACACGTCGGCATACGCCGTCATAGGTTACGCATAGGCTGGGCATAGGTCGTATCGCTTTTCATAGGTCGGCATAGGTCGAGCCACCAACATTTTTTTGTGCATGTTCAAAATTGATAGCCTATGCCGGCGTGTGGCTCATAGGTTTCTCATGTGCTAGACATACGCTAGATGTACGCCAGCATAGGTTATGCATACGTTGGCCATAGGTCGGCATAGGTTACTCATAGGCTAGACCTGTCACCTGTAACCGTCAACAAACGTCCCAGTACGCTGCTTATAGGTCGTCATATGCTTTGCATATGCCGTCATAGGTTAGGCAGAGGTTAGGCAGAGCCTACGCGTAAGCTTCATACGTCGCTGGGACCTCCCGCAGTGTAAAAAGTTTGCCGTATCTTGACCTATTATGATTTTCAAATTATTTTGCCACGTTACGCATACGCCGCCATACGTCGTCATGTGACGGCCTTTAATGTGTCCAGAGAAACGTATGAATATTTACACTAAATAGGAATAATAAAGACTAAATAGTATTACAGTTTATTTATACAGTAAAACTTCTCTAACCGACCAGCTCCACAGATCGACCACCCCCTATATTGATCTCTTTATTTGGGCCCAAATGATTGCCCATACAATACCATTGTAATGATATTAAAAAAACTCCATAAATCGACCATTTAAAGTCGGTCCCATGGTCGGTCGTTCTAGAGAGGTTTTACTGTATACTGTAAGGAATAAAAATAGTTTTTTCTAGCATTTCGGATAGGGGAGTGTGGACCTGTACGTTCACTTCAAATATGTCCAAAAGTTAACCCATTAAAATATCAATTTCTGCAGGCAGAACTAAAGTACATGTACATTATATTTATCAAATTTAATTGACTTAATATTCATCTAAATCTGGCAGAAACTTAGAACCAACGGTTTATTAAACTCTATTGACACGCAATGCTGGAGTCCAGCGCATAAGTCCATAATCCAGTATGCCTATCTAGTGGGTGTCGCTGATAGAGACGCCAACTACTCCGATTTTGTAGGAAGACTTCCGATTTAGGCTACTTTCTTCCGATATTATGATTCTAGATTTTCACTCTCACCCACCTAAAATAAATCTGGTAACGCGAAAAGCAAAATCAGCTACTTACAGCAGCGTATAGTGGCAAGCAGAGCCTAGAAAATAACAAATAGACACATGGTGGGACTTTTATGAAAAAGTATATAATGTCATTTTATATATATATATATATATTGCATGATTATACTATATACTTGCATAATTATATATATTTTGCATGATTATACTATATCATGATACATATCCGATTGTCATACCGCGTGTTGCCGCACACAAACTTCCTAATAGAATGGTAAAATCTTCCTATTTTTGGTCTCCCAATGTTGGGCATCTCTGCTGACTGTGTGTAGCGCATTAACCGGCTGAGTCGTTGATTTCTCTCCATCAGAGGGCAAGGCGCTGACCTTGCACAAGCGTGATGTAGGAACGGTGACACTGGGCTACGTGCTGCTGAACACTAAGCGCATCATGGCGCAACACACCAGCAACCTGGGCACCACCTACACTGTGCTGCAGCGACACTAACCGCCCTTATATATGTGCGTGTCAGTACTCCTGTTAATACAAGTATCAAATTGTGTAGGCCACCGGATGGCCGAATACCAGTCGGAAATAGAAACTAAATATTGCTAATAATAGTACGATGTGTAAGCTGTTCCTATCATGTAGCATACATGCGCATGCAGTTATATATATATCTTTCTATATATATATACACACACACACGCACGCACGCACGCACGCACGCACGCACGCTCGCTCACTCACTCACTCACTCACTCACTCACTCACTCACTCACTCACACACACACTCACACACACACACACACACCCGTCCAGATATGATCTTAGATGTTACCAGGACATCAAATTCCAATAACCACCCCCCTCCCACCCACACACACCTGCTTTAAATGTTACACGTGCTCTTGACTTGAAAGAGTTTTTGTTGTTTTTTAATGAAAAAAGAAAGAAATGTTAGCATGAAATGATACACGTTTATTCAGCTGTCAGATAAGTAGCCCTCAATCCAATGATGCAAAATGCAACTATATCAATATAAACTTAGCAATAAAAGAAAAATGTAATAATTTTGAGAATCATGAATTTTGTTGTTTTCTGTGTTTTAGTCTCACGACCCGTTTGCTCATTCCCAAATACTGAAATAGTCAGTGGATGTCAGTTCTGTCGATTACATGTTTGTAATATGGCATGTATGGTCAATTTTGATCTTTTATAAATAAAACCCCTTCATCCTCACTGACTAATCTAGCTATAGCGATATATAGCGAACGGTAGACAGGAACTGTGAACACTTATTTGTCTCATTTTTGCTTGAGTGCAAGTAAATAAGCAACACAAGGAATAATTAGTAGCATGTGGTGAATAAGGGGTCAAATTTCCCTGGATCATCAGCCCATGCTTTTTCTAATCTGTTTTTGAATGAATTTATTGACTCGGCATCAATAACATTTTGTGGGAGACTTCCATATATTTATCATCCTGTTTGAGAAACTGTTGCCGTAACATTGATATGGCTCTGGGTTTTACTAGTTTGAGAGTATGGCCCCGACTGAGAGTATGGCCTGGCTATGTGAGTGATGTTTATACAGTAAAACCTCTAAGTCGACCGACCTTGGGGTCAACTTTAAGTGGTCGGTTTAGGGAGTTAGAATATGGTTACAATGATACTTTTTGGGATCCAAATAAAGCGATCGATATAGGGGAGTGGTCATCAGTGGTGATACACAAGGGTGAAAGATTTCCGCGTCTTTTTAATATTTACTAATTAACGTTAAGCAAACAAACCGTTAATATTTTAGGTTTCTAAAAATGATCATTTCAAAAAGCAGACAAAACCCCAAAATTTAGCACAAGTTAAATTTCCTGATTTTTGTTTTGTTTTACTGTCAGGGGTAACTCACCGCTCTAGTTCATGTGAAAAGAGCACAGAATATTTTTATTGTCACAATTTATGCAACTTGGTTTATTCAAGGTTATTACATTGGCTCATAATTTGGAATTGTGGTTGATCCGGCAGAGGAAGCCCGAGACGCTCACATCACTAAGCAGCACATGCGCTGCCCTCCTCCTCCCCACACCCCCGCTTGACCTGCATTCGGGCTCCAGGTTCAAACGTATACGGTTTTTACCATACCCACCCACCCTCTTTTTTACTCCCACTGTGTGGGGGTCGGCTCCTGGGCCTACCTCCTCGAGCTCCCAGGTCCTCCCTAGACCATCGGCCGACATAGACCAAGTGGACTGAACTATAAATGACATTGATTTAATCCTCACGATTTTACCATATGTACAACCTAATAATGATCCAATAAACCCTCTTTCTCTCACTCCGGTCTCGAGGGGCGGGGGGGGGGGGGTGTCATGCACGCTGTCAAATGTCCTATTTTTTCCACGAGTCCCTATTTTCATTTAAAAAACCTATTTTAAAAATCTTTTGACCCACTTCATCTTCTTTTATTTAGAACGCCATAAGTTGTCTTTGCTCTGCACACTATCTGTTCTGGATTATTAGAAACCTGGTTTAGAGAATGTTATTTTTTGCAACATTTTGTCAGGAAATGTCTATTTTTAGAGAAAAACATATACTAAGCGGGGTTGCCTACTAAGCCGGGTAATGTGGTAGACTATAACTCAAATAGAATAAGACTTGAACAAGTAGCACAGTATGATCATACCATGCATTACAATTTAAACTTTAATCATTTGTTTCATGTTTTCTTACTTTATGAGCTGACTGCTCATTTGACGGTCTCTATGCACTATTTTGGTACATTTGCTCCTACAAAATTCCCGTTTTCTCCTATTTTGTGGGGAAAATCCCTACTTTATCCCTATTTTTCTGATAAAGAAATCCCTATTTCCCTATTTTTTTGACCCACTGCCTCACTTGACGCCCTGGGCATGGAAGAAAAGATTTCCCAATGTCCAACGGTTATTTCAACATTCAAGGCCTATTTTTAAGAGGTTTCACTTAAAGTTGCATGGTCCGATGAAATATAATTTTGTCAAAGTTAAAACAACTACTTACATTTGATCCTATCCAACTTAGATACTGGTGTATTAGCTAATGATTTGGGACAGCATATACAGAATAACCCGTGAATTTATAACCTCACCCCTTTGGACACTCACTTTGAAACACCCATTATGCAGGGAGGCCATTAACCAATTAGGCCAATCTCATGACCTCATTAGCCTCCCCCCGACCAAGTAGGCCTACTGGGCAGGGCCATAGAGGGGAAGGGGAAATGAAGTGGATGTTGCGCCTCCCCTCCATGTTGGATATTCAATGCTGTTTGGTCAATTCTATAAATATAATTAATCAATGTGGGTAATTTAAATTTTTACATTTGTCAATTAAAATTGAATCTGCCACTTGGACTATGTATGGTATGAGGGGGATGAGACATGGATGACATAACAGTAAATAATAACAGCAATAATATGTACATGAGAAATGTAAGCAGTATGCATATCCTTGGCGGTCTAAATGTATGTGAGGATGCGATTGTTATTGAATGTAAAAAGGAGTGAACCATATGGAGTGAGATAAGTGCATTTGAAAGTTTTTGACTTTCAGATCTTTTGTATTAGCTAATGCAGCAGCCGTTACATGCTGGCCACATCAGCCGGGCCTGAGCATTACTAGTTAATGGGATCTGCCGCAAATACACAGGTTTCTGGTTTTAATGCTATGATGGCAGCAGCGGCCTAGTTGTGCCTATGCGTTTTCATTTTGGATGGGATCCATCGCAAATGCGGCGGGTTCTGGCTCAATGCTATGATGGCAGCAGTCATATTGTATGATCCAGCCGGACCTGAGCATTAATGGCTTGACGGGATCCGCCACAAATATTTAGATCTCCAGGTTTAATGCTATGATGGCAGCAACTGTTCTGGTCATGCATTATCATTTGGACGGGATCCATCGCAAATGCGGTGGGTTCTGGCCTTAACGCTATGACGGCAGCAGCCGTCCCGCATCGTATGCATCGGCGGACGGCTCGGGATCGCAGAGGTTCGTCATAGGTGAGTGTAGAAACTGGTGCTACGACCCCAGGCCATCCTCTGACGCATATGCTATGGAACGGCGCATTTGCAATGGATCCCGTCCAAACGATAACACATAGGCACGACCAGAACGGCTACTGCAATCATAGCATTAAACCCAGAAACCTGCGCAATTGTGGTGGATCCCGTCAAACCATTAATGCTCAGGCCTGGCTTAATCGTAGAATGTGAAGTTTGGTGGGTGGATGTATATGTGATGTTGGATATTCGATGCTACTTGGTCACTTTGATAAATATAAATCAAATTAACCTTTCTACAAAATAATATTTTGTTAAAAACCCTAGTGCCATGGGCCTATGGCACCAATCCGTTCCCAGAATGTTCCCAACCCAAGCAGAAATACCTACCTACTGCCCTGTCAGGTTCCAGGATTAGTAGGTCATCTCACATCATGTGTTCACCGCGAGATGACCATCTGGGTCACAGCCACAGGACTTTTGGCAAGCTTGTCAAAATTATTCTGGGTTCTTTCAGCTCATATTTCTTCAAAACCAGTCACTTTTCATCAAAATGACTCCGGACTAATGATTAGTAGCTCATAATGATCAATTTGATATATTTCTCTAAAAAAATAAGACAAAAATTCAAACACCATCGGACCACGCAACTTTAACATTGTTTTAGTTAACGTCAGGGTTTCTAAAAACCTAACCACACCGTTAATGGGGAGTTGGTATATTATACATGTATAACAAATAAAACTGATAGAAATATATTTATTTTTAGCCTTTCAAAACCTCTTAACCCAATTAGGTGAGAAGTGACCATATGTATGTATACATACACAATTCTCCAATGTGAATGAATATGGGAGCGCGTCCGTTAGGGACGGAAGATATCAGAGAGGCTGCTGTGATATATGCGTAATAGACGTACAGGTATGGCTAATGTATGTTAACGAGATGCAGAGGTTGAGACAAAGAGATATGCAAATGAGATGACGTCACGGAAAGTTGCCGGCAGGTAACTATACCTAGCCGTGAATAAACCATTCAGTATCCAGAAGTCAAAGTGTTCAGACATCGTACTTTCACATGGTGTCAGATGAGGAAGGATGCCGCCCGCTAATACGTTGCCGGGATTGCGGCCTCCTGGTCAGCATGTGGTCAGCCACAATGCCAGGTCGAACTGGAAAACATGGATCAGAGCATATGATATTTACGCTACTGCGGCAGGTGTCGTGTTGAAGACAGAATGAGTGCAATGCTGCATCTTTCTTCATGTAGCCGGCGAGGAGGCACAGAAACTCTTCGCCAATATGGATATCGCTCTCGCTGATCAAGATAAGATCACCACCGCTTACAGAGGCGTTCAAGGTTTATTGTGTCGGTAAATGCAGTATCATTATCACACGATATAAGTTTAACTCACACAATCAGGCGTCCGAAAATATGGCTACATATATAACGGCATTACGAGATAAGGTGAAAGACTGATTATGGGACGGTGGAAGAATCGCTGTTGCGCGGTAGGATTGTGGCTGGAGTGAAAAATGTGAACTTACGGAACAAATTGCTGCAAACTACGGAGTTAACTTTGGGAAAATGTATCAGCATATGTGAAATGAGTGAGTTTAGCTCTGCGCTGTTGGAGGACACCAAATCAGATGTGGAATGTAAGGAGATCGATTTCATACGTAACTATAGTAATGCGCGTACCGGTGCACCAGTGGGGCGGTCATCGGCGACGCCATCTTGGAAATCGCCATCTTGGAATGCCGGCGGTGCGGGAGAGTTCAAGATCCGCTGCCAGAACTGTGGGTATGAGCACCGCCGGGGAGTCTGCCCAGCGAAAGGGAAGGCTTGTGTAACCTGTCGGAAGATCGGGCACTTCGGCAAGGTCTGCAGGAGCAGGCTGGGCAGGGTCAACGAGCTGACCATGGAAGAGCCCGATCCTCACAACGCTGAGCAAGACCCGGTTCCGGCGGAGGTCAACGTCCTGGCAATGGATCTCTTTGTCGGGGCCATGGACCGTGGTGCTGGTCGGGATGCCGAGCTGTGGCATGCGATCGTTCGGGTGAACGGTTGTCCTGTCAAGTTCAAGCTCGACACTGGGTCGGAGGCGAACGTGCTGCCGAGGTACGTCTTCGACAGAGTTGCTCCGGGGCGGCTGATGAACACCAAGTGTTCATTGGTGACGTTCTCTGGTCACCGGATCACGCCTGATGGGGAGGCACTGCTGGACGTCAACGAGACTGCTCAAGTTCCAGGTAGTGCTGGATTGCCAACCTATTTTGGGCAAGCAAGCTTGTGTGACGTTGAACCTGCTGGTGCAGGTGGATGAGGTGTGCTGCACGGTGCCAACGAACATTCCGGTGCCGACGAACATTCCGGTGCCGACGAACATTCCGGTGCCGACGAACATTTCCGGGCCGACGAACAGTGCCAGCGGTGGGGCGGAGAAGCTGGTAAGCCAATACAAAGATGTATTTCAGGGTTTGGAGTTGATTAAAGCAAATGCTGTCATTCATGTTGATAGATCTGTTCAACCTGTCATTGATCCGCCTAGACAGATTCCGTTTGCCATTCAGGGCAAGGTATGAAGTGAGCTTGATCGCATGGTTAAGTTAGGGGTCATAGTTGAGCAAGATGAACCTACCGAGTGGGTTAATTCTATAACTATTGTAAAAAAAAAAAAACAAGATTAGGATTTCTCTGGATCCGACTAAGTTAAACAAGGCGATAAAGAGAGGGCCTTTTCCGACCAAATGATTGATGAAATTATTGCTAAAACGGCAGATGCCAAATATTTTTCAGTTCTGGATGCAAAGACCGGGTATTGGCAGATAGGGTTAGATAATGAAAGTTCACGTTTGTGCACGTACAATACTCCGTGGGGCCGGTACAGGTACACCCAGTTGCCTTTTGGTATCAAAACCGCCGGTGACATTTTTATTCAGGAAATGCACCGCGTCATGGGCGATATACCCGGTATTGGCATAGTCATGGACGATATTTTGGTATATGGGTCAACGGTTGAGGAACACAACGAGCGGCTCCGAGCCGTCTTGGACCGAGCTAGATCAGTTAATCTAAAGTTAAATGATGGTTAATCTTTGCTATGTAAAACCACAGTAAAATATGTTGGTCATCAACTTACCCAGCAGGGTGTGAAGCCTGATCCAGACAGAATACAAGCAATAGTTGACATGCCAGAGCCGCGTGACAAACAAGGCGTCCAAAGGTTCCTGGGCATGGTTGGATATGTGCACAAGTTTATACCAATGTCCGAGATAGCCAAACCTCTACGCACGCTCCTCGCAAAGGACGTGGCGTGGCACTGGCAAGCCGAACAGCAGGGTGCGTTTGAGAAATTGAAGAAGTTAAGAACTGCTCCTGTGTTGTCATATTACAATGTTAAGAAGCCCATTGTGATTCAGGTAGATGCTTGTCAGTCAGGTTTAGGTGCTGCATTAATGCAATATGGTAAGCCGACCGCACTCGCATCTCGTGCGCTTAACTCAGCGCAGTGTGGATATGCCACGATAGAAAAAGAAATGCTTGCCATATGTTTCGGATGTCAGCGGTTTCATGAGTATATCTTTGGGAAAGAGGTTCAAGTTCAAACGGACCACAAGCCGTTGGTGGCTATAATGCAGAAACCAATACATAAACTTTCGTTATGTCATGTGAAGGGTTCTTTGATGTTTTTTGCAGACACGTTGTCCAGAGCGCATAGCGTCAGAGTAGGTCAGGATAGCCTGTTCGATGACACATTCTGCGTTGCCGCTGTGGACGTGCAGTCATCGAGTTTGTTGAGTAAGATTGTGACTGAGTATGAAAAAGATGTGTCCATGTCTATGTTAATTTCACACATTGAAGATGGGTGGGACACTACACGCATACAGACGCCACCGTGTTTGAGACAGTACATTCCATACAAACATGAGCTAACAGTAGAGACAATCTTGTAATGAACGGCAATCGGGTGGTGATTCCTCCAGGTCTTCGGGGTGAAATGATAGAGGCGTTACATGAGACGCACTTAGGCATGACCAAGTCAAAGCAGTTGGCGCGTGACTATATGTTTTGGCCGAATATGAATAAGCAAATTGAAGATAAGGTTAGTCGGTGTGACACCTGCCAAAACAACCGCAAGAATTTGCATAACGAGCCCTTGATCAATCACCCGATCGACTGTCATCCGTATGAAAAAATTGGGGCGGATTTGTTTGAGTTAAATCATAAGAATTACCTGATAACTGTGGATTACTACACAAAGTATCCTGAGGTGACGTTGTTGGGCGATACATCGTCTGTCACTGTTATTGAGGCGTTGAAAGATAGTTTTGCAAGACACGGTATTCCCAGTCAGGTCATATCGGACAATGGTCCCCAGTTTAAAGGTCATGAGTATAGGGAGTTTGCACTACACTATGGGTTCAAAGCCGTGTATTACAGACCTCAGTATCCTCGTAGCAACAGGCATGTAGAACGGTTTGTGCAGACAGTCAAAGACATGTTAAAGAAGTGCGAGAAGACTGAGTCTGATTTTCAGTTAGCGTTGTTGAATTATCGCAATACTCCGTTGCCAGTCCCGAATGCGTCTCCAGCTCACCGGCTCTGAGCAGTCGTTTGAGGGGTAGATTGCCGATGACGGAAGAAATTTTGGTGCCCGAAATGCAAAATCCAAAGGAGAGGCAGATAGCTAAACGGCAACAAAGTCAGAAAGTGTTTCATGACCGGAAGTGTGGCAAGCCGCATAAGCCTATGAAAGTCGGGGATAATATAAAGTATAAAAATCATGCTGGGGAATGGAAGAAAGGGGTGATTTTGGGGCGCACAGGTGTATCCGGGAGAGAATATCAAATTTTGAATGAGTCGGGTAACATGTTGTATCGTAATCGGTTTCAGATTATCAGGGCGCCTGTGGGGGGGGGGCGACTTGAACCCGTCGTGCAGATGCAAACTGGGTCAGCGTCAGTGCCGAATGTAAACAGTGCAGCTAATCTGAGTAGGTCAGGTCGGCTGATAAGGCCGGCGAGCAGGTTAGACCTGTCGTGGGTCACAGTTGCTTTAGTGTGTACACGTATAGGATGTGCATGTAGGTTTAAGTTGTTTTCAGATCTTAGAACATTTGTTGATATTGATGGACAATTTCTGACGTCAGGCTTACGGCCGGACATTGTAGACTTAAGTGCATTGTGTGCTCAGACGTTGAACGGACTTGTGTTTCAGTTAAGTACGCATATATGTTGTTTGTGCATTTGTTTACTACTGGGTTATTGCATTGTTATTTTGAAATATTTCATGTTTCAGAAATACTTTGAGGGGGGATGTGATATATGCGTAATAGACGTACAGGTATGGCTAATGTATGTTAACGAGATGCAGAGGTTGAGACAAAGAGATATGCAAATGAGGTGACGTCACAGAAAGTTGCCGGCAGGTAACTATACTAGCCGTGAATAAACCATTCAGTATCCAGAAGTCAAAGTGTTCAGACGTCGTACTTTCACAGCTGCCATCAGTCGGAACGTGGTGGTCAGGATACACCAGTCGGAACGCGGTGGTCAGGATACACAGAGTAGTGTCAATAATAATAATGAGTCCACTTCCTCGCCTTTATACTCACATAATAATTATACATCACATATACACATGCAATTGTACCATATCAGGACTGGTGCCTACCACAAGTCATATCAGGACTGGTATCACAAGTCGGGACCAGTCCTGATATGACCTTAGATGTTGGTGGAACGCAAAACCGCCAACGAACAAAACATATTCAATACCAAAACAAACAGAAGCACTCTGTATTTTGTATAAAGCCGTTGGCGAAAGACGTCCATTTTGTGACGTACTTCCGGTGACACAATTGGGACAACCTTACTGAACCAGCAGTTTTAGACAAGGTCAACAGTGCGCTACCGACATAATCTCACTGAACACAGACAGATTCTCTTATGCCTAGTACACACCTCCCGTATACGATCTAAAACTGCCCGTTTCGCGCATAAAACTGAGTTTTAGTCGTTAGGTGTGCGACCCCCGCGCACACTAGACGCTTGCGATTCGCGTATAAAACTAAGTTTTAGGGCTTACAACTCGAATCGCAACCGATTCGAAAAACGAATCGGCCCGTTCGAGAATCGGTATATGTGAGCGGTCAGTCGTATCGTATACGGTAGGTGTGTGCTAGTCGGCGATCGATCGCGTCGGGGTTTTAATGCATCAGCCAATCACCGGGCTGCGAAGGGTCATGTGACCGTGTCCATACAAAAACGATGCAAAATGGCGGACTGGACGAACGAGGCAGAGGTAACAATGGTAGAGATGTGGCAAACTCTGCCGTGTCTGTTTGATGTCTCGTGCCAAGAGTATTCCAACCGAGTGAAGAAAGTCGGTGCATTGGCAGCGATCTCCGCAGAAATTGGACAGTCAGGTACGCCCGTTTTTCCCGATAATATAGTATTTATTGTTTGTCATCATAGTTGTGAAATGCGCCGGTGGTTGAAAATGGCTTCTGCTAGATCGTCGCTCTCACATGAAAATTACATTTATTGGTTATTGTTGTGTCGAACGGGCATTGGTTTTCAAGTCAAAGTTAGCGGGGTAACAGTAACACATCGGTAGAGAATAAATGTTCTTTCTTTATTTGTCTTAGACAATACAATACAAGACGGGTATAATTTGTTTTTACAGCGACGTCCATCCAGAAACGGATGACGAATCTCAGAACCCAATACACACGCTTTCGGAAACAAGCGGCCTCGGGTTCTGCAGGGAAGCGTCTGACCGCCCGTCAAAAATGGATCCAGACGTCGCTGTCGTTCCTGGCACCACATTTGCAGCGACGGCAGAGTGTCAGCAACCACCAACTACCGTCGGCAAGATGCAGTCAAGAAACTGCTGAGGTAACGATACTTATCTAATTATCTAATTATAACTTCAAAATTATAAAGTAATGGTTTATTTACAATTTATACACATTTTATTTTCAAAATATACAAATATAGACTACGTATGAGCACAGATCGAGAAGTCTTGCTGGTAGTCCAAAAGTTGTACACTATTTAAGGCATATATAGTCTAGATCATGGCCGACTGCCACGGGACTGACCCTGTCGCTGAGTTTACATATTCGACGAGGTAATCCCGTTGTGTCTTGGCCCGTTGCGTTGAGTTGGTCCCCGATGGGAATGTCGCCTGACGTAGCACACGATCGTTTCTCCATGACACCCCTGGTGATGCAAAATGACATTGATCAGGTTTGCTTCCGCGGGAACATGAAGATCCTCGCGGCGCGAAACGCGGCGCGCAACAGAACCCTGCAGGCTGACAGTGAAAACAGACCCGGACCATCGGGGACCGCCGCGCATAGGCCCAGTGCGCATAGGCCCGGTGCTGGCTTTTCGTTCATAAACATGTTGGAATCGGATCAATTTTCCGAGTATGAAAACTAAATAGTTGGTTAACGTTTTTTAGTCGGTTCCACCATTCCACTTTGTAGTCGGTTCCACTATTCAAGTAAGACAAAGATGTTGCCCGTTTTAAATTTGTTGCTTAGCGTTTTTTAGTCGGTTCCAATAATCAAGTTTAACGATGTAGCTAAGCAGCCCGTTGCAGGTGCCTTTTCATTTGTAAACATGTTGCAATTAGTTGGTTAACGTTTTTTAGTCGGTTACATTATTCACGTTTTAGCTGCCCGTTACTGGGTCATTTTCATTCGTAAACCTGTTGCAATCTGATCATTATTCTGAGTATGACAATCTAGCTTTTTAGTGCATTATATTTTACTCCCACTGTGTGTACGCACAGTGCTAAAGATTGATTCTGATTCTGCTGTGGCAGAGTTGTTACTGTATTACTTGTTACGGTATTCTATTAAAGTTGTGTGAAATTCAATAAAAAACCCATATAAAACAATCTTACCTTGAAATAATCGTCCTTCAGCGACTCGTAGATGGCGTCGCAGGTCTCGGGGACAATTTGGCCGATGGTGGTTGCCCCCACACGAAACAGGTAGCTGAGACTCCGGAAGGACTCACCTACAAACAAAATGTTGTGGTTAGATATATCAGTTTATTTATATTTCTAGTTGTGTTGATTTAAAACTCGAGATTTAAACATGGTAGCTCAGACCCACGAAGGATTCACATAAAAACTATGACAAGGACTACGCAAATATGTTTGCTAAAACTAAATTATTTGGTTACATATTTCGGTTTATTTCAATTTGCATATATTTAATTGTGAGCTCAGAGCAACGATATCGTGAATCAGGACGAGGAGACAAATATGTTGAAAATAAATTCCTTACCAGTTGCCAGGAATCGCAGCGTGACGGCCAACCTCTCCGCAGCCGATATCGACGCTCGATATCGGGTGTTTTGTCGCGCGATACGACCCTCTACCAGACGCAACAACTCGTCGAACTGATCCGACGGCATACGGCTGAAGTTGGTGAAGGCCTGTGGCTCGTCCCTGCGCAGACCAGCCATCAGGGCATTGAAGGCTCCTAGCTCCGATCTTTGAGCGATGTGTGGGCGTACCCACACATTTCTAGCAATCTTCCGACGTCGTCGGCGACGACGGCGTATAACAAGCACAGCAAGCGCAAGAGCCATGGCTCTCTTTTGAGCAGTTGAGCGCAGCGCCATGCTGCTGCTCAGTTTAAACGGCTCAATGTGGTTCGCGGCCCCGACGCCAGTCGCAGCGATAAAAAACAACTTGGCGCCATCTAGCGTTGCTGACCGACGGCCGATCAACAACTGCTAGGAGGCGCTGATGCGAGTGTAGTTCGCGCTAAATACACCAGGTTCGTGGAACACAGTTGCGAAACGGACGGTATATGTGCGCATACCCGATCGGTATATGTGAGCACCCACTGTCGTCAGTTTTAAGTCGAAAACGGGATGGACCGAGTCGTGACGTGTTGCGTCGGCCATCCAGTTTTAGTGCGCGAATCGTATACGGTAGGTGTGTACCGGGCATAAGTGAACTCCAACAGATTCTCACTGAACACCGAAAGGTTCTCCCACTGAATACTGACAAATTCTCATTGAACACCGACAGGTTCTCTCACTGAACACCGACAGATTCTCTCACTGAACACTGACATATTCTTTCATTGAACACAGACATATTCTTACTGAACACCAACAGATTCTCTCATACTGAACACCAACAGATTCTCTTACTGAACACCAGCAAATCTCTCACTGATTTTGAGGTTCTGTCATTTTCTTTGATAGCTAAAAATAGTAGGTTATAAGCTACCCTACTTTAGCTTGACGTAACTTTTATTTGAAATGGATAACTTTGTTTTCCAACATATTTGATTCATTTAATGTTTTGCGAGCCTCGTTTCCGGTCTGTTCGCGTTAATACATTTTATATTATAAGAAGGTAGGTCTCTAAGCCTACATGATCTACACCATGTAAGTAATCCACAGGTAAAACAAAATCACAACCAACAAATAACCAGCCACATATACAAAAATACTCACATAAAAACGAAAACAAACTACCCCCCCCCCCAACCACATACTAACTGCGCACACAAATTTAATTAGATTAAATGTAGTAGATAGATACTCATAATTACAGTTGGAATACGATATTTCTGGTGGTAATTTTTTAGGAGCATGGTGTTTGTTGTTATAGGGCGTAATCGATTAATCGACTCTGGTCACCCGAGCCACTTTTTGGCGCATGCGCACATCCTGCAGACTCGGGTCGAATAACCGAATAAGCTTCTGCACGCTCGGGGTGGAAAAAATGGTGGCTTAATCTAAAACCTAATTATTTGTTTTAATAAACAATATAAGTACAGCAAAATAGGATTTAAAGTATTTTAGGATCGTATAAGCTGACAATCTGGGTTATTTAAAAAAAAGCATTAAAACAACAAATAGGACTTGTAGTGGTAGCATCAGGTACCAGCTCAGGTGTGACGTCATCATTCCTAGCAAACCCCAGCCAAGAGGTGGGTTACTGGCGTCGGGTCGTTTTGCACACGGCATGTGTTTTTGTCGACTCCACTCGCGGTGTTCGATTTGAAATTCAGACGACTCGGGTGACCGGAGTCGCCCGGGTCGTGTTAATCGATTACGGCCGTGGTGAAAGAAACAAGGCAGACAAATTTCCGCCATGTGTATGCTGAAGCTGTGACCCGGCATGCTGGATATCAGCTTGAGTCCTCCTCGAGGGACCAGCGAAACGTGGAATCTCTAATTAGGAACTGCTGCACCGTCAACCACAATAGCAATGAAGTGGGCAAGATTATAAATGGGCTTTGGCCGGTGCGGGCTTGGGGCGAGCAACCCACATATTTAAATGCAAACTGCTCGCCAAGACGAGCCCGCATTGTCTATCAAGTGTGGGGAAGGGTTCGCTGCTGTAACTCATCACTGGGAGACGCACCGCGGCATCCCGGGTTACTCTCCTAGAAATGTAGAAGGTTTGAGTCGTCGGGCTCGGAACCGTCAGACATATTTCATGTGCGCTCTGATGTTTTGGACGATAATCTGGCTTTAAATACAGTAATCAAAAGTATCTCGACTTTGGGGAAGTTTGATGGAAGGTATTTATTTGTATGACTGGCAGTGGAAGAGTTTAGATGGTGTTTGGTAGGAACAGCAATAAAGTTGTGAGCTCCTAAACTATGACTGAGATGTTCCTTGCGTCCCTTACCCTATACAAACAGGTCCCTTATAACATTAACCACTATGGTCGATGCCTTATCGATAGTTCATATTAATACAACTCGTAGGAGCAGGATCCTTCATGGTCATAATGAGTAACTTGGAAAAAACCTCTCGGGGCTAGTAACCACTGTAAAAGTACAACGTCTGAACACTTTGACTTCTAGATACTGAATGCTTTATTCACCGTCCAGGGCTCTGCACCACCGGCTAAACTTTCCATGATGTCATCTCATTAACATAATCCTTTGTTCTCTCTCAATGCCTGGATCCCATTATGCATCTTATTAGCATATATTACATCCCTCCCTCAAAGTATTTCTGAAACATGAAATGTTTTAAAATCACCAAAAAACTGAGTTTACATGTTTAGCATACAATATTAATAAAATATACAAGCACAGGTTTATCGAATGTGCAAGTGCACCATGGCACTGAAGTCCTATGAACTGTCCAGCTGCTTAGCCTCCAAAATGACACATTGTCCAGTATGACATAACATACACATTAATACGACAACTCTGAAACCAACAATACTTAACCTACATGCACATGTGCTTGTGTGTGAGTCTAACTTGCAACTGACTCCATATAGGTCTAGCCTGTCTGCTGGTCTAATCACTCGACCTGACCTACTTAGATTAGATGCATTGTTTACACTTGACTGCGACGTTGGCACACTTTGTGCCTGACCGACTAGCTCGGGCTGCCTGCACTCAGGCGCTCTTATTATCTGCACTCTATTCCTATACAACATATTCCCTGATTCGTTCAAAATTTGATACTCTCTACCTGACACACCCATACGCCCTATCACTACTCCCTTCTTCCACTCTCCTGTATGATTCCTATACTTAATTTTGTTGCCAGTTTTCACTGGCTTGTGCGCTTTACTGCACTTCTTGTCATGAAAGATTTTCTGATCTCTTTGTTGTTTCTTTGTCTGTGTTGTTTTCGGGTTCTGCGTTTCTGGCATTAAATTCTCTTCCGTCAAAGGCAATCTACCCCTTAGCCTTCTGCCCATGAGAAGCTGAGCTGGAGATGCATTCAAGATGGGCAACGGAGTGTTTCTGTAATTTAACAAAGCCAACTGAAAATCCATCTTTGTTTATAAAAGATTTTTGAACATGTTTTTTACTGTTTGTACAAATCTTTCGAATTGGCCGTTACTTCGGGGATATTGCGGACTCGAATATGTGGCCTTGAACCCATAATGGTTAGCAAATTCTTTATACTCTTTATGGCTTTTAAACTGCGGACCGTTGTCTGAAATCACCTGGCTCGGAATACCATGCCTTGCAAAGTTATCCTTCATAGCCTCGATGTCTGTTACAGACACTGTATCTTTTAACAACATTACCTCAGGATACTTAGTGTAATGATCTACAGTAATCAGGTAATTTTCATGATTTATCTCAAACAAATCTGCCCCTATCTTTTCATAAGGTTGACATGTTATCGGGTGGCTCACCAAAGGCTCGTTGTGCCAACTTTTCCGATTATTTTGACATGTGTCACACCAACTGACTTTGTCTTTAATTTGTTTATTTATGTTAGGCCAAAACATGCAGTCATGTGCCAACTGCTTGGACTTAGTGATGCCCAAGTGCGTCTCGTGCAATGCTTCAATCATTTCACCGCGGAGCTTTGGAGGTACCACAACTTGATTGCCCTTCATTACTAAGTTATTTTCTACCATGAGCTCATCTTTGTATGGAATGTATTGTCGTAGACATGGTGTTTGTATGAGTGTGATGTCCCAGCCACTCTCAATCTGCGTTATTAACATGGACATTGACACATCTCTCTCATACTCCCGGACAATTTTACTTAACAGACTGGATGATTACATCACTGCTGCGACGCTGAGTGTATCGTCAAACAGGTCAGCATGACCTACATTGGCACTGTGTGCTCATGACAACGTGTCTGCAAAAACCATTAGAGAACTACCTGAACAACAATGGGCTTTTCAACATCATAGTACTCTAACACAGGCACAGTTTTCGACTTTTCTTTGAGTTGTCATATGCAGCTTGTTGTTTGCTCTGCCAGTGCCACGCGACATCCTTAGCTAGGAGCGTGCACAGTGGTTTGGCAATCTTGGATATGTTAGGTATGAATTTGTGCACATACCCAACCATGCCTAGAAATCGCTGCACGCCTTGCTTGTCACGCAGCTCTGGCATGTCCACAATCGCTTGTATTCTGTCTGGATCTGATTTCACCTCCTGCTGGGTAAGTTGATGACCTACATACTTTACTGTAGTTTTGCATAGCAAAGATTTTGACTCGTTTAATTTGAGATTAACTGACCTAGCTCGGTCTAACACTGCTCTGAGCCTGTCATTGTGCTCTTCCACGGTTGATCCAAATACCAAAATGCCGGGGATATCGCCCATGATGCGGTGCATTTCCTGAATAAAAATGTCACCGGCTGTTTTGATGCCAAAAGGCAGACGGGTGTACCTGTACCGGCCCCATGGAGTGTTAAATGTGCATAACAATGAACTTTCATAGTCCAACTCGATCTGCCAATATCCTGTCATAGCATCTAACACTGAAAAATACTTAGCATTAGCCTTCTTAGCTATAATTTCGGCAATGATTTTGGTCGGAAATGGTCTTCTCTTGATAGCTTTGTTCAACTTAGTCGGATACAGACAGATTCTTATTTAAAAATTTTTTTTTATGATAGTTATAGAACTCGGTGGGTTCATCTTGCTCAACAATAACACCCATTTCCACCATACGCTTAAGTTCGTTGCAAACTTTGTCCTGAATTGCATACAGAATCCTCTTCGGTGGGTCAACAACAGGTTGTACAGATTTATCAACATGAATGACAGCATTTGATTTTCTGAGACCTAGACCCTGAAAAACATCTTGGTATTTGCTTACCAGATATTTGGCACTCGCACTCTGTTTGTCGGTCGGTGTGGAAATGTTCGTCGGCACACTGGACTGAACCTCGTTGACCCGCACCATCAGGTTCAACACAACACAAGCCTGTTTACTGAGAATCGGCTGACAGTTCCACACCACTTGGAACTTGAAGTCTCTGTCGTTGATCCGAAGCTGTGCCTCACCGTCCGGGGTGATCCGATGCCCCGAAAAAGTCAGAAGCGAACAGCGGGTGTTCATCAGTTGCCCCGGCACCACTCTGTCGAAGATGTTCCTTGGGAGAACCTTCGCCTCCGATCCGGTGTCAAGCTTAAACTTGACTGGATGACCGTTCACTCGGACGGTCACATACCAGAGTTTCTCCTCCTCGTCTGTGCCATGGTCGACGGTCCCCACAAACAGATCCGTCGTCAACACATTGACTTCCACCGGATCTGGGTCTTGTTCAACGTTGTGGGGGGTCGGGCTCTTCCACGGTTACCTCGTTAACCCTGCCCAGTCTGCTCCGGCAGACCTTGCCAAAATGCCCGACCTTCCTGCAGACGACGCAAGCCTTGCCTTTCGCTGGGCAGACTCCACGGCGATGTTCATAACCACAAATCGGACATTGAATTTTGAACTTGCCTGCACCGGTGCCGCCAGCTTTCCAAGATGGCGACTTCCAAGATGGCGGCCCAGATGGACGAACCACCGGTGCACCAGTACATGCAGTCGCATATCTATTGAGAAAATCACTTTCCTTGACTTCTCCGTCTGATTTCTTGTCCTCTAACTGATCAGAACTGAACTCACTGAGCTCGCACATGTTTATGCACTTTTCTAATGTCAAATTTGACGTTTGTAGCAGTTTGTTTCTCAAACTCGTGTTCTTTACGCCAGCCACCAACCGATCGCGCAACAGCGACTCCTCCACCGATCCATACTCAGTCTTTCACTCTGTCTCTTAGTGCAGTAACATACGTAGACATATTCTCAGTAGCTTGGTTATGCGAATTGAACCGGTAGCGTGTTATTATTAATTTGCTTTTACCTGTACAATAGGCCTGAAACGCATCTGTGAGCGGTCCGATCTTGTCTCGATCAGCGAGCGTGATGGACGACATGTTGGCAAATACCTTTTGCGCTTCCTCGCCAGCGACATGAAGGAAGATGCAGCATTGCACTCATTCTGCCTTCGTTATTACACCTGCAGCAATGCCATATATATCATATGCTCTGATCGATGTTTTCCAGTTTGATCGTGCATTCTTGCTGAGGATGAGCTGTCCTGGCGGCCTGAGACCCGGCAGTGTATTAGCGGGCGGCATTCTTCTACATCTGACACCATGTAAAAGTACAATATCTGAACACTTTGACTTCTGGATACTGAATGCTTTATTCACTGTCCAGGGTTCTGCACCACCGGCTAAACTTTCCATGACGTCATCTCATTAACATAATCCTTTGTTCTTTCTCAATGCCTGGACCCCATTATGCATCTTATTAGCATATATTACAACCACCACACTATTACGGATGGGTAGAATAATGGATATGTCTCCGATACAGTTAGCCTTGACGTAGTTCAGTAGAAGTAAATCAGGAACAAGAACGATATGCGGGGATAAAACCGATGTGGAATCATTATATAGGTTATCAACACCCGGGGAGATTGGCATTAATTGGGGGAGCGAAATGCAGGGTTACAACAAACAGCGTCAAGGAGGAGGAGAGCCAGCGGCCCGGAAAGACGACAATATCGAGAGAAATTAATTATGAATAAACCAACACATAAGAACCACACCGGTTAGACTGGTGCACGATGGTTAAAGCAATGTTTCCTGCTCAAATAGAATTCCCATTCCAAGCTATTTAATTTATTTGTTCCTAGAAAATATATATAACCGATTTGATTCTAAGTTGTCCACGATCAAGAATATTCCTCTGATGATTGGGTTTCTAAATGATGTTTGATCTTTGTTATTTTCCGTCCTAGCAACATCTAAGGTCATATCAGGACGGGTCCCAACTTGTGACTGTGCACTCATGGTGACTTTATAGTGCTTCCCACTGGGATCATGAAACCAGGTCACTGGGATCATGATCCGATATCCCACAGTCACATTATCCTGATACTATGCTTACCAGTCCTTGTCATATCCTATTAATGCCGAGTGCCAGGCTGGGTAGCGACACGTATCGATTTTATAAGTCATTGTTTTGGCTCGGCTGGGATTCGAACTCCCGACCTTCTGCACGGGAAGCCTGCACTCTACCGATTCGGTCACCGCGTCCGGTGTTTCTAAATGATAATTAACTACTAAATTCGTCAGGCACGCCGGTATTTATTTAATTAATTTGTAAGAATCAACATATATATTCAATATAGATATATATGTTCAGAATAAATATATTCAACATATAGGAATATATTCCTTGTATATATATATAAATATATTCAGTATATATAACCATATTCTCTCTCTCTCTCAGAGAGTCTCTCTCTCTCTATATATATATATATATATTCAGTGTATATGAATATATTTAGTAGTAATAGTACACATAGTTTGTGATTCTTGCCTGGTATAGATGAACTATTATTTTACTGGGAGCGTAGACTGCGGCACAGGCAGACAGGAAACACCATGACCCAATATCCCACTCAGTCACATTATCCTAACACTGAGCTAACCAGTCCTTGCCCTATCCTAGAAATGCCAAGCTAGGATGTGACAGGTATCAATTCTTGTGTAAGTCATTGGTTTGACTCGACCGGGATTCGAACTCCTAGCTTTCTGCACGGGAAGCCTATGCCGTGTCTGGTTGGCACTGTAATATGTATATTATATGAGAAGCGGTAGATAATATTAATAGATTTCCAGAGACAACCCGCCCTGTGATGGCAGCGTGAAGACTAATATGGGTAGGACATCACTGTCCAAATGGCACCGTGTAATATGTATACATGAGAAGAGGAGGATAAGAGATAATTTCCAGAGCTAACCCGTCCCCTCATGACATTGTATAGACGATTTTCACCACCTACCTGCCCTCTGATGGCAGTGGCAAAAACTAATGTGGGTGGCACCGCACTGTGCATGCTCAACAAAAAAGGTCTATTCTTGTGTACAGTACTGGAATCATTCAAAACTGCAAGTTAAAGTTGCATGGTCCGATGGCATATGAATATTTGTCTTATTTTTTAGATAAATATATCAAATTGATCATTAGGAGGTACTAATCATTAGTCCGGAGTGATTTTGATTAAAGATGATTAGTTTTGAAGTAATTTGAGCTGAAAGAACCAAAAATAATTTCGACAAGCTTGCCAAAAGTCTTGTTGCTATGACCTAAATGGTCATCTCGCGGTAACCACGTGATGTGAGATGACCTACTAATCTATGACCCTGCACAGCAGGCCTAAGGCCTACTTGGTTGGGGGGGGGGGGCCTAATGGGGTCACGAGATTGGCCTAATTGGTTAATGGCCTTCCTGCATAATGGCTGTTTCAAGCTGAGTGTTCAAAGGGGTGATGTTATAAACTCACTGATTATTCTGTATATACTGTCCCAAATCATTAGCTAATACACCAGTATCTAAGTTGGATATATAGGATCAAATGTAAGTAGTTGTTTTAATTTTGACTAAATTATATTTCATCAGACTATGCAACTTTAATAGGCATATTGGTTATGCTGATTTTAACACCAGGTGGTGCATGCCATGTTCCAGTAGTTCCCAGCTTTCGCACAGGTGGTGCATGATGCTAACTTGTGCTGACCTGCGACCTAGAAATAGTCATGTGACATCCAAACTCCATTTTGACCCAGCTTAGGGTTTATAAAGGTCGGGGTTACTAGACAAGTGACCCAGCTGGGTGCGAGTGGAGAGAAGGGAGGGTTAAACATCGGTATTTTAATCTTTTAGAGTAGTACATACAGGAAATATATTTGCTGTAATGTAAGACACTGGTTAGTACAATTTCATTGCATAATTTACTCAGAAAGACATACAGGGGGAAACGTTTAATTTATTTTTAATGTAAAAAAGGTAGTGCACCAAGGGGGAATTGAACCCCAAACTCTAGATCAAAGATTCACCCCGTACCGCAGTAGCGTGAGTAGGGGTGGATAATAAAAAATTTCGACATGCTGGGTAAATGAAATGAGCAGATAAATTCTTAATTCAAAATATCAAGAAGCTAAATATATTCTCCACATACATCTTAATACCCCGCTGCTTTTGATTTGAAAAATATAATAAAACACCTATTTTAATGGACTTTTAAAAGTGAAATCAATGGCATTTTATGGAACATTTTCCCGTCTGAGTAAATAATGCAATGAAATTGTACTATGCAACTTTAAGTTCATTGTCTTTAACAACATAGCCATGCCCACTTAATCACCCTGTAAAGCAACACTGGCACGACAAAATGGGAATAACACAAAATTAACGCAAGCATGTATGTAAATACCTTTTTTTTTAAACATCAAGGACTCAACGCTTATGTAGAACAGCACTATGATTAGTAGCATTTCAGACATTTTTATTTTGCGGCAACGACACAAGCCTTGGTTTTGACTTGTGAATGAGGTCCATTTTTCTCTCTTCCAGTTCCCCATGTCCAGGTGATCCCAAGGTTGCATTACAACATAACCAGAAGTGTCCGGTGGAAAGCTATATGTACAAACTGAGCATTTAACCACCCCTGTCTTCCATTCTGGGCGGATCTATTGTATGGCTGACCGCCTAATTGACATAATGCTAACTCACAGCGAGGCACAAGTGTTTCGCTGTTTCTCTTGTCCAATTACAAAACTTCATACAAAAGTTGGACGATAATATTTGTACAGATCACATAAAATATATGGCAACCATTGGGAGGTGAAATCAAAGGAATGAAGATATTTTCTTTTTGTTTTTAAATAGTTTTTTGTTAATCATCCTTAAATATAGTTAATAATATCTTTCATTGGGTACGATATCTTTAAGTATATATTATAACACTCTACCCTCATCTCTAATATAAACAATACCCAATATTTATCTAAAATAAAACAGACAAAAGAAACAACAAAACTCCGCCAATTACAACAATAAACATAATGTACAACATATACATGTATTACAAATATATATTATTATATCATTGATATTAGAAGTCATCATGAAGTCCATTCCCATGGTGCCTCTACAAAATGAAAATAAACATTTTTAAGAGGAAAAAAATAAGGGAAATAAAAAAAATAAAACATTTTAACAATGAAAGAATATAAAGCAAAATTAAAAAAAAAACATTTTGAAGACAAAATAAAGAGAAATAAAATAAAAGCATGTTAAAGAAAAACAACAAAGCGAAATAAAACATTTAAAGAAGAACAAAATAAAGCCGACAAAAAATTAATGAAGAAAAATAAACGAAATAAAAATAAAACATTTTAATGAAGAAAAATAATAAAGCGAAATAAAAATAAAACATTTTAAATAAGAAAAAAAAGATGCCAAACGATGGCACTGGTCTCCCAGAACAATTGGACGCTGGCTGCTAACTATATATAATGGGGGACTTTGAGCCCCGACTATATTCAAGGCAGTGTGTAACATTGACCTTGGCCAATATGAATACTGACTGGTCTTTGAGGACAGGTTTTCTGCACCCTGAAGTCAAGCTTGTTCCTGTTAGATTAGCACCTCACAAAGTCACGTGGTGCCGGGCACTGTGTGTGTGTATATATATTTCTGTGTGTGTGTAGTGGCGTATCTACGGAAAATATCGCCTATGACAAGCACTGAAATTGCCCCCTATTTTAATTTAAAAAATAATTACTGCACTACATGAACATTGTCTGACTTGAATACAAACTGCTCAGTGTCACCCCCCCCCCCCCTCCAATTTCAAGTGGCGCCCAGGGCACATACGATACGTGCCATACCCTAGGTACGCCACTGTGTGTCTGTGTCAAATTCTAATTCGGGAACCCCCCTAAGCTCGGTTGGTTGTTGGGAGTTTTACGTCCTGGCAACATCTAAGGTCATATTAGGACGTCCCTGTCAAGGAGCATAAATAAAGTATTTGATTGTTATAATCTATTCTACTTGGTTTGAAATAACTTTGATTGTAAATGGATTACTTTTGGAGATAGGGTACATTAATCTTTGCATGTATATACAAATTCGGACACCATAGGCTTCAGCAGTAACAGGTTCTATTGAATTGACCTAGTAAGTATCCCCTTCTATGAAATGACGAATGGTTGATAATAAATGCACCGGTAAGTTGGATATATCGGATCAGATCTATGTCGGTGTTTTGGGTTAGAAAATACACGCTTAATGAATGCACCAGTACCTAGGTTGCATATGTAGTACCAAATCTAGGAACCAGACGGGATGGCCGAATGAGTTAGGGCGTCCATCTCCCGTCTTGGTAGATCGTGGGTTCGAACCCTGGTCGAGTCAAACCAATGACTTAAAAACTGATACTTGTTGCTTCCTAGCCTGGCGCTTGGCATTATTAGGATAGGGCACGGACTGGTTGGCTCAGTGTCAGGATAATGTGACTGAGTGGGATATCACGTCATGGTGCTGGTGGCCTGGTCTTCCAGTGGGGCAGCACTATAAAGTTGCCATGAGTGCGCACTGTCACAAGTCGGTACCCATCCTGATATGACCTTAGATGTTGCTAGGATGTAAAACAACAACAAACAAACAAACCAAATCTAGGTCAAGTGGATTGTTTTTGAAAATGTTAGGCTCTCATCGGATTATGCAACCACGAGCCAGAAGTTTGTCTCCCCTCTCCCCAAAAAACAACAACCAACACACACATAAAAACAAAGAACCTCAGGCTATATAGTGCGGTATAGAACGGCACAATATATCACTCTGCTACATGTAGTAGTAGCTTAGTCGAGATCATTTACATTCCCACCTGGTTACTCGCGCAGCACTGCCTCAGGACAGGCCTGATGAACAACCCATCAGAAAAAGTGTCGGAAGGCTGGGTAAATTAAATCACCATATAAATTCTTAATCTAAGAAGCAAAATATATTCTTCACATAGCTCTTTATATTTTCCCGCTACTTTTGAAGTAAGAATTGATTAAATAATGTAGATTAATAGACTTTAAAACTCGAATCAAGAGCATTCTGTGGTCGCCATCTTGCCCTTTTGCATTCTCTCGCATTTCACCAACTCTGTGACAATATAGGTAAATACTGCACACTGGAACCACCTCTTCCACAGTTAATTCCTATTTGAAGCAGTTTTTGCTCAGATTTAGCCATAGTTGTCATTCATCTCTATTATGGGTAGGTGTGAATCTTCTACCACCACCCCAAAAAAAACCTAGCCCCCCAAGACAAACACCCCCCAACAACAACCCAGTAAACTAAAAAAAATTAAAAAGCCACACACACACACATACACAAACAAACAAATATAGGAGCTGGATATAGAACTAGGATGGCCTAATGTAATAGTACTGTAACTGTTCTTCAAGCTCTTTGTCCGGATTCCCTGTTTCTAAATTGCAGCATGTGCTTGGAGAGTAATAAGTAAGGCCACATATATCATCATGTGGTTTACATTTCTGAGGTCCTTTTGATGTTTGCCTTTAATTGTTTTCGATTAGATAGAAGAATGAGTGTCTTGGTACTGTTACTATAATATATACATATTGTTTTCGATTAGATAGAAGAATGAGTGTCTTGGTACTGTTAGTGTTAGCTCGGTACTCAAATACAAATCATCTGTGATTCCTCTTTGAATTATAGATGTGCAAAAAGAAGGGATTCAAGACAGAACTGAACTTAAGTTGATAATTTAGCCTTGTGCCACCTAAACACCACTGGGTATACACACAATGCTGGCGCAAACTTGGCAGGAGTGCAGGACACCATCCTAGTCCATATCCAGTATCACTTATGAAGGTTCACACGGGGATCTGTGTATCCATTGTAGTTAAATCCACATTGGATCGGTTCATGGTCAGGGGGGGGGGGCGGGGAGGAGGAGGGAGAGGGGGACAGTCACGTTCACTCACTGTACCGCTCAAAATTTGCGCCATTATAACGTACCTAGATGTAACGTAAATTCGGATATAACGCTATGATTCATTGGACCCAGAGTTCTTTAATTCAAAGCTAATTCAGTAAACTGAACTCGGATTTAGTGCGTCCACACTGTTTTCGCGATGACATTTTATGGACCCCAACGATCGCATTATAACAGGGTTGCTCGGGCATACAATGTACTATAAGAATGAGACCTCATCGACTGTCTCTGGGTACACCAGCTGTGGACAACTTGAGCATGCGATATGGGTGATGTTGGACACAGAGGACTGTAGTGAACCTTCTCATCTCAAATTCACACTGCTATGAGTATGACACACCTTCGCTGGAATAACAAGCCTTTGTTAGAATAACAAAATGCCCATTCCATGCTGCCACATTTGGATGGTGAAACTTTCCTTGTTGTCACATTGAAATAAGCGGATGCAAACCTTTTTGGTGTTACCGGGGTACATTAGAATAATGTGCATTTCATTGATCGTATGGAGATGCCGCAGCCAAGCATCATGCATCTCACATTAAGATGGTGTAACCATTCCTTAAGCCATCAAAGTCAGGCAAACATCTCATATGGAGATGACGTGACTTCTATGCGTGTCATCTGGAGATTGTGCAACCCTCACATATGTTACATTGCGTTGATACAATCCCACACCTGATACAAGATGATGCAGCTATCCTTGATGTCATACTGAGATGATGCCACAATCATACATGCCACATTGAGATAATTCCACATGCTACATTCAGATATGATGCAATCATCGCTGATGCCACCTAGATAATTCAACCATCCTGCATGTTACATTGAGTTGATGCAACCATTCCTGATATCACATTACGATGATGCAACTATCCCACATTACGATGATGCACCCATCAGCAATGCCACATTGAGATGCCGCAATCATCCCTGATGTCACAGACATAATGCTACCGTCCCGCATGTCACACTGAGTTGATGTAAGCATCCCTGATGTTGCGTTGAGATGATGCACCTATCAACAATGCTACATTGAGATGCTGCGACCATCCCTGATGTCAAAGACATATGGCTACCATCCTGCATGCCACACTGAGTTGATGTAACCATCCCTGATGTTACGTTGAGATGATGCACATATCACCAATGCCACATTGAGATACCGCAACCATCCCTCATGTCACAGACATAATGCTACCGTCCCACATGTCACACTGAATTGATGTAAGCATCCCTGATGTCACAGTGAGATGATTCACCCACCACCCATGTCAAACTGAGATGGCCACAATCATTCCTGATGTCATACTGAGATGCCGGAATCATCACGCTACTCACATTCAATTGACCTCCCCATCCTTGATGTTACATTGAGATGCCACAATCATCCGCACTATAAATCATGTCACCCGTTGTCACGTGTCTGCTCCACCTCTTCTAGTACTGAGCACGCTTACGCACTAAGATAATGCGGCTTCGCTGCTGTTGCAAACTGCACCCAACATCACCAGTGTACAGTATCAATCTGTTCACATGCTAGAGTTCGATGAGGAGTCCGTTGAGTTGAGTCTGGAGCAGTTCTGAACTAGTTGCTGCATTTGCTCCGAGATAGGGATCTCCTGCGTCTCCATGTACTGCCTGCTGTTTTCCTCCGTCTGGTCCAGGTAGTAGCGGTAGTTGACCATCAGCCCGCATGCTGTTGTCAGACCCCGCGGTGTGATGTCGGCCAACCAATTTATGCGCCACAACATGGCTCCATTACGCAAATGGAAGTTGGCTGCAATGAAATGAAGTTCCTGTTAGTTCATGAAGTTGTTATTTTTTGCTTAGTGTTGCAGTCTGATGGCTTTTGAATTTCTGCCAAAATCGCGGTGATCTTTCATGCCTGATGAACTAAATATTTACCCAAAAATAAAGACATTCAACAAAAATGCTTCGCCATGACCCAGGGTGGGGGCTCAGCAGGGGGCCTAACTTGGGACCTTCAGGTGGTATGCAGATTTTTTCTGCAATGGAATAAATCGCTATTAGCTGTGCGCTCCACCCCCTCCCAACAAAACCTGGGTGGTCCGAGAATAGTTGCGAATTGTTAAAGGCCATGTTCAGACGTCATTTCAGGCTTATTTTGCATTTACAAAGTACATCATATATTTTAATAATAATTTTTTTCTAATCTCAGGTGGTACGTAGCTGGGTATATGGAAGCTAGGCCCCTGGGAGGGGCGGGATTGTGGTTGGGGTTGAGAGGTGCTCACCGACTGGGTTGAGTGCGAAGCCTCGCCGCTTCTCGAGGTACAGGTAGCGTGCGCATAGCCGGAGTAACGGCTGTTTGAGTGAATGTGCCAGCTGCTCGTCCTGCGCCCATGTGTTGGTCTGCAGTGTCTTTCGCAGCATCGCCAGCATCGATTTCTTGGGTGGACAGCCGAGCAGCGAGGTGATCTCAGCGCGTTCCTCAGGCATCAGCAGCGCACTATCAGTATCCAGCGTCTCCCCGATCTCTGCAGTGGGTGGTAGGGGGGTATTATTTACTATCATTTACTATTACTTACATAACCCTTTTTTTTTTAAATAAAGAATTATCATGTTATGAGCGTGATGAAAATGGGAAATATTGCTCCTAGGGCCGATTTTCGAACCCACACTTCTTGCCATTCCAGGGCATGCATGCTAACCATTACATGACCTAGGCTCCCTGATCCAATCACCCACCCCTCCTATCCATGCCTACCTGTCTATGTGGCTCCTTGCCTGAGATGTCAGTGCAACCACTACACTACCTAGGCTCCCTGATGCAATCACCCCCCCCCCCATATTCATGTTACCTGTCTGTGTGGCTCCTTGCCTGCAGACTACAGTCAAACTTCTCTAAATCGACTGACTATGGGATCGACTTTAAATGGTCCATTTAAGGAGGTGGTCGGTTTAGGGAGTTTTTTTTATCATTACAATGGTATTGTATGGGCGATCGTTTGAGACCCCAATAAAGCAATCGATATAGGGAGTGGTCGATCTGTGGAGGTGGTTGGTTAGAGGGGTTTTACTGTATAACACTTCCTCCCTGAACTGTAAGTAAAAAAAAAAGAAGGTTTTTGTCCATACGTCGGTTAATGCTTACAATTATATACATACAGGCAATACTGTTGGTTGGTTGGTTTGGAATGTCATGTCTTGGCAACATCTAAGGTCATATCAAGACGGCTAAGCAATATGTTTCATCGGACCATGCAACTTTGACGGACTACCTTGTCGCTGTAGCTGCTTGTTGATCTCCATCATGAGCCAGTCCTTGAAGCCGGGTATGGGTGAAAGGCTGGAGAACTGGTAGACGTGAGAGAACTCGGACAGTACCTCCCTCACCGCGTTCTTGATGATGTAGTTGCCCAGCTCCACGCCTTGCAAGCCTGTCCACCAGAATGGGGGCAGGAGTGAGTGAGGGAGTTATTGGGGTTTTATGGCCTATCAACAGCTCCTAGTGTCATAGGGAGGCGATGGAAATGAGAAATATTGTGCCTAGAGGTAGGATTCAAACTGACACCGTTTGCCATTCCTAACCACTACACTACCCAGGTTCCCTGATGCAATCACCCCCACATCAATGCATATCTGTCTATGTGGCTCCTTGCCTGAGAGGTCAGTGCAGACTACTACACTTGTCACCCAGGAATTGTAAGTCTTTTTAAATGGTTTATGTCCATAAGTCGATTAATGTCTACAATTACAAACAATCAGGCAATGCGCTTACATCATTATATACACATACACAGGGTAGGTTCAACATCCAGATATCATGTAGCTTGTACAGGATCCTTATCATGGCACCATTATGATAGACCATGGCCCTACTCCGCTTGAGGAATAATGAGATTACTTTAAACCCAAGGGTGCTTCCTGGTTTATTCTGCCAAGGTCAGAATAGAGGTAACCTGTCACTGCCCAGCCAGTTTGCACGTAACCTCACTCAGGGTGTAACCGCTAACTATGGGTGCAACAGTCCACCCTAGGGACAGTACCTGCTAGTATGTTGCCACCTGTAGTTAATTCTTAACAACAGACAGGAGTCGGCGTAGTCGAGCCCTCCACTAGCAACGATTATATCAAGATGGTTACCACCGTAAAGTTGCATAGTCCTATGTTTTTCGGTTTCGGTCATTTTCATATTAGGTTGATCGTTATAATTTACCTTACTTTAATTTGAAGTGACTTTTATTTTAAGTAGCTAACTTTTGAGGTATTTGAAGTGCAACCATGCACAATTAATTTTGGCAAGCACACCAAAACTCTTGACACCTTAGGCTTCTAGGTAACAGGTTCTATTAAATTGCCTCAGTATTCTCTGCTATGCGGTGAACGATATTTAATGGTGCTGTCACACTACGACGTTTCTCCCCAACGCGCGTCGACGTGTTGCCTTTTTGGTCGAAACGTCGGTACACGTCGGGACACGTTACCGGTGCGTCGGTACACGTCGGTACACGTTGAATGATAGCAACGTGTGAATCGACACGTCGGCACGCGTCGGGTCGCGCCGATCGTTTTGTGCTTGCACAAAACTTTCGATGCACGCCGACGGGTTGGAGGGGGCATTATGGACGTGTTATCAACACGTCGATACCCGTTGGCGGCGTGCCGGCGGAACGCTGGCAGAACATTGATCAACATCGGTTAACGTTGGCATTTTTTTGGCCAAAATGTGACCGTTCCGTCGGCGTGTCCATAACGTCCCATCGACGGCTAGTGGGCGTGATATTGGCATTGCTCCAGCGTTTTTCGACGCATTGGACGTGTTGGCGGCGCGTGTTGACGTGCTGGTGGCGGGTCTGGACGTGTTCCAGGCGCGTGTTGACGTGTTGATGGCGGGTGTGTACGCATTGACACGGTACTAACATGATACCAACACGCTACCAGCACTCCACCAGCGCGCTACAAACACGCCAATAACACGCTACTAACACGCCAATGACACGCCAATAACACGCCAGCAACACGCTGCGCCCTGTCGCACTTTCTCCCAAAACGTCGAAAAGTTGGACGTGTCTCGAGCCCTAGCAAATATCTTGTGCGTTGGCGGTGCACTGGGGGAAGCGTCGTAGTGTGACAGCACCATTACAAGTGCACCAGTATTTAAGTTAGATATGTGGAATCAAATCTAGATATTTGCCTTGGTTTTGAAAATGTTAAGCTTTCATCGGACTATGTAGCTTTAAGACATTGCGCACTCATGGCGACTTCATAGAAGTCGTTTGGTTTGGTGTATTGGGGTGTTACGTCTTAGTAGCATCTAAGGTCATATCAGGACAAATAGAAGTGCCCGCACACTCATGGCGATTTCATAGTGCTGGTTTAGTGTATTGGGGTATAACATCTCAGCAGCATCTAAGGTCATATCAGGACAAATAGAAGTGCTCGCACACTCATGGCGATTTTATAGTGCTGGTTTGGTTTGGTGTATTCAGTTGTTACGTCTTAGCAACAGTTAAGGTCCTATCAAAACAAATACCACTGGCCATATAGTCATGGCAACTTCATAGTGCTGGTTTTGTTTTTGGTTTAAAAAAAAGAAGTTTTTGTTTGTTTTATTGCTTTGTTTCAGGGAGGGGATGATATCATGCCCTAGCAACATCTGAGGTTATATCAGAATTTGTAGATCCTATCGACATATCACACAGTCGTAGTAGCTGTCTTCAGCGACTGTTGTCTTCAGCGACTGCTGTGATCAGTGAACATCTGGAATGTGCGAACAGTTTTTCAATGTACAAACTGTTTTCGTCTCATTTGACTGTCATTCTATTGATGGGATGGACACCCGCTCTGTCAGGAAAACATTGGTCTGGATGCAAAGTTGTCCATTAAAGACAAGTACTAATGTATAAGTACAGACTTATGGCAGTGCTTTATAGTGTTGGCTGGGTTTGGTTTATGGAGTTCTTACATCCTAGTGACGGTCATATCAGGACGGATACCCACTTCTGGCACTGTGCACTCATGGCGGATTATCAATGCTGGCTTAATAGCTACACAACACAATATCATGTTTTTAGCTGATTTCCGAGATTTGTCCCATTAAAACAAAAAAGAGGATAACTCATCATCGTCTTAACACTGCTTGCCAATTGGGGACAAATTTAACAAAAGGAAGACTTCCGCTTTTTATTCCTATTTCATTCTCCAAATTCCTTAATAAAAAAAAAAAAATCACAAAACAATTTTGATTGGTTGGTTGTTGGATTTTGACGTCCTGGCAACATCTAAGGTCACATCAGGACAGTGTGCACTCATGATGACTTTATAGTGCTGCCCCACTGGAATACCAGGCCACCAGTACCATGACCTGATATCCCACTCAGTCACATTATCCTGACACTGAGCCAACCAGTCCTTGCCATATCCTAATAATGCCGAGCGCCTGGCTAGGAAGCAACAAGTATACATTTTAAGGTCATAAGTTTGACTCGACCAGGGTTCGAATCCCATGATCTACCAAAGAGGTAGACGGACGCTCAACTCATTCGGCCATTCAGTCTGGTCAAACGATTTTGATCCTTGACCACCTTACTTTATGAGCCGAGGAATGCCTGCTTACCTTTTTGCGTGGATGTTATTGAGTAAAAGATGGCAGTGCTGATGTTATTTGGGTTCTCCACCATGGAGTTCGAGTCCGTCTCCAAGTTCGTCTCGTAACTTGCCCGCGTCCTCTCTACAATAGACTGCAATGCAAAGCGCTGTGAAACCTGAAGGAACACTAACAGAAAGCCATCGCTAGATTTTGTTGTTGTTTTACGTCCTAGCAACATCTAAGGTCATATCAGGAGAGGTACTGACTTGTGACAGTGCACACTCATTGTGATTTTATAGTGCTGGCCCACTGGGAGACCAGGCTGCCAGCACCATGACCTGATATCTCACTCAGTCACAGTATCCCGACACTCAGCCAACCAGTCCTTGCCATATCCTAATATTATTAGTAATAATGCCAAGCACCAGGCTAGGAAGCGTCAAGTATCAATTTTTAAGTCATTGGTTTGACTCGACCAGGGTTCGAACCCTCGGACCCATGGGTTCGGATTCCCTGGCCTTCGCTAGAAGTATTTTGCTGCTACATGAGCTGTATGAGGTTCTAACCTGCATAAGACATTATGCGAATGCTATATTGATCTGTATGCCACATTAGGTGTATGCTATACCGACTTTTGTATCACATTAGGTGTATACTATACTGACCTGTACATTACATTAGGTGAATGCCATACTGACCTGTATGTCACATTAGTGGTATGCTGTACTGAACTGTATTTACATTAGCTGGATGCAGGGTTGCCAACCCTTAGGTTTTCGCCGTAAGGTGTACAATATTTTATGTCCCATCATCACCTTATGCCGATCTTCCATTTTTTCATTTTCCATTCTCCAACCCTGCTACACCATTAATATAGTAATATTATATAAATCTTACGGATTAATTGTAAAAATAGATTCTGGGGGAATACCCCTAGACCCCCCAATATAACATCCCTTAAGATCTTCCGGTTTTTCATTTTCCAATGTTGGCGACCCTGTGTATCACATTAGCTGTATGCTATACTGATCTGTATAGCACATTAGCTGTATGCGATACTCACCTTTATATCATATTAGCTGTATGCTGTACTGACCAATATGTCATATTAGCTGTATGCTATACTGACCTGTATATCACATTATCTGTATGCGGTACTGACCTGTACACTACATTAGCTGTATGCTGTACTGACCCATATATTACATTAGCTGTATGCTATAATGACCTGTACATTACATTAGCTGTATGCTATACTGACCAGTATATCACATTACCTGTATGCAGTACTGACCTGTATATCACATTAGCTGTATGCTGTACTGACCAATATGTCACATTAACTGTATGCTATACTGACCTGCACATTACATTAACGGTATGCTATACTGACCTGTATATCACATTAACTGTATGCTATACTGACCTGTATGCTGGTGGAGATCTCCCTAGTGAGCGCTGTGTGCAGCACGACCACGGGTTCTCGTGGCATCGAGGCATGCGTGTACACAAAGCACCGGCGGTACGGCCCAACACGCCGCTTTATATCCGCCCAGTTACGGATTGGGTGTACTGCCTCATACTCAGAGATCTGTCCAATTAAATGCAACTACAGCTGATTCAATTTTACACTTGCTATCCGGACCGCACTTCATCTACACCTCTCTCTATCTCCTCTCTGCTGGCCTTGCTCCTCCTTGATAATGTCTGAAAAGAGTTCCAGGAGGGGGAGCCCGCCAGCATTTCACTTTCTACTCTTACTCTGTCCGTCTTTGGCTCGCCGGCTGGTCACCAGAGAGCAAAGAGACACGGTCCTTAGACTCAACTCTCCTCATTTCTCTGTCCTAAACTCTACCTTTTTTTTTTTTCTCCCGGGCTTACTTCTCCCCCTGATCAAGGGAGTTGTCTGCTTGGGTGGGGCCCTGTACCTAATCGTTTCTCTCACCTTGTTCTTTTTGCTGGAACCTCCTAGACCCACCTTTACTAGTCCCTTCCTCCTGAACCTAAGCTTGCTGCTGTTACTGGATAACATTATTTCAACCCCCAAGTGAATATTCATGATTCTAAATAACAGAATTAGATCATAGCAGTGAATAGATTTGTGCTCTTTGTATTATTTACATTTGGCAATATTGCCGCCGAGGCGGTGTTGATATAGCTTCGATTTTGGGTTTAATTTGACCAAATCTCACTTTTTGAGTAAGCTATTCTCATAAATAAGTTAGTAGCACTTCTTACATACCATTTTGGTGACAACTCCACACAAAGTTTGATAGATGTTGATAGATGATGACAGAACTTTGAATTAGAGCAGCTATCGAGCAGTGGGCATCTGGGGGCGCTCGCGGCGTGGGTAGGCTTGGTGTGTGGGTGGGTGTCATATGAGCGCATCAGTGTGAGGTCACAGTGTTGTCACTGTGTGATGCCTCACGGTGTGAGGTCATTGTGACATCGATGTGATATCACAGCGATGGCATCATAGTGTGAGATGTATGTGACATCACTGTGATACTGTCGTGACCTCACGTGTTGACTGGGCTTGCTGCTGTTACTGGATACGAGTGCTCTGCTACTGCTCGACCGGAGTGATTCGGGGCCGCCCCAACGATTCGTTGTTTTGAATGTCGTAAAGACATCCCCAGCTTATACAACCGTCCCACCTGAAGATTAATCTTCAACCAAAGACTGGACTGATTTATCAGGGCCTTTCTATATTGCTGCAGTTTTGCAGCTGGTAACCGTCGTAAGGTTACGAACCCCCCAAAAGCTAAGGTTCAATTTTACCAAAGTGGATTTTTCTCAGAGGTCTGTCCAAATAAGGGCATTTACATTTACCTAAGTAGGCCTACTACTTGCTCAGAGATATATCGAGCGCCAACTCATGCCGCACTACTTGTCTCTATCATTTTCTAACTATTTATAATATATACAAGCATACCCCATTATATTGTGCCCCGATTTAACACGAATTCGGATATAACGCGATGATTCATTGCATCAAAAATTTGTTAATTCAAAGATAATCCAGTAAATTGAATCCCGATTTAACGTGACCCCACTTTTTTTTTGCGATGACTTTTTATCTGTGGAGGGGTCAGTATAGAGAGGTTTTACTGTATTTAAAATATAATATATATATATATATATATATATATATATACAGTGAGACCCCGCAACCGTGAGGGTCCGAGGTCTCACTGTATATATATATATTATTTTAAATACAGTAACACCTCTCTATACTGACTCCTCCACAGATCGACCACTCCCGTATATCGCTCGCTTTATTTGGGTTCCAGCAATACCATTGTAAGGATATTCTAACTCTCTGAACCGATCACCTTCCTAAATCGATGGTCGGTCGATTTAGAGAGGTTTTACTGTAGTTGACTTTAACACAATTACCCAACATCCTACCCACTCAGTCGCATTATCCTCAAATTGCACAAGGCAGCCCTCGCCCTATCCTAGCAATGCGGAGTATGAGGCAAAGTCGCGACATTTCAATTTCGTAAATTCTTCATTTTAACTTAACCAGAGGTTACTCCCATAACCGCGTACATGCGAATCGAAGGTGCACGATCCAACAATGTTTGAACCGAGGCAGAAATAAAAATCCTACTTTTGTGCAACCAAAATCTTAGTTTTCCTCCAGTAAAATATGAAAAAACAAGGCTGTCAGACAATTAACAATATATATTTTGAATTAAGTAACTTATTTCATTAGCATTCCAAAGAACTTATGACATTCAAGTTAAGTTTTGAACAAGAAATGCAAGCAAAATCCGCCGGATTCGTAAAAAAAAAAAAAAGCAAAATTATCGAAAATCTGACTTTATCCGACAAATACGTGAATATCTTACAAAAGTCGGAGAATCCGACTTTTTATAAACACTGTACAAGCTACCCAGTCAAGCACTCATCTGATTTGTAAGCGCAACAAAGAAAGGCTACTAACCATACAACCAATTATCTATCTGCTACTGAAAGGCAGGCAATCAAATACCTTATCAGCAGCCACTGTGTGGTAAGATAACACCAACACTACAACTGGCAAGCATTGAAAACAAGCTTGGGTACCCGGGCTTATATACTATGGACAGTATAAATACAGCCTCAATAAAAAAATATTAAATAAAAAAAAGCGGCAATGCAAAGCCATACCTTCTGGAGCATATCACAGGGGGACTCCCAGGTGATCCGCTCAAGCTGGAGGAAGCCGACAGAGAACCAGAGCGAGAAGAGGTCCCGGAGGCACTGGTTGAGGCACTGCAGGTGCGCGTTGTCCTGGTCCGCGTAGTTCGCGTGGAGCAGAGCCTGAGGAGGCAGTTTGTCTAGTCAGGGCTCCTGGTCATTTAGGTCACTTAGCTTGCACAACAGTGCAGGCACTAACGCCATCAGCACTTCCAGTATATACATACTATAAATTTGTATTATTATGACTACTATTATTATTACTATTATTGTTACCATTATTACTATTACTATTATTATTGCTATTATTACTACTATTATTATTACTATTATTGTTACCATTATTACTATTATTATTACTATTATTATTGCTATTATTACTACTATTATTATTACTATTATTGTTACCATTATTACTATTATTATTGTTATTATTACTACTATTATTATTACTATTCCTATAATTTTTATTATTGCTATTATTATTCCTATTGCTACTCTTAGCGACATAGCGAATGGTAGACAGGAAGTGTGAACACTTATTTGTCTCTCTTTTTTTTGTTTTGGTACATTAGTTGTCCCAAGCAGGGTAAATCCCAGTCACAGACGACTGGTCTTCCCCACTCCACTGCTGGCCGATAGAAAGCCGGAGCCTACACTTTTACCGACCCAAGGGATTTTTAACCTCCCACACCACATAGACATGGTATGAGAGCAACCGGCCTTTGATGACGCTGTAAGTTATACAAAGCAGTGGAAAACCAAATTGGCAGAGCTGGGGGCATGGGGAATCGAACTGCCGACCCTCAGATTAGGAATCTGATCTAGAAAAAAGTCAGATACTCTAACCACTCCGCCACAGAGAACGCCACTAGTTATTACTCTGATTTAATACTACTCTTTATTACTGCTGCTACTCTATTGACAGGTTCGTAATTCCAGCCGTGTGGTGCATTGTGGGATGTGGTAAAGCAAAACAAACCAGCACGAAGCACATGGTTCATGTTGAAGCAGTGAGTGTAGCTATGGAATCTGGTAGTTTCAGCACATTTCAGCTAATGTTTAAAATTTAGAATACCAATTAAAAAACCAACAAATTAAATTAAGATGTAAATCTTTTATCTAACATAGCATTTACATCAAACCAATCGGCACATCTTATACCATCTGCATGTAGATCTAGACAAATCTGGTCACTGAGATTAGTGTTAGAACCATAGCCAGTCATTTTCACTTATTTTATTCATGTTTTCATTTATATTCTATTGTTAATAACATCCACAGGGCTAGGAAATGTGTAGGGTTAATCAGACATTAGTCATATATTTCTTTGAAACAAGTTTCTGTTGACCCATTTTGACATTTTAAAATTTAAAATAAGAATTAAAAATGGTGATGTGAACATCAGCCTAAAACTAAATAAAGTGACTGCTTGTTTTGTGGGGAATTAGATGTTTCTTAGCTCAAAGTTCTTAATTATGGATAGTTGTCTTAAATATATTCATTATGTTATTATGTTATTATGTTACATGAGTGAATCCATGTTAATGTCAAATTGTTCGATTTTATTCAAAATTAATAGAAATCCAGAAGTTTTGCACTGCGCGCATAGGCATATATGCAAACCCAATGAACGGGTGCATTTGTTTTGCTTTGAACGCCATTTTCAGGGCATGCGCAGTTGCAATTACTTAACTCGTCTATTTTACTACTGCTACTCTTATTACTACCCCTACTCTTACAGCATCATTTAACCCCTCAATACATGAATATAATACCTATTTATAACACAAGCTCACATTGATATCGACACAGCTCTATAAATACACACCTCGTGCATAAACCCCATATCGTGCAATAACCGTAGACACTCACTAGGACATCGGTGCGGAGGTCCACCAGGAACTTGACGCCTCCCTCCTGCCGGGAGATCTGGGTGAAGAGGTGCCGGTAGCGCGGAATGAGAGCCTGTCGCAGCCGGTCCTCCACCCGCAGAAGGGTGGCGGGCACCCGGTCCTGCAGCACATGAGTACATGAGCAGTCATGAGTGAAGGACATGAGTTTACTTGCTTAAGCCAAGATTCCTTACATGCGGCATGCAGCATGCGGTATGCGAATGCGGCAAAAAATTGAAACGCCTTGAAGTCAATGGGCTACATCCCTCACACGCGGTATGCGAATGCGAATGCAGCAACTCGATCGGTCCCTATAGCGATCGGTGCGGCATGCGGTATGTGAATAGAAAGCTCAGTCGGACGTGTCCATTAGTTTTAGACGAGGAGAGGCGACTGATCATTACGGAACGGTCACACACAGGGGTGCGGAGGGGAAACATATGGTAGTGGTGGTGGTGGGCAGACGCATGCCACATACCGCATACCACATAGAAGGAATGCTCCCATTCGCATACCGCATGCCGCATACCGTGTAGAAGGGATCTTAGCTTTAGTCGTTAGTGAAGGACATGAGTCGATATGTGTGTAGTCGATAGTGAAGGGCATGCGTTTACATGTGTAGTCATGAGTGAAGGACATGAGTCTACATATTTTATATATTTTCTTTACTAAATGTATTTTATTCAGCGAATAATGTCTTTTGTCAGCGCCCGAGCACTGGGATCCGGTCGTTCATTACAATTTGTTGGTACATAAATGACAATATCAGTTGCAATATTAACCACATGAAAATCCTGTTCAATAATAGAAGCATCCTATAAATTGACTATTAGTTGTAATAGCAACTGCATACAATTCCAGTTCAACATATGTATTATGCACTTGGTGAGCATGCATCACATGGTATTGCATGATTCTAGAATTGTCTTTAAGCACTTCTTTCTTCCTTTGCTTTCTCTCTTCGTTTTTCAAAAAGATATAACATATCTCCAATACACATATATATATTATATTGTAAATATGCAAATCAGTGCACTTCCTTTACAGACAGTGCATTTCCTTTACAGACAGTTTTTTTCCTCTGTAGACAGTTCTAAGTGCACTGTTTTGAATCCTCTGTAATTTGTTTTCTTGTTGTTTTGTCAGCAGTCCATATATTAAATAATTGTAATCAATTATTAGAAGAATAGTGGCTTTATATAGTAACAGGGGTGTAATCTCGCTCATGTAGTACCTAATTTTTTCTGAAAGTTGTCATTTTTATGGCTATCATTTGATTAAGTCCTGAGAGTTGTAAATTACCATTTAGTGTAGAATCGAGTGTGGTCCCTAAATATTTGTGCAGTCATGAGTGAAGGACATGAGTTTACATGAGTGTAGTCATGAGTGAAGGTTATGACTCTACAAATGAGTAGCCATGAGTGAAGGAAATGAGTCTACAGATGTGTAACCACAAATGAAGGACTTGACTCTACAGATAAATACTCATGAGTGAAGGACATGAGTCTACAGATGTGCAGCCATGAGTGAAGGACATGAGTCTACATGTGCAGTCATGAGTGAAGGACATGAGTGGTGTGAACACATGTGGTGTTCTTTGTGGCAGAGTCGTTAGAGTGTCTGACTTTTTTCTAGGTCAGACTCCTAATCTGAAGGTTGGTGGTTCGATTTCCCATGCCATCACCTCGGCCAATTTGGATTTCCACAGCTGTGTATAACTTACAGCGTCATCAAAGGCCAGTTGCTCTCATACCATGTCGATGTGGTGTGGGAGGTTAAAAATCCCTTGGATTGGCAAAACTGTAGGCTCTAGATTTCTATAGACTAACTGTCTAATGGTGAAAATAAGACTATTCAGTCGTATCTATGATAGGCAGTATAAATCTTCAAGAAAAAAATGAACATGAGTTTACATATGTGTAGTCATGAGTGAAGGACATGAGTTTACATTGTTTGTTGTTCGGATTCCCCGATTTCCCAAAACAGGAGACGGATGCTCAATTCATTCGGCCATCCAGTCTGGTATGAGTTTACATGTGTGTCATGAGTGAAGGACATGATATACATGACTGAAGGATATGAGTCTATATATATGTGCAGTCATGAGTGAAGGACATGAGTCTACATATGTGCAGTCATGAGTGAAGGATACGAGTCCTACATAAGTGTAGTCATGATGAGCAAGTTGGTCGGTTGTTGTCTTACACCCTAGCAACATCTAAGGTTATAAAAGGATGGGCATCGACTTGTGAGGGAGCACTCATGGCAACTTTATAGTGCTTCCCCACTGGGAAATCAAGCCGCCGGCACGATGACCCAATATCCCACTCAGTCACATTATCCTGACACTGAGCTAACCAGTCCTTTCCTTATCCTATTAATGAAGAGTGCCAGGATAGGAAGTGACTAGTCTCAATTTTGTAAGTCATTGATTTGACTCGACTGGGAATCAAACTACTGACCTTCTGCATGGGAAGTCTCGGAGCTTACAGATGTGTAGTCATGAGTGAAGGACATGAGTTTACATAACTGTCTTATATTTAGGAATTTATCTCCTTTTTTACATCTTTTTTTTCTTCAGATCACATGCCGCTACTATTTCCATCGAATCCTACAATGGAATGTCTATTTGGAATCCTATAATGGAATGTCTGTTTGGAATCCTATAATGGAATGTCTATTTGGAATCCTACAGTGGAATGTCTGTTTGGAATCCTAAAATGGAATGTCTATTTCTCTTTGTTTTAACAATAATCTCGTAAGTAGTTTCTAGGACCCATTAACGTCTAAATGACCTTGAAAAAGAGGTATCCCCCCTCCCCCCCCCCAACCACAGCGCTGTCTATGGTAACTAGTCATTCTGCAACCTCAATCATGTTAGTTTATTTATTTTGAGGGGCTTAATGCTCCAGCAACTTGTGAGGTTATATTAGGATAGGTACCGAGTTGTCGCACTGTGCACTGACTGCGATATATAGTGCTGCTCTATTGGGACACCAGTACCACTAGCATCGTGACCCGATATCCTAGTCAGTCACATTACTCTAGCACTGAACTACACCAGTCCTCACTCTATCCTACCAATGTCGAGTGCCAGATAATGTTGCAGCAAGTTTAACGTTTGTAAGTTTTTGATTTGACTCAGCCGGAATTCGAACCCACGACCATTTCACATGGGAAGCGGGTTCCATATCCATTATGCCATCCCATCCAGTTCTATATCTTTTTTTTTTTTGGTGACAAGTTTTTTATTCTGCCCATAACGTATAAGCTCCCATGAGGATGCTTGTTTTCAACGCTGGACAGCTGTGATACTGGATTGGTCTGGTCCCGCACTCAGGAGTGTTTACCTGATCTTTCTCAGGCCAACCTTTGTGGTTTTGGATGTTAGTAGTTTCTATATTAGTTTTTTTGAATTTTCAAAGTTTTTTCCTATGATATCAATTGATATCAATTATATATTTATTTAAATTTTTAAATTATACTAGTTTCTCAGAAAGATGAAAGTGGTATCTGACGTGTACAACAACATGTCTCTGACATGTACAACAACAGCGAGGTAGTTCACTATGCAATCGCGATAATAGGGTAACAACACTAACAGTAACAGCAGAACACTCTCCAAGCAGAGTGTGTACTGACAGTTGGTCAGAGAAAGAAAAGGATTGTGCTTGGAGAGTACAGTCAGAAACCTAATTTCCGGTCTTTTCCCACAATTCTGTTACAAAATACTAAGCCTAAGCAGGCTTAAGCTAAGATTCCATATACGCAGCATACGTAATGCGAGTGCAAAACAATTAGAAAAGCATGTAAATGCACAGTGGTGCTTCCATATGTCTGGATGCGAAAGCGAATGTGAATGCGAATGTGAATGCGAATGCGGCAAGTGGATCAGTCCATGGATCGATCAGTGCGAATGCGAATGTTGCTCCATTTGCCATAGAGAAACAAGCAATTTTGACTTTCTTTCACAAATTCGTAGCAAGACAGACTGAAAATGATATGCCGCATGCCGCGTACACATTCACATACCACTTATATGGAATCTTAGCTTCAGCCTAAGGGAAAAATATCCACATTTTCAAAGAAAGCCAGATCATCAAAAACTGCTGAAATCAGCGAAATCACAGAGTTCTTGTATCCCTGATATTGAGTAATATGTAGTTCTGCGCAGACAAGGGAAGACAAATGATGGCTGACACGGATTTATTCAACAAAAATAATAGGATAATGACATGCAACAATTCCTCAATGAACCGTATCTGGCTGTAGAAAAATAGTAATAACTTCATAGTAAGTTAAAAAAAAAAAAAAAAAGTATGTGTGCTCTCGTCTGGTCGAGTAGAAAAATAGTAATAACTTCATAGTAAGTAAAAAAAAAAAAAAAAAAGTATGTGTGCTCTCGTCTGGTCGGGCTGGCAGTGACCATCTCGACAGGCATACCCACCTCTCGCCTGGCGCGACAGCGCCATCTGGCGAGTCCGGGTGGTAATTAGATCAGAACATATATATATAGTAGTAACAGTTAACAGAGGGAGACTCTGCCATCGCCAGACCGGTTCCCGCCTAGTGCAACAAGGCCGTCAACCATAACCCCAAAGGGGGGAGGGGGGGGGGGGAGGAGAAGGGAGTCTGCGCCGTCCCTACACCAGGATATAGAGATATATCCAAGCTATATATATATATATATATATATATATATATATATATATATATATATATTACAGGAGGAATAGTCTTCAGTGGACAACTCTACATCCAGACCAATGTTGTTCTGACAAGGCAGGTGTCCTGTCACCATAGGGATAGTCAGATAGACAAAAACAGTTCATGGATTGACAAATTGACTGCATATGGGTTCACATATAAGTTTGTGGTCACTACCTAGCCAGGCGCTCGGCATTATTAGGATAGGGCAAGGACTGGTTGGCTCAGTGTCAGTTCGAATCCCACGATCTACCAAAACGGGAGACGGGAGCTCAACTCATTCGGCCATCCCGTCTGGTTCAAGACACACGGATGAAAGTGGTCTCTGGGAAAAAAAGCGGAAATGCTGATATTCTCTCATAGGTTTACCATTTGTCAGGGAATCGCTGAAAATTCCAGGAAGTCAGATTTCATATATATTGTTATACGCTGATAGTGCCGCGCCATTTGAAACATGTATTATTAGTGTATGCTGATAGTGCAGCGGCGCTTGGAGCATTTATTAATATTAGTAGTGTACACTGATAGTGCTGCAACCTCAGCACCACATATTAGTATACGCTGATGGTGCTGAGGGACTGAATAATCCCGGAAATCCGCGGAATCGCGGAGATCTTTCATCCCTGAAGACAGAGGTTCGGCGATCACAGGGGTCGCTGAACATAGGTACTCAGTGCCTTTATTTTTCCTGGAAGTGATTTTTTAAAATAATTTTCTTTTTCATTAATTAACACAAAAATTCAAAATATGAGTTACCGGTGAGAGGTGGATGGTTTTGGTGAAGTGCAGGATGACGGCATGGTCGACGCCATAGTCGACTGATAAGAGTTTGAGGAACACCTTCTTGTCGTCCGGGATTAGTTTGCTGTAGTATTCGCACAGTGCCTTGGTCTTACTCTGAAAAATTCCACCACAACTATGCTGGGAGAGTTCAGGCGCAAAACCCCGTAAAAGCCAATCCAAAATATTGCCATAAACATTGATTTGAACCATTCAAAAGGTTCTTTTTTTTTTTACATTCCTATTTACTGTGTTCATTGCTCCATAAATATTTCATCACGAAGAAAAGTGGAATTAATGAGAATTAAAATTAGCTTAAATCTTTTATTTTATTTCAATTTTTGGATTTCTGTTTATGGGGTTTTGCGCCTAAACTCTTCATATTCATCTAACCTATACCACAAAATGTATAAACAAAAATATGCTTATAGGATTTTGTGCTAAAGTGAAAATATGAAAATCTGCATTTCGACAGAATACATCTACCCAAATTGTTGTTTCCAACTTTTTTCTTCTTTTGGCTTAACTGTAATCAATAAAATCTTGTTTGAATTTGTTGTGCGTGTTAAAATGATATTGCTAAGATACTTAATACATAGAGTTAACAATAACAATTTGACTTACTACTCCCCCAAAAAGAAGGCAAAATCATTAATAATGTAACTTGGAAACCAAAAAGGTGGTACACAATTTCTGAGAATGACCCATATACACCTCCCACTCTCAGTGGATCCATTTGCAGTTTGGGCTATTTTGGCCACAACTCGTTCATCAAAGGCTGTGGTATGTGCTGTCCAGTCCCTGGGAAAGTGAACATAAAAGCCCCCTTGCTGCTTAAGTTGAATCTTCAACCAAAGATTGGGCCGATTTATCGGAGCCTCTCTATAAATGTTGCAGTTCTGCAACCAGTAACCGTCGTAAGGTTACAAACCACCCCCAAAGTCAAGTATCGGAAAGAGTAGCCTATGTGGTGGGTTTCCTCCAAAGAAATATGTCAAAATGACCATATGTTTGACGTCCAATAGCCGATTATAAAAATCAATGTGCTCTAGAGCCATCGTTAAATAAAACAAACTTATAAAAGACCCCTTGCTGCTTATCGGAAAGAGTAGCCTATATGGCGGCAGCGGGTTTTCTCCAAAGAAATGTCAGAATGACCATATGTTTGACATCCATAGCAGATGATAACAATAAATGTGCTCCAGAGGCATGGTTAAATAAAACATACTTTACTTTATTTTACACCCACCATTTCCTCGCCCTTTACAACTCACCTCTGCGAGCAGGACGCCTTGGTCAGGGCCTGTAAGCAGCTCGTTCAGGCTGTTCCTGATGGTGTCCCGCACCGTGGCCACCATGTTGCTCGGCGCCACACCCGGGTATGTGGCCCGGCTCTTGGCCACGCTGAGCAGCGCCCTCTGGTGGCCCGCCGGGCGAGTAGGTGACGTCCGCGGCACCTAGTGAGGAGCAGAGGAGGGAAGGAAACGGGACCGGTGAGTGGTTCGTCGTGGTAGGCGGGAAGTCACTGCACGCGAATAAGCAGAACGACATGCACTCGATGAACAATGGCTTTTACTGTTATAAAATATCATTTATTATAAGACGGACCCCCGAGTTTAGAATTTTCATATAAACCGCGTTAAAAACCGTTTAAAAAAAACAAACACACACACGCACGCGCGCGAAATGACACACACACACACACCCACACACCCACACACACATCTGGCAAGTATGGGAAAGTGTGCAAATATCGGCTGACAATTATCAGCTAGAAAATAAGTGCTTTGATTGGACTGTGCTACTTTAAAACCTAAAATTAGAACTCAGTTCCCAAGGAATTTGTTTGTTTGTTGTTTTGTTGTTGTTTTACGTCCTAGCAACATCTAAGGTCATACCAGGAAGGGTACCGACTTGTGACAGTGTGCACTCATGGCGACTTTATAGTGCTGCTCCACTGGGAAGCCAGGCCGCCAGCACCATGACCTGATATCCCACTCAGTCACATTATCCTGACACTGAGCCAACAAATCCTTGCACTATCCTAATACACACATACACACACACACACACACTTAGAACTACATCAATCTTCAACCATTGTGCATCTACAATGGTCATGTTGGCGAGGCTAACATGGGTAATTTGCTCAACGAGGCAATCAGGTCGAGCAAGTTTTCTTGCTGTCTCACGACACGCCCCGCCGTCACTTCTCACCCGGTCGCCGCTGCAGCAGGTTCGCTCTCTACTATTGGCACGCACCGTCCTTGTTACTATACACGTGGTCTTCTGTCGTATCTGAGTTAGAATGCCGCCAACCAAAAAGAGACGAGGTCGCCCGCCGACGAAAACTGTGGCGGTTATCTCTAGCCCAAGGAGACAGCCGAAGAGAAAGCCGAGTTCGACTTGTCGACCCATTCCACCGCCGTCAGAGGACTCTGAGCTTGACCATGAGGCTCAGCAGGAAGATGGCCGCCAACAGCAGTTGCCAGTGACGCCGGGTCAGCCAGCGGTGCGTTAGCTGGCACAGCAACAAGGAACTATCATGCAGCTAAGGCAAGAAAACAGGAGGATATCAAGTATGGCCTCGCGTCTTAATGCTCTGGAAAGGATTGCTGCTTTGCCGGGACCGCCCATGCCTCACCCGCCGCAGTCGCCAATGAGTCTGGGACATGGCGGCTTTGGTACGCCGGTGCCACCTACACCTCGTCCTGCGGTTGGTCAACCGCCTCCAACAGCTTCACCTGCGCCCGTGGGACCCCCACCGTCGGTCACTCGCTCCTACACTTCGCGAGCTGCTACATTCTACCAGCTACCACCGCCTCCCCCACCCCGCACACCTCGCCCTGTGTCGCCGGCACCTGGCCTCGGCCATGTGCTCACCCCGGTTCGCCAGGCGCGGCCTGCTCCAGTCTACGCTTCACCCCACCCGACCCCGAGATATCAGCTCATGCACCCTCAGCCGCCGGTCACCACCGACTTTCTACTGGAGTCCACGCACGCACTGCAGAAACGGGCCTCTTCCCCCATACTTTCGTTACACGTGGTGATGGCTGTCGAAAAATTGCATTGGGGGAGGCCACCTGGGCCGAGTACTTTTTTGCTTTGAGATTATTAGTGGCTCAGCCCACTTTCCCGCAGGTGTGGTTCCCGGCTATATTGCAGCATGAGGAGGATTTGGCCTTGATGGCAATTTCTTGGGATTGGCCCACTTGTCGAAGATGGTCGGAAAGGGTGTTTCAAATGGTGGCGGATGGCCGGTTGAGAGAAGGGTGGAGTAATTTAGCCGCTATCAAGGACATTCAACGGGATGTCTGCACTGAGTCGCTTAGGGCGCTGCAAGCGCGAGCAGCGGCGCACCACGTGCACGAGCCGTACAGGCAGCAGTACTCTCAGCCACGCACACAGTCCGAAGCAGCGCCAGCACCGGCTGCCGCTGCGGGTGTTAACCCTAACCCTATCAACCCGCGTGAGGAGTACAACCGAGAGAACGACGGTAAACCTTGCTACCTGTGGAATTGGGGGAAGGACTGTGGGAATGCCTCGTCGCATGGCGAGCTGCCAGATAGGTCGCCACACATTTGCGCATGGTGCGCATATAAGTTTAAGCGTATTCTTTCTCACCGCGAGCAAGATTGCTTAAAGAAAAGGAAGTTCCTTGACAAGAAGGCTTCTGGTGATAACCCCGCTGCAAATAATACTGTAAGTTTGACTTGCTCACCGTTGACTGTTGACATGTTCGCTACTGAAATTGCTGGTACAAATCCGGTCTCTGTCTGTGTGCCGGCGATTTCTATGTCGCCGCCTGTTGCCTCTAAACTAGATAATGTACTTGCACTAGGCTCATCTAAAGGTAGTTCTGTTGCTAGTGTATCTGATTTGACTGTTAACGTTGTAAATACTGTTGACGCTATTGTGCCGGGTCTGTGCGACACTCGGCTTGGCTTGGCTGCCGAGTCACGTGATCCTGCTGGCCACGTGGGTGGTCAGCCGGTCGCTGCCAATGACCTAGTCATGGCACCACTGACGTCATCAGGCGGTGACCCAGTTCTGAGTGTCGCGCCCACTGCTTTGTTGTCGGTTGGCGGTGACGGTGCTATCGTACCGAGGGATGTTGATGGACTCCGTCGAGAGTTAGTGCTGCCGCAGTCCACGAACGGGAAAAGTATTGTAGACCTTGATAACGCACATACGGAGGTAGTTGTTAATAATAATGAGACTGGGTCAGACGCGTCCAGCCCAGACTTCTTCCCTGAAATGTCATTTGATTGGTTTGATAAACCAATTGAAGTAGCGCTGTCACTGTATAATGATGCCCTGCCTAAATTCTTTACGCCACCACCCACACCCATGATGTTTAGGCATTCGCTCTTAGATTTCTGGCGTCTCTTCCGATGAGGCTTGGTTCGGACTTGGGATTTACAGGGATATATTCGACAAGGTTAGGGTTACCGGCCTCCCTAATTTTCTATCAGCACGGATTTCGGTGCCTTCTGGACTCAATATTCCGAGATGGCGTGCACTGTTACTAGAGTATCCAGATACGTTGTTAGTAGACCATTTGGAATTTGGGTGGCCTCTGGACTACACGTCTACACGGGTTCCCACCCCTACATATAAGAATCGTTCAGCAGCGGCAGATGCCGACCTCCATATTTGTAAATTCATCACTACAGAGCTTGCGCACGGGGCGCTCTTGGGCCCGTTTGATCATTCTCCCTTTCTGCCTTGGACTCAAATTAGTCCAATGATGACGCGACCAAAGAAAAATTCCTCAGATAAAAGAATAATTATAGACCTGAGCTTCCCATTGGGTAGGAGTGTGAATGCGGGGATTGTGAAGGGCTTTTATTTGGGGGCCCCCTTTAATTTCTCGTTGCCATCAGTCATCACGCTTACCGACCGCCTAACGGTTGTGGGTTCCGGTGCATGGATGTGGGGAGCAGACGTGGCTAGAGCCTATAGACAGCTTAGGGTTTGCCCGCTCTCCATGCCACTGCTGGGTATTTGCCTTAAGGGGAAGACATATATTGACATTGCTCCTCCGTTCGGCTGTAGGACGTCTGCCCTCGCATGTGCGCGTACTACTCGTGCTATAGTTTGGCTGCTGAGGAAGGAAGGTTTCTTCGCCCTCTGTTATCTGGATGACTTTGTTGGGATTGAGAAATCTGAGGCAAGGGCGTGGCAGGCCTACAGGAAATTTAATGAGTTAACGACACAATGGGGGACCTCCGACTTTTTAGTTCAAATTCCTGCCGTTCGCATCGCCACTGAACCAGTGGGCCTATTCGGCACACTGTCACACTGCAAACCCAATGGCTATGAGCAATCTTCATACAGAAAAAGTCAAATATCTCTAAAACCACAACACCTACAGACAAACCGCTTGGAATACATATAGAAAACATACAAGGAATAGATTATATTAAATTTATAAGGTTAGGGTTCTGTATTTCTATTAATTTTGAATGAAATAGACGTTTTTCACTGCGCGTACCGACAAACTCAATGCATTGTCAATGGCAGTGAGCAATCTTCATACAGAAAAAGTTTAATATCTCTAAAACCACACCACCTAGAAGCAACCCGCTTGGTATACATATAGAAAACATACAACGAATAGATTATATTAAATTTATAAGGTTAGAGTTCTGCATTTCTATTAATTTTGAATAAAAATTGACCTTTTGCACTGCGCGTACCGGCGAACTCAGTGCATTGTCAATGGCCGTTTAGGACCACTGGTACCGATGCGCCATCTAGTGTCAACAAATGAACTACCCCGGATGTCCCCCATTGGGCTTGGCGCTGGCCATAAGTAAATGCACGGCGCCGCACACTAAACTTACTTGGTTAGGTTTTGTCATCAATTCAGTTGATATGTCGGTTATGCTTCCGATGGATAAAATTAGGGATGTGCTGGAGGAATGTCTGGCCTGGAAGGCTAAGGATACGGCATCACGAAAGCAAATTCAAAGTCTGGCGGGTAAATTGCAGCATTTGTCTAAGTGTATCAAGCCGGCTAAAAGGTTTTCAAATAGGGTGCTGGAGGCGTTGAGGGCGTCGCCGTATGTGGGTCAGTATAAGTTTGATCCGGAGCTGTTGCTCGATCTGGAGTGGTTCCAGAAATTATTTGCTCAATCTTACAATGGGAGGCAGTTACTGCCCACGAAGCCGAGAGAAACCTGGGTAATTGAGTGCGATTCGATGCTCATGGCGGGGGGCGCGTTTTCAGTGGAGGAATTTTACATTTCCGAATATTCGACTGACCTCCAGTCACTCTCACTAGCAATAAACCAGCTTGAGGCACTTAATCTGGTACACGCATTGAAATTTCTGCTACCTGTTAACCCACATGAATACCTGGTAAGAATCAATACAGATAACTCGGCATCGCAGCAGGTGTTAGAATCTGGCAAAGGGAGAGACAGGATATTGTGCGCATGTGCAAGACAGATCTGGCTCATTGCAGCTGATTTAAACTTTGGACTAGAGGTTTGTCATAAACCGGGTGATACTTTGATATTGGCGGATGCCCTTAGTAGGGCCCCGCATTCTTAGCGTAGTAAGGCAAAGGCCAGTGATATGTGTGCTAACATGAATTTGAGGTCAGTAAGTGTGTCGGTAGATATGAATATCTTAGCATTTTGATTCTGTGTCATTTCTGGAAGATAGTAAATGTTTTTGGCTCTATCTTCCAGGGTACTCGATAAAGCACCATCAGCGGCTGATCAACTGCTATACAAACGCCCTGGCGCCCCGTACATGGAAGAACAAGGCGGCGCATATCTCTCTTTTCTTTACTTTCTGCCAACAGCACAACGTAACAGCTAATGCTCCGTCTGTATATGATTTGTTGTCTTTTCTTTTATTCCTTAGCGATCGCCTAAAATCACCTGGCGCCGTTGCGAATTATTTCAGCTCGGTTAAAGTATGGGTAGCGTCTGGCTCGGGGGATGCCTCAGCCTTTGATGCGCAGGAGATAAAAACGATGAAAAGAGGTTTGTGTAAAAATTCGAAACATGTAATCATTAGAGCGCCGCCTATAACCAGTGACGAGTTTAAACGACTGATAGTTTTCTTATATAGCTTAACACCTGTACCCGTGGTTCTGATCGTATCTTTGTTAATAGGCTACTTCACTCTGCTGCGTCAAAGTAATCTCATGCCAAATTCTGCGAATTTACGTGATAACCCACATGTTATTAAATTTAAGGATGTAAAACCTAGACTAGATTCCCTTATGGTAACGGTTAGATCTACAAAAACGAGATTCGGCTCTGCCTCCCCTGTCGTTTTCAAGTTACCTGCATTACAGGGCTCTCTTTGCTGCCCTCTACGCGCATGGCTTAACTATATCAAAACGCTTAACCCACATGAGGACTCCCCGGCATTTCTGTTGCCTACAGGGCTCCCACTTACCAGTGCCACATTGTCAAGAGCTTTGCGTCTAGCTTCTTTCCAAGTGTTCGGCATCAACAAAGGGTTCACTCTCCATAGCCTAAGACGAGGCGCGGCTGAGGCTTGCCAGGGTACAGGTTTGACGTTGGATGATCTAATGTCGGCTGGTACCTGGCGAAGCTCTGCGGTAAATGTATACTTGAAAAACCTGCACATCAGCGCGGCACCCGCAGCGCTCGGTCAACTTTTGGGTTGAGCGCTGGTTGTTCGTTTGAGTCATTATTCTGTTAAACTGTTTCGCTTAATGTTGTCTGTTATCCAAGTCTGTTATTGAGTCGTAATTCCGACTAGCATTTACATCATGTTACTGCTGGCCTACCTGGTCCTATTCTGCGTTACCTAGTCTTAAGGATGTACTAGTTAAGATTGGCCCTGTCGCCATACAAGCTCAGTTATGCGTGATTGCCCAACTTCCTTGAAGTTACGGACTTATTTCTTTAATAAATACTCTCAAATTATTATATAGTAGTTACATGTGCCTTGTCTTGTTTGTCTCGTTGAGTGAATTTCCAGAAACTGCAATTAGTTTGTGGTTAACAAACTAATTCTACCAATCAATCTGGTGATGGCGTTGCCTTAGGAACGCTGTCAGACACTAGGTGGCGCCTACTGGCGGCCACTACTGAAGGTCAGAGGCTGTCAGGTTGGTTGGTTTGTTGGAGTTTTACGTCCTGGCAACATTTAAGGTCATATCAGGATGGGTACCGACTTGTGACAGTGTGCACTCATGGCGACTTTATAGTGCTGCCCCACTGGGAAATCAGGCCGTGGGCACCATGACCCAATATTCCACCCAGCCACATTATCCTGACACTGAGCAAATCAGTCCTTGCCCTATCCTATTAATGCCGAGGGCCAGCCGAGGAAGTGACAAGTATTAATTTCATCAGTCATTGGATTGACTCGACCGGGAAATAAACTTGCAACCTTCCGCACAGGAAGCCTGCGCTCCATCAATTTGGCTACCGCACCCAGTTTTAAGGTTAATTCAGGACGGGTAGAGACTTTTGACAGTGCACATGCATAGCAATTTTATAGTGCTTCCCCCAATGGAGATACTGCACCGCCGGCACAAAGACCCAATATCCCACTCAGTCAAATGATCCAAACCCTGGGACCAATACGTCACTTGCGAGACACCAAAGTATGTGCCCACACAATCTACCCTCAGGCTCCTGGCCATGCTTGGATTAATCGATTGACAGTGAATGATAGGGCTGGGAGTGGCACCGACCCCAACTTCCAGGTGCATAAACACACCAGGGCCGCCTGCATTCAGGGTGCACGTCGGAGGCGTCTCGAAGAAATTCCTGACGTCGCACTAGTCTGAACGGCAAAAGCAGTCAATTGCCTCGAAAATGGCCGCTTCCATTTGCAATGGAAAAGAAGATCTCTGATTAGCTGAAACCACTGAATTCGGGGCCATTTACGAGGAGCTTCTTCTCGCCTGTCTGAAAAGGGAAACGTCTCCGAGATGACTCGGAGGCGTACCCTGAAAGTAAATAAGCAAAGAAGATGTTGTGGAGCAGTCTCGGAGTCGACCCAGAGGTGTACCTTGAACGCAGCCCTGGCCACAGCTTCAGTCCTTGTTCAGTAACCAATCAAAAGTAACTTCAGTCCTTTCCCAATTCTACCTTCTTTTTTTTTATGGGTGCGGAGGGGGTTGTTGTTGTTTGGTAAATACTTTATTCATTGAATTAAATCTGTTCTCATCATCGGGGTACTGGTGTTCTAGCCTGTGACAATACAGCTATTTACTAATATACATGGACACAAACTGCAAAAGTATATAGATAACATCTTTGTATGTGTACAAACTATTTGTATACATATACATGCATACAAATATTATATAGATATATATATATGTGTATATGTGTACAATTATATATATATATAGTCTGATATTACCACCAGGAGCACACATAGGCCAGTGCATGTGCACTGAATGCTGAGTCGAAAAATAGCAATATTATCCAGTTCAAGACTTACAGACTGCATTTGACTGAATCTCCGAGCAGACCTCTCAAAAGCTTCTCCTCACACTTACAAGGACACCTAACTGAAATCAGAGGTCAAGGTCAAGGACGCTTCACTACAGAGTCCTCCAGACACTCCCAGTAAAATAGAGCTCATCCACAACCTGAGTTGCATAATAAAAAAGGTTCCCCCTCAGCATGCATTAAATAACAATGGGGTGTCGTGGCCCCTAGGGTAATAGTGTCGTAGGGACTGACTAGGTTTGTGTACGGTCTACTGGTTAGAGGGGTAATGATACGATTAAAAATACACCAAACCACCAACAAATTGATACAAAAGGTTTTTCAATTGATTTTGATACCTTTAAGCATGCTTAAAAACATACTACAAATCTAGTCAAGTCTGACTTCCGGAAAAAGGTCATTTTCAAGATGGCGTCCAAGATGGCTGCTGGGAGTTTAAAATGGGTATATATCTCAATTACTATTCAACATAGAAAGGTGGTTTTCGTGTCAAACCCTAGGTCTCAGGGCTTAAAGAATCCAATTGAATCAATGAAATTACCTTCAGTTAATTAGTTATTAACAAAGGTGTCCTGGGCATCGACTTGACAGTTTAGTAACTTCTGTACCACAGCGACCAGCTTCCATACTGCGGTTACTAGCAGTGGTAGTTAAGCTGTATTCACACGGGGAAGTTAAATCGATTCATATAAATCGACTTGCCTAGTTCGACTCACATGTGCCGTGTGAATGCGCGGCTGAGGTGTTTTAGGGCTGAATCGATTCATATAAATCGTTTAATGTAAAACGCTTTTCAAGGTGGTCTACAGGAACCGATCTACGCTGAATCGTTTTATTTATGACGTGACAGTCGAGACCTGAGTGTGTTGACTTTCCGGTAAATTTGCTCTATGAAACTGCTAGCTGTGCACAGATATTTTGTTCATGATTTATTTTAAGGTTTTCACTGCCCAGCAGAAGTTTTGACCGTTCCAAACCAATACGATTCAGTCCATACATATCTAGGTCGAACCCACACTCTTGTGCCGACGTCGACGAACCCAAACTGGCGCTGGTTAGTCTGGACTTGCTCATGTGCAGATATCCACTTCCGCCTTAAACTGCCCTAAGTACTGCCTGTGTGAATACGACACACTTTGAAACTCAGCCCGTGTGAATGCGCGCCTAGATCGCTTCATATAAATCGCCTTCTGTAGATCGCTTTAGATTTTGCCCGTGTGAATACAGCTTTAGTCAGACTGCAGATTCAGCAATTAGTCTATCTCACTGACTGTTCCTTGCAAAAGGTTTGTTGGGTTTTACGTCCTTACATAGACAGGTAGGCGTGGATAGGGTGATGGCATCAAGGATCCTAGGTGGTGTCATGGTTATCACACTGGCCCAGAATGCAAGAGATGTGGTTTTGATTCCCGCTCTAGGTGCAATATTTCCCATTTTCATTACCCCCCTCCCACAACACTGGTGCCGTGACCAGGATCCTACGTTGTGTATGAATGTAAGTGCATGGCCTGCATGTATGTAATTGTAAGCATTAAAATGACTTATAGATGTAAACCATTTAAAAGGCTTACAATTCCAGGGGAACAAGTGCAGTAGTCTGCACTGACCTCTCAGCCAAGGAACCATATTGACAGGCACAGGGTGATGATATTATGGAGCCTAGGTGGTGTAATGGTTAGCAAACTAGCCCGGAATGGAAGAGGTGTGGGTTGAATCCTGATCTAGTCGTGATATTTCCCATTTTCATTAGAACGCATGCATCAACACACATACGCATGTACACACGCATGCACACGCATACACACACACACCTATATGTCACACACATACAGTGTGCACATAATCGACCCCTCCCACCGCACACACCAGAACCGACTTATGACAGTGTGCACTCATGACGACTTTATAGTGCTGCCTCACTGGGAGACCAGGCCACCAGCACCATGACCTGATATCCCAGTCAGTCACATTATCCTGACACTGAGCACACCAGTCCTTGCCATGTCCTAATAATGCTGAGCGCCTAGCTAGGGAGTATAAATTTTTAAGTCATTCGTTCGGAACCCCTGATCTCCCAAAACAGGAGACGGATGCTCAACTCATTCGGCCATCCCGTCTGGTCCCCCAGGGTTTGAACCCGTGGGTTCGAATCCCACGATCTACCAAAACCGGAGACCGGCGTTCAACTCATTCGGCCATCCCTCTGGTCAGGACGGGAGAGAGAGTGAGATACAGATAGAGATAATGAAAGAAAAAGACAGACAGAAAGAGACAGGAGAGCGACAGAGAGACCCGAAAATGATTCTTGGAAGCATATGGCAAGTTATGAATCCCCCTCATGAGGCCTGGAACTCTGAGTACGTCATTAAATCTAACCGGGCACCGTGGCCGAATCGGTAGAGCGTGGGCCTCGCGTGCGGGAGATCGAGAGTTCGGTTCCCAGTCGGGTCAAACCAATGACTTATAAAATTGATACTTGTCACTTCCTAGACTGGTGATCAGCATGAATAGGATAGGGCAAAGATTGATTAGCTCAGTGTCAGTGTCAGGATAATGTGACTGAGTGGACACTTTTACAAGTCATCACCCATGGTGAAATGACTTTAGATGTTGCAAGAACGTAAAAACTCAACCAACCAGGCAACCAACCAGGCAACCAACCAGGCAACCAACCAGGCAACCAACCAGGCAACCAACCAGGCAACCAACCAGGCAACCAACCAGGCAACCAACCAGGCAACCAACCAGGCAACCAACCAGGCAACCAACCAGGCAACCAACCAGGCAACCAACCAGGCAACCAACCAGGCAACCAACCAACCAACCAACCAACCAACCAACCAACCAACCAACCAACCAACCAACCAACCAACCAACCAACCAACAACCAACCAACCAACCAACCAACCAACCAACCAACCAACCAACCAACCAACCAACCAACCAACCAACCAACCAACCAACCAACCAACCAACCAACCAACCAACCAACCAACCAACCAACCAACCAACCAACCAACCAACCAACCAACCAACCAACCAACCAACCAACCAACCAACCAACCAACCAACCAACCAACCAACCAACCAACCAACCAACCAACCAACCAACCAACCAACCTAAAAATCTAAACCGAAAATCTGTATATTTTTACACAGGGTTCGAACCGCACAATCTACCAAAACTGCAGACGGACGCTGAACTCATTCAGCCATCCAGTCTGGTCCGGATGTGTCTGGGTGTGCATGAGTTAGTCTAGTTGTGTACTAGTCAGTGTGCGTGAATAGTAAGGCATTATAAGTTGTAAATAACCCTGAATTGAAAAATGGCTGGAAGACCAGTGCTTCGGCACTGACAAAAGACTTATTCAGCAGAATAAACATATTTACCAAAAAAATAAAAAAAGTTAGGTATAGCATTTGTCACAGATCCAGATAGTTGCCGGCGTGTGTCGAAGGGTGTGTGTGTGTCAAAGGGTGTGTGTCGGGGAAGGGGGGGGGGGGTGTAGCCGTATACGGTTTCTGAAAGCAGGTAGCATGGCTTCGCGCTGAGATTAACCAGAAGCGCACTGCCTACGTGAGTGTGTGTGTGTGCGGGGGTGGGGGTGGGGAGGAGTCGGTCTGAGCCTGCCTTTCCCGGAAGTGAAGCAGATGGTTAATGGTGGAGGAGCTCGTGTAAAAAGAAACAGCCTAGTTGGTGACAGACAGCCGGGCGTTGTCTTAGTAACTCAGTACCAGCTCAGCACCAGTCAAATAACTGGCTCAGCACCAGTCAATAACCAGCTCAGCACCAGCCAAGTAACCAGCTCAGCACCAACCAAGTAACCAGCTCAGCACCATCCAAATAACCAGCTCACCACCAGCCAAATAACCAGCTCAGCACCAGCCAAATAACCAGCTCAGCACCAGCCAAAGAACCAGCTCACCACCAACCAAGTAACCATCTCAGCACCATCCAAATAACCAGCTCAGCACCATCCAAATAACCAGCTTACCACCAGCCAAGTAACCAGCTCAGCACCAGCCAAATAACCAGCTCAGCATCAGCCAATAACCAACTCAGCTCACAACCAGCCAATAACCAACTCACCACCAGCCAATAACCAACTCACCACCAGCCAATAACCAGCTCACCACCAGCCAATACCCAACTCACCACCACCAACCAGCCAATAACCAGCTCACCACAATCCAATAAGCAACTCACCCCCAGCCAATAAGCAACTCACCACCATCAGCCAAAAACCAGCTCACCAATAATTCACAATTAGCTCACCACCAGCCAGTCACCAACTCACCACTAACACATCACCAACCAATAACAGCTCATCACCAACTCACTGCTAACTCACCACTAACACATCACCAGCCAATAACAGCTCATCACCAACTCACTGCTAACTCACCACTAACACATCACCAGCCAATAACAGCTCACCACCAACTCACTGCTAACTCACCACCAACACATCACCAGCCAATAACAGTTCATCACCAACTCACTGCTAACTCACCACCAACACATCACCAGCCAATAACAGCTCACCACCAACTCACTGCTAACTCACCACCAACACATCACCAGCCAATAACAGCTCATCACCAACTCACTGCTAACTCACCACTAACACATCACCAGCCAATAACAGCTCACCACCAACTCACCATCTACAGACTGGTCGAGGAGATTCGTCGTAACTGCACCACTTTACTGTGCCCCCACCCACCCCACACCCACCCACCCACCCACGCACACACATTTGGGGGCTCGGCTTACTAACGACTCTAATTTGACCTGAGTGCAGAGAAGTGTTTGAAAAACACCCATCCGGTTATCACTTTACAGGGTGCTTCTGGCTAGACGCCGTGCATCATCATTCCCATTATCATCACCATCGTTATTGATAATAATGTTATTGGTAATAATGTTAATAGTGTTTCTTCAATACACAGGCAGTCAGACTAAAATATGTCGTAAGGGGGTGATGAAAAAGGGAAATATTGCGCCTAGAGCAGGAATCGAACCCACATCTCTTTGCATTCGGGGCCAGTGTGCTAACCATTACACCACCTCGGCTCTCTGATGTCACCACCCTACCCACACCTACCTGTATATACGGCTCCTTGCCTGAGGTCAGTGCAGACTACCACACATATAACTAAAGATTGTTAAAACCACATCTTTCAACATTTTTCAAGAAGTGACACACTGTTAGAACTAGAAGGGTGGTAATGGTGGGTGCAGGGAGAGGGGAGGTGGGTGGTTTTGACGTTGAGAACTATTACCGACTTGTATTGTGACAGTGTGTACTCATGGTGACTTTATAGTGCTGCATCGCACTGGGATATGACACTACCACTACCCTGACTTGATATTCAACTCAGTCACATTATCCGGACACTTGTTTTCACAGCTGGGCAGCACTAGTTCAATTTGATTCGAATCTATTGAATTTTGTTTTAGTAATAATTTTGGTTTCGTTGTTGTTTCTTGCTTATTGGGTTGTAACTGTTTATAGACTGCAAACAGTCAAAATCCGGCTTTTACCTTACTTTGTGTCAGTCCAATTAAATTTTTAATTTTTAATTTTGTTTAAATTTGGACATTTCTATAATAACCTGTATATTTCATTAGTTGCTAGTAAAGCCTTAAGGTCTAACCATGCAGTTAAGCGCATAGATTTTGACAGTGTAAACAAAATCTAGTTACCTGTTTGTGTTGCACTAAGGAAATATACATACATACATACATACATACATACATACATACATATATACATATGGGTCATTCTCAGAAGTTGTGTACCAATAGTGTGACATCAGTACCACAAAATCAAAATGCTGCCAAAGTCCTATAAACAAGTTTCCTCAATGTGTATGTCCTTTTGCATCTGAATAATTGAAAATAAACATATTCTGGCATTTTTAAGTAGGTACAAATGATGCTCACACCCTATAAATAGCAGTATAGCATGGAAACCAATCTGACTCCAAAATCAAATATTTTCCACACAAAACTTGACATTTTTAGGACATTTCACATTCCACTTGCTTTATAAACAGTAGTAATAATAATTTGAAACCTCATTGCTATGGTTTTGGCTTATTTGTGAATATTAAAGAGAAAAGCAAAAAAATATTAGCACGGTAACAGTCAAAGTGGAAACAACAATTTTACACAAATGTTCGGCTCAAATTTCAATGTTTAGGGGCAATTTCAGGATTTATCTTTTACTATACCATAACTGGGTCCATGCATAGAGTGTCAAATGGTGAAAATAGTTCCTGTACTGTATCTGTACTCAGTGTTTGATACAGAGTTTCATAGTATTTGCAAGTGGAAACGAAATGTTATGATGTTAATGACTCCAGAAAAGGTTAACTATATCATAATTCTTTTAAATTTCTTTTTTAGAAATAAATGTCTTCAACTTAATGAAGACATTGTGTATGACCATTTGAAGTGAAATGAGCTGTTGTTCAGAGGTTTTCATTAAGTTTGTGACACTTTATTTTCAATGCTGTTGACAATGTCACAAATTAGTGATGTAATTTTCTATGTATTTAGCTACATCCATCCTAATAAGATACATAATACACAATATTAACATTTACTTTTGATCTAAAATATCTCCCACATTATTCGGCTAAATGATGAAATCTAAATATTGACACTCCAATAATGGGTTTCTTTGAAATATGCATTTCAAGTAGACTACCTCAAGTGGTACACAGTTTCTGAGAACGACCCATATATACATACATACATACATACCTACATACATACATACATACATACATACACACATACATACATATATACATGGTATTTAGCTTGGGTCTCTTCTTATTTTACACTTTTGCAACACTTGAGGTCATATCAGAACGGGAACAGACTGGTGCTGGCGTGAAGTCATGATGGCTTTATAGTGTTTCCCCACAGGGTTACCAGACTTTGGCCTGTCCCATATCCGAGCAATGCAGATTGCCAGGCAAAGTAAAAGAGCCATATCAATTTGACCTCAAATGTTACTAGGATCAAAAGAATCGACGACTTAAACTCGCAGGTAAAATCTCCGGGCATGTCCGTCTCCTGTTTTGGGAGATCGGGGGATACGAACCCATGGGTTCGTGGGTTCGAACCTGGTCGAATAAAAATAATGACTTAAAAATTGATACTTGTCGCTTCCTAGCCAGGCGCTTGGCATTATTAGGATAGTTGGCTCAGTGTCAAGATAATGTCACTGACTGGGATATCAGGTCATAGTGCTGGTGGCCTGGTCTCCAAGTGGGCAGCACTATAAAGTCGCCATGAGTGTGCACTGTCACAAGTCGGTACCCATCCTGATATGACTTTAGGTGTTGCTAGAACGTAAAACAACAACACACAAACTCATCTCACACAACGGGCTTGTTTACTAGTTGCCATGCGACCACGAGGCCGTATGCATTACAAAATGGTTTAAATAAAGAGCTTACTCACATAATTTCATACCTACTATTCTCTGTTAACCTCCTACTGGAGGCCGAGCTGATCATATAGCATTAATTATGCAGTGAGGCTCATTAAGCCCAGTAAAATACACGTTATGGGGCTGTCACATTACGACGCATCGCGCAAACATACGGCGACGTATGTGATTTTTTGCCGCTATGTCGGGATAAGTCATCATGCGCTAGGGATGCGTTACCCATGCATTAGGCGCATGTTGGTATATGTCAATGTACGTTGACGTTGGTCAACATACGGCATCGCGCGTCAGCGAAGTTTTGTGCATGCACAAAACTTTTGACGTATGACAACGCATGGGTGCTTACGTTACGCCTACGTTAGGCGGACGTTGAGATATGTTAGACGCGCATTGGAGGAACGTTGTTCTTACATTGTCCTGTGTTGACTTTCGTTCCTCTGACGGAAAGCGTTCAGTCATCGCGTTGGCAACGTAACTCCAACATATATCGACATTGTTCTAACGTATGCATAACGTATGGTCAATGCGCGGTTGGCGTTTCTCAACCGTGTCTCGACATATTTGACGTACAGGGCGTGAGTCTGGCACTCGCTTAACATATATAATGTTCGCCGGCGTTCTGCGAACGTCCTATGAGTGTTTTGTGGGTGCCCCACCCACGTTGCATGTGTTACGCCAACGTCGCGCACGCTGGCACAACGCCAAAATGTGCTGGACTGTCATTGGACATGCGTTGCTCATGCGCTGGCACTACGCTCTCATACGTTGTGCAACACATTTAACGGTCGCGAGCAGAATGTTGGGAGCGCGTTATGCCAAACACTAGATGAACGCCGCATGTGCGAGAGGCACATTAGCCACATGTTGTGCCAAACTTTTTTTGTTTTTCTCTCTCATGCATCGACATACGTTACCACTACGTCGGACCGTCCACTATGTTGCACTGACATCCAACTTTTCCCCCCGCACCGAAAAGTTTGACACATCTCGATGTAAAAAAGTGATTTTACTCGTTGGTGGCGTGCTTGCGAGATGCGCCGCAATGTGACAGGGCCTTTAGTGATCTCATTAGTGGACTTGTGGCCAGTCATCTTATAAGGAGGGTTAGGTTAGATTGCGAGAAGTGGGAGCGGGGAGAACGGAGGAGGGGTGGAGCTAGGGGTGATGGAGGTGAGGGAGGGAGGGGGATGGTGGTGAGGGAGAGAGAGGGGGAGAGTGTGAGGGAGGGTGGTGAGAGAGGGAGGGGGGAAGTTGGTGAGGGACGGAGGGCGAGGGGTGTGAGGGAGGGAAAGGGGAGGGAGGGGAAGGAGGGGGGGGGGAACAAAGGAGGTAGGGGGAAGAATGGAGGGGGAAGAAGGGAAAGAGGGGGGCGGAGGAATGGATGGACGGAAGAAGGAAAGGAGGGAGGGAGGGAGGGAGGGATGGGAAGATAAACTGCTTCTTAACCTGTCTAAAATCCACTACACAATAAAACCTCTCTAAATCCACCGACCATGGGACTGATGTTAAATGGTCCACTTATGGATGGGTGGTGGTCGGCTTAGGGAGTTTTTAAAAATTGTAACAATAGTATTGTATGGGTGATCATTTTGGACCCAAATAAAGCTATTGATAGAGGGGAGTGGTCGATCTTTGGAGGTGGTCACTTAGAGAGGTTTTACTGTAACAGATTGAGATGGCAGGTGTCCCACAAGGTAGGCTACAAGGATCCATGACCTTCAGTTCAGGTCAACCAAGTGTCTGTGTGTATGTGTCATACTGTAAGCAGCCATGTATGCATTTGTGTGTCGCATTGTAGGGTCTAGGGTGTCTCCAAGCATCAGCAAATCGAGGTTACTTCCACGTATTTCTAAACGGGACTGCAACAGGTTGAAAAGTCTAATCCACTACACCACTCGTCGTGGTCGCCAGTTTTGTAAAGTTCAATGCTTGAATATGTGGCTATGCAGGCAGGCTATGCTGAAATCAATACAGGCAAAGAGAAAGGAAGAGTATAAATTGTAAAGAAGAAGAGATAGTCCAGCCCTCTGGTTTATTATTTATATAGTTACATGGGTTCATTGTAGAGTATCACCCCACCCCTTTCCCCCAATGGGAAAGAAGCATTCATGGCCATACCAATAGGGATCCAGCATTCCTGGTCCCCATGGATACCAGTGGTCTTCCCACCACCACAAGCTGTATGGCCCCATGGCCACCACCAACCTTGACCTTTGAGTGTGGTGATCCCTATCCCTGCAAAGAGGGTAGGACCTGAGTGCACTCACACCCAGACCTGCCAGCACCACTATGTCTATATACATCCCACGCAGGCACCACCAACTCATACATATATATATATATACATGCGCCTGGTCACGTACACCGATCAGTAATAGAACATTTGCATTCCCCCTATGTTGAATATCGGAATATTTGACAAGGTAATGCATAGTTGAGGAGAGAGTGGGGGGTGGGGTGGGGTGGTGAGGGAGGAGGTAAAGAGAGGGAGGTGGGGGTGAGGAGAGGGGATGGAGATGAGAGGGAGGGAGAGTTTGGTTGGTTGTTGGAGTTTTACGTCCTGGCAACATATCAGGATGGGTCATATCATATCAGGACATTTCTATAACAACGTGTTTATTTCATTAGTTGCTAGTAAAGCCTTAAGGTCTAACCATGCAGTTAAGCGCATAGATTTTGACAGTGACACACACCTACACCCCCCCCCCCCACACACACCACACACCTACATCCGCACCACACCCCTAAACCCTCACCACACACCTACACCCCAACCACACACACACACCTACACCCCCACCACATCCCTAAACCCCCACCACACACGCTACACCAGACCCTAAAACCTCACAACACACCTACACCCCAACCACACACACACACCACATCCCTAAACCCCCCCCCCCCCACACACACACCTACCCCCCACCACACCCCTAAACCCTCATCCCACACCTACACCCCAACCAAACACACACACACCACATCCCTAAACCCCCACCACACACCTACACCAGACCCTAAACCCTCACAACACACCTACACCTCAACCACACACACACCACATCCCTAAACCCCCACCACACCTACCCCCCACCACACCCCTAAACCCTCATCCCACACCTACACCCCAACCAAACACACACACCACATCCCTAAACCCCCACCACACACCTACACCCCCACCACACACCTACACCCCCACCACACCCCTAAACCCTCACCACACACCCACCACACACCTACACCCCCACAAAACACGCCCACCAAACACCACCACCATACATATACACCACCAAAACACATACCACACACCTAAACCCTCACCACACACCTACACCCCCACCACACAACTACACCCCCACCACACACCTACACCAACACCACCCACACCACACACCTACACCACCACACACACCACACTCCTACACCTCCACCACATCCCTAAACCCTCACCACACACCTACACCCCCACCACACACCTACACCACACACCTTCACCCCCACCACACCCCTAAGCCATCACCACACACCTATGCCCCCACCACACAATCACACCACACACCTACACCCCCACCACACCCCTAAACCCTCACCACACACCTACACCCCAACCACACAAACACACACCACATCCCTAAACCCCCACCACACACCTACACCCCACCACACCCCTAAACCCTCACCACACACCCAACACACCTACACCCCCACCACACACATACCTACACCCCCACCACATCCTTAAACCCCCACCAACACACACACACCTACACCCTTCTATCCAACCATGATGGCCGACTTGGACCGGGAACGGGTGCTGCCACCAAGTGTAAAGTGAGAGAACTGGCTCATGAAAGCTCCCCATTGCACAGCATACTACTAATATAAGGATATATGTTAGTGTCATGGGGGTGATGAAAATGGGAAATATTGCGCCTAGAGCAGGACTCGAACCCACATCTCTTTGCATTCCGGGCCAGTGTGCTAACCATTACACCACACAGGCTCCCTGATCTCAACACACTACCCATGCCTACCTGTCTATGCGGCTCCTTGCCTGAGAGCTCAGTGCAGACCACTACACTCATCCCCCTGGAATTGTAAGTCTTTTAATGCTTACAATTACATACATACAGGCAATAACATACATACACAGGGTAGGTTCAACAACCATACAGCGAGTAGCTTGTATAGGATCCTGGTCATAGCACCAGTGTCATGGGGGGGGGGTGATGAAAATGGGAAATATTGCCCCTAGACCGGGACTCGAACCCACATCTCTTTGCATTCCAGGCCAGTGTGCCAACCATTACACCACCTAGGCTCGCTGATATCAACACACTACCCATGCCTACCTGTCTATGCGGCTCCTTGCCTGAGAGGTCAGAGCAGACCACTATACTAGTATCAATCAATCAATAGTTCCATCCTCTAGTCGAGGGTTGGATGCAATGGTTCTCCACTTGTCCCGATGTTGTGCTGTTCTGATAGACTGTGAATAATTCAAGCCTGTCCACTGTGAAATATTTGTAAACCATGATGTTCTTGGTCTCCCTCTCCCTCTGCTGCCATTCACCTTCCCTTCCAACAATGTATGGTATATTGAACTCTGACGAATGATGTGGCCAAAATAAATAAGTTTCTTTGTCTGTATAGTGGCAAACAAGCTTTTCTTATTTTTAATTTTTCTGAGAACTTCTTTGTTGGTGATCTTCTTTGTCCATGATATTTTCATCATCCTTCGATAAGTCCACATCTCAAATGCTGCTAAACGTTTGTACATTTTCTTAGAGATTGTCCATGTCTCTGCCCCATACATTAGAGTAGACCACACATAACACTGAAGAATACGCTTCCTTGTTTGTATTAATATCTTACTTGATGTTAACACTCTATACATTTTGCAGAATGTTGTTCGGGCTATTGTTATCCTTCTTTTAATTTCTTCCTCACATCTCCCATCATTTGTAATCTTTTGTCCGAGATATATGAATTCGGATACTTGTTCTATGTTTGTGCCATCTATGGTTATATTGACATTTGGTTTATCTGTCTTTTTACTTATAACCATTGTTTTGGTCTTCCTGGCATTCATCTTCATGTTGAATAGTATTCCAGCTTTATTGATTCTATTCACTATATCTTGTAGGTTTTTCTCACTGTCTGCTAGTATTACACTGTCATCGGCATATCTAAGATTGTTGACGTTCATGCCACCTATTGTCACTCCCTTGCAATCTTCAATGTGTCTGAAAATCATCTCTGTGTACAGGTTAAATAGACATGGTGACAATACACACCCCTGTCAAACTCCTCGTTTAATCATAACTTCATCCGATAGGCCCTGCTCCATTTTTATAAATGCACGTTGTGTCCAGTATAAGTTCACAATTAGTTTAATGTCTTTGCCATTGACACCAATATCTTGTAAACATTTGATTAACAGTTCATGATTGACTCGGTCAAAGGCCTTCTCATAGTCAATAAAGCAGGCATAAACATCCTGGTTCACTTCACAATAATGTTCACAAATCATTCTCATATTGAAAATCCCTTCACGTGTACCTCTTCCAGATATAAACCCACTTTGTACGTTACTGATTTGTTCTTCAATTTTCTGTCTGTTTCTCAGTAAAATTATTGTCAGGATCATCTTCAACATATGACTCATCAGGCTTAGTGTTCTGTACTCAGTACACAATGTTGGTTTTAGCTTCTTTGGGAGTCGTAAAAATATGGATTCATTCATATTCAATGGTATAAATCCAGTCTCATAGATGTCAGCTACTAGCTTATGAATGATTTGAATCCCCACTTCATCTAGTCCTTTTATCATTTCTGATGTTATCTGGTCACTTCCAGGAGCCTTATCTGCCTTTAGATCATTGATAGCCTTCTCAACCTCTGATACTAATATAATATTCCCATCTTCTTTCTCAATTGTGGGTGGGTTCCCTCTGTCATCATTGTATAGTTCGTTTACATATTCTTCCCATCTGGACTTTATTTCATCTTCTTCAAAGAGCATTTTGCCGTCTTTGTTTTTGATACATTTACTGCTTCTCTGTCTGTATCCTTGACCTGTTATCTCTTTCACTTTCTTGTGCATCTCTCTTGAACGATGTTGAGACTCAAGTTGTTCCACTACTTCACACTTCTTATTCCACCATTCATCTTTAGCTTTTTTGCATTCATCTTCTATTTCATTCTTCAGGTGTTTGTATTTAGGTGGATCAGTGGTTTTCACTTTCTTCCTTTCTGCCATCTTTTCTAGTATGGTTTGCGTCATCCATGATTGGTTTGTCTCTCGTTTTTTATTTGGTAACACCTCCTCTGCTGACTTGACCATGCTTTCTCTGAGAGCTTCCCATTCCATTTCAATGTTGTTATACTCTCTCTGAGGAGTTTCTTCATTCATCAGTACACTGAATTTGTTATGAACAGAGACATTATACTTAGTTCTGTATTTTGCATCTTTTAACATGTTCATATCCATTTGAATGTTGTTTTTAATTTTGTTCTGCTGTTTCAATTTCAGTATACTAGTATAAGAAAACTATTTAGGATAATTGCACGGCATATTACTAATATAAGAAAATTGCTGATGCAGTAGTATGAGATGAAAGCGAGATGACATGAATGACAAGATAAAACTTCAAACATTGAAGAATCAATATAGACTATTTAAGACTCAAGTTATTATAGCACCAATTATTACATTAATATATTGAAGGGAGGATGTATGTATACACGTATAAGTTAGTATAAGATTTGGCCACTAAGGCATGAACCAACCTGCCCAGGAGGTTAATGGATAATCAACAACTTACTTAACCAATGCCATAACAGAGACTTCCATAAGGTATCAGGATAACAAACAATGTAAAAGGATAAGATAAAATTTCAAATGTTGACTTACCAATACGTATAATGGTAAGACTCAACTTATTGTAACAGCAGTTATTACCCTTAGATATAAAGGGGAAGATGTAACATATGTCATGCTAGTGTAAGGACATCAGAGAACAATAATGTTAACTGGATCCTGAGTCGTTGACACGTCTCTAAAGCATAGATTGTTTAATTGTTGGGTCTTCATGTCCTAGCAATATTTAAGGTCATAACAGGACGGGTACGAACTTGTGACAGTGCACACTCAGGACGACTTTGTATAGTGCTACCCTATCGGGAGAATGGGCCACTAACACCATGGCCTGATATCCCACTCAGTCACATAGGCACTATACCTGGCGGGGTGGCCCAATCGGTAGAGCGTGGGCCTCGCGTGTGGGAGATTGGGAGTTCGGTTCCCGGTCGAGTCAAAACAATCACTTTAAAATTGATATTTATCACTTCCTAGCCTGGCGCTCTGCATTAATAGGATAGGACAAGGACTGGTTAGCTCAGTGCCAGGATAATGTGACTGAGTGGGATATTGGGTCATGGTTCCAGCGGCCTGATTTCCTAGTGGGGCATTACTATAAAGTCGCGATGAGTGCGCACTGTCACAAGTCGGTATCTATCCTGATATGACCTTAGATGTTGCCAGGACTAAAAACTCCAACAACCAACCAACCATAGGCACTATGAAACAAGTCACTTCTTCCCCCAGGTATAAAGGTACATACCTGCCAACTTTTGTTAAACGAAAATCCTAATAATAGAAATCCATCCGAGCGAAGCGAGGCGTGCAAGCGTTCTAGGGGGGTCTGGGGGCATGCCCCCCCCCCCCGGAAAAATACATAAAAAATGGTGATAATAGAAATCCATCCGAGCGAAGCGAGGCGCGCAAGCGTTCTAGGGGCCCCCCCCCGAAAAAATTTGAAAAATACATAAAAAATGGTGCATTCTGGTGCATTTTCAGAGACATTTTAGGCACATTATTAAAGAAATTATTACCAGTTGAAAAAGCGGAATAATATGTTTATAATTCGTAATGCGGAATGAGAATAAAAAAATCGTAATTATTCCGCCAAAATCGTAATAGTTGGCAGGTATGAAGGTACACCATACAATTTTTAAAAACCACAAAAACAAGTATGGACAAGAATACAAGAGAACGCGCGCGCGCACACACACACACACACACACGCGCGCACGCACACACACAGTCTTGCAATATTAAATAACTGTAGAATTGATTTACTTCAGTTATCTAGAATCTGTATATTTCACAAAGTGTGCAGAACAGAATCAATGCTAAGATCTCTTACAGGAATATTAAACTGTTAACGCAAAGCAAAGTAGGTTTGTCACTTTTATGTTTCCAACTACCAAGAATTGAAAGTATTCTGTATAAAGGCCCTGTCACACATCACTGGATTGGGGGGAAACGGAAAGAAACCAAACAAAGTTTGTTGATATCCGGCAAAGTCTGGTTTGTGTCCGTACACGTTTTGAACATGCACAAAACTTGGAACGGATGCTGCCGGATTGACATCTACGGTTCTTGTCCGGTTTGAGTTTGTTTCGTCTGTTGACTACCCGTTCATATCCGTTTCATGTTTAAATAGGCACTAATAGACAATATCCACAACACATGCGACATCAGACGGCGATGACGAACACTACGGTTGTGTGACTGTTGCCACAGCGCATACAAAAGCTATGGAAATGACTAACTTTCAAATGCACATATATGTCAGTCAAATTTTGGGATATTTTGAAAATTCCAAAAGTATATTGTTTTTGTATCATTGGAGCTTTTAATAGACTATTAATACACAATATCCACAACGCATGTGAGATCTGACAGCGACGATGAACACTATGGTTGTGGGACCGTTGCCACAGCACATGCGTGGGAGTATCGTGTATTCCGATGCCATTTTGTATTGCGTTAAATTCCTGGTACCTCAATTCATTTATACATAGACCGGACGTAGTGGCCGAATCGGTAGAGCGCAGGCTTCCCGTGTGAAAGATAGTTGGAATCCTGGCCGAGTCAAACCAATGACTTACAAAATTGATACTTGTCACTACCTAGCCTGGTGATGGGCATTACTAAGATAGGGCAAGGGCAACATAGGAGGTCATATCAGGATGGGTACCGACTTATGGCAATGTGCACTCATGGTGACTTTATAGTGCTGCCCACAGGGAAATCAAGCCACCCCACCATGACCCGATATCCCATTGAGTGACATTATCCTGACACTGAGCTAACCAGTCCTTGCCCTATCCTATTAATGCAGAGTGCCAGGCTAGGAAGCGACAAGTATCAATTTGATAAGTCATTGGTTTAACTCGACCGGGAACCCAACTCTCGATCTCCCTCACGCAAGGCCCGCGCTCTACCAATTCAGCCACCGCACCCGATTCTCCACAAGTTGATTCATACCAAAGACCATATAATACCAAGGCATTTTTTTGCCCTAATTTATACTAGGTTGCCATTCTCCCTTACTTATGGTAGAAGTGAATCTTTTATCTAGAATGTATAGGGAGAGGTCAGGAGATGAACACGCTCCAGTTACCAGTGGGACCCTTATGCACTACGCAGGTTGTTCAACTCTCCTGAAAGCTGCATAACTGATCTAATTTTCTAAAAACCAGGCGGGGTGGCCGAACGAGTAGAGCGTCCGTCCCCTGTTTTGGGAGATCGGGAGATCTGTCTCCATGAGTTTTGGGGTTCGAATCCTGGTCGAGTCAAACCAATGACTTGAAAATGTATACTTGTCACTTCCTAGCCAGGCGCTCGGCCTTATTAGGATAGGGCAAGGACTGGTTGGCTCAGTGTCAGGATAATGTGACTGAGTGGGATATCAGGTCATGGTGCTGGCAGCCTGGTCTCCCAGTGGGGAAGCACTATAAAGTCGCCATGAGTGTGCACTATCACAAGGTGATATAACTTTAGAAGTTGCCTGGACGTAAAAAAATCCCAAGAACCAACCAACCAACCAACCAACTACCTAGCCTGATGCTTTGCATTTTTGAGGATAGGGAGCTAATATATCTTCAGTATTAGGCCTTATAAATATAATAAGTCACTTCAAACTTAAAGGAAAGTGTATTATAATGCTCAACCTGATATAATTACTTCTTTTTTTTTAATTGCATAAACTGAAACCAATAGGACTATGCAAACTTGCATAAAACTTGCATAAAAGCATAACATTGTCAAAAGGAAAACACCTATCTAGATTTGAACATGCATATAGCCAACTTAGATACAGGTGCGTTTGTTAAGTATTTGTTGCAGCATAGAAAGGTGTACTAAGTCAATTTAATTGAACCTGTTACTGTTGAAGCCTATGGGATCAGAGTTTTGGCAAGCACGCCAGAATTAATGTAGCATGTTCACACTTCAAATATCTCCAATGTTAGACATTTTAAATCAAGGTTACTTCAAGCTTATGTAAGATAGATTATAACGATCACGCTAATATATTTACCTCAGAAAATGATAGAAACTGAAAACCCTAGGACTATGCAACTTTAAGCTATCTATTTGTCCTGCTAGCGTCGCCATAAGTATATAAGCCCTCCTCTTTACTCCCCCCCCCCCCCCCAACCCACCTCCTATCCTCTTCTACCCCCCCCCCCCCCATTCCCACTCCTAATAAATAATTTACATAACTCCACATTGATTCTTTATTTTTATAAGCGGGATGTCTGAATGGGTTGAGCATCCGCCTCCCGTTTTGGTAGGTCATAGGATTTGAACCCTGGGCGAGTCAAACCAATGACTTTTAACATTGATACTTGTCGCTGCCGAGCTTGGCATTCAGTATTACTAGGATAGGGCAAGGAGCAGTGAAATGAGGGAGACCCATTTGTCGGCAAATGAAATTTTCCCAGCTTAATCAATTAATGTACACAAAATTGTACATCCGCTGATCACCCGTAATTCTCTAGCAGTACCAAGCTTAATAAAGGGAGTCATCTGCTTTTTTCGTGAAAGCCCAAATATAAAAATTGCTAAAATAGCGGAAACACAAATGCCTTCGATTCCTGAATGATTGACCTAGGGCGTATTCGATTAATCAACTTGGGTCACCCGAGCCACTTTTTGGCACATGCGCAGAACCTACAACCTCGGGTGTTTTTTTTCTCTTAAAGATTTATACTGCCTATCATGGATAAGTCTGAATAGACTTGTTTTCAGCATTAGACAGTTTGGCGATAGAAAGCCCGAGCCTACACTTTTACTGACCTAAGGGATTTTTAACCTCCCACACCACATAGACATGGTATGAGAGCAACTGGCCTTTGATGATGCTGTAAGTTATCCACAGCGGTGGAAATCCAAATTGGCAGAGGTGGGGGCACAGGGATTCGAACCACCGACCCTCAGATTAGGAGTCTGACCAGAAAAAAGTCAAGACACTCTAACCACTCAGCCACAGAGAACACCACGTTGCATAATTGAAGACACTCAGGGTGAAAAAAATGGTGGCTTAATCCAAAACTTTTCTCTCTTTTTTTGTTAATAACCGATATAGCTACAGCAAAATAGGATTTAAAGTATTTTATGATTGCATAGTTTAGATAAGTTTCCATTTCATTAATCTGGGTTATTTAAAAAGAAACCACATTAAAACACACACATAGGACTTGTACTGCTCCAGGACGGTACCAGCACAAATGTGACGTCATCGCTCCTAGCAAACCCGAGCAAAGACGTGGGTTACTGGGGTCGGGTCGTTTTGCACACAACACTCCACTCGCGGTGTTCGATTTGAAATTCTAGTAACTCGGGTGACCCGAGTCGCCCGGGTCGTGTTAATCGAATATGGCCCTAATAGTAACCCCCCCTCCATCACACCAAACTTGGTCTCACTAGGTTCTTGAAAATGTTGCTGAACGGACTCACTGTGTGTGAACGGAATGGATGTAGTAGCAACTTTTTACGGTCTTTTTACTAACAGAATGAACAGGCTAGACCGGAATGGTGTTCCAGAACTTTGAGCATGCCCAAATTTTCTTGCAGCCACATTCTACCGTGACCACAGCCCGGTTTAGAACATGGTCGGACGTTTTGAGAACTAGTTTGGTGTGATTGGGGTGTAATGAACACTATCGAACATGGCCGGGTAGCACTGTTATTGGATCTGCTGCCTTTTGTATGTACTTACCCAAAATAACCACAAACAAAAACAAAGACAGAGCGGAACAGGTTGCATACACTTTTCCTACAACGCCGAGCCACCCTCGTTCCGCTGAGGCCCTGATTTGAGGACTGTGTCCAAAGTGATTGATTAGGTAACCGGTTTTGTTCTACCACAATTAATTAACTTTGGCGATGAGATTGACATTTGAGTCTTAGAATGGCCATTGGAGGCTGTTCTATTAAAAACCATAATAATGGCGTGGGCCCTTATTTTCAACCATGATCACGACTGAGCGCCAAAGAGCATGACCCCCTAGCGGATTAGGCGGGAACTACACATGGCTGAAGAGCCGGACATGGCTGGTCATCAGCGACCTGTGTTTGACTCTGTATTCCTTTATAGGTTGGTTGTTGGAGTTTTACGTCCTAGCAACATCTGAGGTCATAATCATATCAGAACAGGTATCGACTTGTGACAGTGCACACTCATGGCCACTTTATAGTGCCACCCCACTGAGAGACCTGGCCGCCAGCACCATGACCTGATATCCCACTCAGACACATTATCCTGACACTGAGCCAACCAGTCCTTTCCCTATCCTATGACATTAGATGTTGCCAGGACGTAAAACTCCAACATCCATCCATCTCATTTACTTGTGGGTTTCCCTAGACAATTCTCACGTCGGATTTCCCTTTTTTTTAGGGTGTATCGATGAATGAATATCTCATTGTTAGCTTTTGGAATTCAGTGCAAAATTAGCTCGGATTACTTCTAAGAAATCTGGATGAGCGAAAAGGAATTCAGTCCAGGACTGAACACAGTAGATAGTTGGTATTTGTTTTGTGGCACCAGAATTACACTAGCTATACCTGTGTAGTACTAATAGTCTGCACTGACCTCTCAGGCAAGAAGCCACATAGACAGGTAGGTGTGAGTAGGGTGATGACATCAGGGAGCCTGGCTGGTGTAATGGTTAGCACACATGCCTGAAATGCAAGGGGTGTGGGTTCGATTCCCACTCTAGACGCAATATTTCCCATTTTCATCACACCCATGACACTGGTTGCCCTGACCATGATCGTGTACAAGCTATGCACTGTATGGTTGTTGGACCTACCCTGTGTATGTATGTATATATATAAAGCGCATTGCCTGTATGTATGCAATTGTAAGCATTAAATGACCATTTAAAAGAATTACAATTCCAGAGGGACGAGTGTAGTAGTCTGCATTGACCTCCCAGGCAAGGAGCCGCATAGATACATAAGCGTGGATAGGGTGGTGACATCAGGGAGCCTAGGTGTTGTAATGGTTAGCACACTGACCTGGAATGCCCATTTTCATCACCACCCCCCCGCCCCCAACGAGACCTGTAACATCCAACTGGATAGGTAGACACAGGGTAATCAAGCTCAAGCGCATGAGAGAGCGAACCTTGCCAGAAGGAATATACACACGCTGTCCCTGATGTACACCAGGACAAAGGATCAGCAGTACATAGACCATGTGAATAGATGCACACGTTCCAACCAGTGGTCCACAACTGGTTCATCAAAGGCTGTGGCATGTGCTGTCCTGTCAGTGGGAAAGTGCATATAAAAGACCCCTTGGTGCGTATCGGAAAGAGTAGCCTATGTGGCGGCAGCAGGTTTCCTCCAAATAAATATGTCAGAATGACCATATGTTTAATGTCCAATAGCCGATGATACAAATCTAGGTGCTCTAGAGGAATCATTAAATAAAAGAAGCTTTACTTTTTGCTTTCCTCAGAGGGTCTGAACCATTCTCAAAACAGGCCTCAAAAGGCAGCTATCTGTACAGGTAACACAATGTGGAATGAACTACCACACTCCCCTCCCCATCAGAAGAGCACCAACATACCTTGGCTTCAAGTCATTGCGCACTTTTATCTTGCTAGACTGGCAGCACTATAAAGCTGCGTAGTCCGATGAAAGCATCAGATTTTCAAAACCGAAACACTTATAAATCTAGATTTGATTATACGTATCCAACTTAGATACTGGTGCACATATTAAGAGAATATGCAGTGAATTGAATAGCGTGGTAGTAGGTACTCCAAAGTGATTTCTATTTTCAACAGGTCAGTATTACATCTTATATATCTGTACAGATCTTTTAAATTGGATCTCGGTGATATAAAAATCATTTAGATCGATTGAATAGCTGCAAAGTTATGAGTGTTTAAAGATTTATTTTCTTGCCCCGATTTATGCACATTTCCAAATTAGCCAAATCTTGGATTTAATGGCCCTGTCACACTACGACGTGACTACGTCAGCGTAACCACAACGTGAAAATAATGATATCACGTCGAAGTTATCGGCGTAATATGCAAATTGTGGACGTGAATGCAACGTAGTTGACGTGAGCGTAACGTGAAAGTAACGTGGGTGTACGTCGTGACGTTAGCTGTAACGTGACAACGTTAGAGGGGAGGGGTAATTGGCGACGTGACCGGGCGTTAGTGTAACGTGAGCGTAACGTCGCCGTAACGGGTGTGACGTGAACGTAACGTGACCGTAACGTGACCGTAACGTGACCGTAACGTGACCGTAACGTGACCGTAACGTGACCGTAACGTGACCGTAACTGTGACCGTAACGTGACCGTAACGTGACCGTAACGTGACCGTAACGTGACCGTAACGTGACCGTAACGTGCAAAACGCTGCCCACACGTTGCTCCCACCCGGGCCGTCGGTCTGATGTGACATAACGTGACTCTAACGTCATTTACGCTGCTATAACGATCGCGGAACGTCAACCTAACGTCATTGTCACGTCATCCCAACGTAACGGCTTCACGTTGAGATACGTTGAAAGTTTTGAACAGGTTTCAAAACCTCGACGCGCGCCGACGTAACACGACGTAACATGACGTAGCTCGACGTCACTCTAACGTCATTATGACGTCATCATAACGTGACCCAACGTACGGCAACGTAATGACGAAAAATCATCACGTTAGGCTCACGTTGGCTCGTTACGTCGTAGTGTGACAGGGGTATTAGGGTCCCACCTGGAAGCTATTTTGCATATGATTTGTCCAATATTAAAGAATCTCATTCTCTATAGTACAAATAAGAAGCTCAATTTTTTACAGACCATCACTGTTAGTATTCTTTCTGAAATTTCATGTCAAACTTGCTAAATTCCTTAATTTCCAGCAACCACCAATAATAAATTCAGTAAAATATAGAAAAATAGCATAACTCCCATTCTAATTGTCCTATCACAGCAGTCTTTATACCAAAATAACCAGAATCAAAAGCTCTACATGATGACATAATGTTCTAACTGATCAGAGAAAGAAAGACAACATTCAATTTTAGGCATCGCGAGCTGACAATAAAATTAAGAAAAATAGCATAACTCCCATTCTAATTGTCCTATCACTGCACTTTTTATACCAAAATAACCAGAATTAAAAGCTCTACATGATGACATCATTTTCTAACTGATCAGAGAAAGAAAGACAACATTCATGTTTAAGCATCGCGAGCTGACAATAGCCAAATTCTTGCAGCAGTCACTTCTCAGACCACGCTTGATGCACATGATATAAATCTCAACCAAATATTGTTCTGGTTAGGTAGAGGAAGACTTAAGCTTTCTGATGATATAATTTTCAAAACGATCCTGATCAATTTTCAAGGAGGATTAATGTCTTAATGTTTTCACTCCTTCAGTTCAATCAAATTTCCCACTCAGAAACACTCATGCTTGATATGCTAATGAAGCCTAGATTCTTCTCTATCTTTTATTGGTGGTTATTTTTAGCTCAGGTCAATGTACTCACCAAGCCATCAAGTTTAGGGAAGGGAGTAGCTCAGACTGCATGAAAACAAAATCGGCGAGCATGCTCAGAGCTGCCGATGGTACCCACCAAGAAGTGTCCATTGACTGTGATTTATTTCATAATGATGATTAAACACCAGACACCCTAAAAGGGAAAAGAACAAGCTTTAATTTGATCTAACTCTTATTTCAAACCAAGCAGAATTAGTGGAGATTCAAGCCTTTTTAAAACGGTTAAAATAGGTCAAATTTCGCGCTGCGGACACCGTATATGCCGACTTTGGAGTACCTAGTGGTAGCCAAATCGGTTAGAATGCAGGCTTCCCGGCCGGACGGTAGGAAGTATGAATCCCAGCCGAGTCAAGTCAATAACTTACTAAATTGATACCTGTCGCTACCTAGTCTGGTGCTCGGCATTACTAGGAAATGGCAAGAACTGGTTAGCTCAGTCAGTGTCAGGATAATGTGACTGATTGGGAAATTAGGTCATTGTGTTGGCGGCCTGGTATCCCGATGGGACAGCAGTATAAAATCACCATGCATGCACACTGTCACAAGTCGGCACCCTTCCTGATAGGACCTTAGACGGATGTCAAACCCCAACAAAACAAACTACATACAAAATACACCAGGAGGGTAAGTTCAGTAGTTAAGTCGAAGTAATAATAGTAGCCTACATTGCATACCCTGCCACCAATTCGGGACACTGCCTAATCCAGAGATCAAGTCAAATCAATGACTTTAAAATTGATACTTGTCGCTTCCTAGCCGAGCGTTTGACATTAATAGGATACGGCAAGGACTGACTAGCTCAGTGTCAGGATAATGTGGCTAAGTGGGATATCAGGTCATGGTGCCAGCGGCCTGATTTCCCAGTAGTGCAGCACTATGAAATCGCCATGAGTGTGCACTGTAACAAGTCGGTATCCATCCTGATATGACCTTAGATGTTGTCAGGATGTAAAACTCCAACAACCAACCAAGCCTAGACCACATGAAGCCAATTAACTACCTTCCAGAGGTGCCATCTGCAAGCCCGCTTGCCACTGGCTACGCAGTTATATGGTTCTATAGACCGGGTCATAAAATAGGACGATATGATCTCAACCTGACGAAGACACTTGATCACATCTGGGCCCGTATGCAGGAGTCAGTGTTAGCGGGGTTTGGTGTTAGAGCCTGTTACCGTTTAGCTATCACCGATGTCGGGAACTGTGTCAAGTCGTATGCAGGAGCGCGTAACACTTACATTATAGCTAAATGTGAAGTTATTTATAGATTTGGGAATTCCCTCGAGTCAACAATATGAATAACGCCGACAATGCGGTGACGGCGTTAATATCGGTTCGAATTTAGGGTTAAATTGATAAGATTTCACTTATTGCGTATGTAATTCTGTTAAATATGACAGCATTGAATAGATTTGGGCCTGTGCCGGCGCCGGCGATTTGCGACAGTATGGATATCGACGTCGATGCGGCGGCAGCGATTTGTTTACTTTACATTTGTCGATTCGAAAATATAAATATTAATATCGCCGCCGCCGTTGCGGCGGCAGCGTTAATCTCGCTTCGATTCTAGCGTTAATTTAATCAAATTTCACTCTTTGACTGTGTAACTTTGTTAAATATGACACCATTGAATAGATTTGATACCTTACACCGCTGTAAACTAGCTAAATTTCTGGTTTACCTTAACCTAGGTTAAGCTTCTGGTGTTAGACCTAACACTGACTTGTGCATGCCATTTTTCGCCGCTAAACCGGAATTCCCGCCAAACACCGTTTTGCCTCGCTAACACTGACTCCTGCATACGGCCCCTGGCCTCAATCTCTATGTTTTCCTCGTCACACACAATTACCCCCTACCACGCAAAGGTATTCTGTGTATAGACTAGTGTCGGCTGTAATGTAGCAGACAGGCTTCTAGTAACCAAGGAGCAACCTTCACCTCACTGCTAAACTACACTAACACTTCTCTAACCGACCACCTCCACAGATCGAAAACTCCCCAATAATATATCGATTGCTTTATTTGGGTTCCAAACGATCGCCCAAACAATACCGTTGTAATGATATAAATACTCCCTAAACCGACCACCTCCCTGAGTGGACCATTTCAAGTCGGTCCCATGGTCGGTCGATTTAGAAAGGTTTTACTGTAGTAGTTAAGGGCAACCTAGTGGGTTGACAAGGTGGTTAGAGTATCCACTTTCTGTGTTTTAAAGCCGTGTTTACACGGGCGAGTTAAATCGCTTCATATAAATCGCCTTGCCTAGTTCGCCTCACATTCGCCGTGTAAACGGGCCACTGAAGCGGATTAGGGCTGATTCGCTTCATATGATTCGCTTTATATAAACCACTTGTCAAGGTAGTGTATATGAATCGATTCAGCTGGTTCCTGGGCGGCGATAGTGTAAAATAGGCGTTCTCGCCGGCTACAGTCTTAGCTGTAACTAATCGCTGGTGCCCAGCAGTGTTAGGGACCGATTAGGCCGAAATCTATTGAATGCGATCATATTTAACAGAATTACATACTCAAATAATGAAATTTAATTAAATTAACCCGAAATTCCAAGCGATATTAACGTAGCCGCTACATTGGTGTCGTTATTCATATTGTGAATCGACGTATGTAAACTAAACAAATAGCAGTACTCGCCGGCTACAGACTCACTACTAAGACTGCTGGTTCCCGGTCGCCGACAGACTTTCAAACTCGCTCGTGTAAACGCGCCACTAATTCGCTTCATATGAATCAATTTGCCTAATTCGCTTCACAATTGCCTGTGTAAACACGGCTTTAGTCATGGGGATCGATCTTCAACGGAGGCAAATGATGTTTGCTTGGTTTTTTAAAATAGTTTCAGTAACTTCTCTGGTCATCTCAGGATGGGTACCGATTTGTGACAATGCGCACTCATGGGGACTTAATAGTGCTGCCCCACTGGGAGATCAGGCCGCCGGTACCATGCCAGGATATCCCACTCAGTCACTTGCCTCCGTCCTGATATGACCTCAGATGTTGCCAGTATGTAAAACTCCAACAACCAACGAACCAACTGGTCCTTGCCCTATCCTAATAATGTTGAGCGCCAGGCTAGGTGATGGCAAGTATCAATTTTGTAAGTCATTGGTTTGAGTCGGCCGGGATTCGAACTCCCGACCTTCCACATGGGAAGCCTGCACTTTACTGATGAGGCCACCGCGTCCGGTTAGAGGCAAATGATGAATTAAAGAAGTTTTTTTGTTTTTTCTTTTAAAAAGGGTGTGTGTGTGGGGTGGGGGGGGGGGGCGTTATTACAGTAAGTAAATTTGATAAATTATGCAATGGCTGAATGAGTCAACCAGACTGATCTCCCCTGGGTAAAGTCTGCCCACTGTGGCCTGCTAGATATAAAAAAAAAAAAAATATGGTGAACCCCAGGAATGTGCTCTCAGAATTCTAAAAATCATTACAGCACAGCCTATCTACAGACTTGACATATTGTGAATCCTGCATGTCTACACAATAGTGATTATAGTTGGCGATTGTAGAGCGGAATGGTCACGTGACGCGAGGGCGGGAGCAGTCGTGACGTGGCAGAGCGCTGGCCCGCGGCAAATAATTTATTTGTACAATAAATAATAAATAAATAAAATATCTAAAAGGAATAATACATTCCGCTAATTTATATACATATAGTTTAAATTATATTACACATATGACCTTAAATGTTGCTAGGACATTTTTTTTTTTAAACAAAAAAAAACAACCATCCAATCAAGCGCAGCAGTGCTCAGCAAAACTGGAAGCTAGGTTGTTGTTGAAGATTTATACTGCCTATTATGGATAAGTTTGAATAGACTTGTTTTCACCATTAGACAGTTTGTCGATAGAAAGCCCGAGCCTACACTTTGAGCGACCCAAGGGATTTTTAACCTCCCACACCACATAGCCATGGTATGAGAGCAACTGGCCTTTGATGACGCTGTAAGTTATACACAGCAGTGGAAATGCAAATTGGCAGAGGTGGGGGTACGGTTAATTGAACCACCGACCTTCAGATTAGGAGTCTGACCTAGAAAAATGTCAGACACTCTAACCACTCCGCCGCAGAGGACACCACAGGGTTGTAAGAGTGCGTAACATGTGAGTAATTAAAGTAGCTAGTTGGAAGGGGGTCTTAAATATATAGCCGTGTTCCTAGAACTTAGAAGCCCATTTCAGAAATTATCACAAAGATAAAGCCCAGCGATACAATAATGGAGCATCAATAGAACCAACATTAGGGGTTAGCATAAGCTTGCAAACTACAGGTGACTGAACACTTTTTGGTTTGTTTGTTTGTTTAACGACCCCCAGCACAAAAAGTAAACATCGGCTGTTGGGGGTCATACAATGGGTAAAACATATGTGAGTAAAAAATTACATTTCAAACAGGTAAAATAGAGCCATACAACTGTGGTATAAAATCACAAGTGGGATATGATAAATAAAATCAACAGTAAAAGACTATTCAAGTTAGAAATAGAAAATGATTTTTTTGGGGTAAAAACCAGTTTCCCTTAAAAAAAATATTAATAATGAGTTGATAATGGAATCGGAACGACTCCATCACACCCTCATTTCCAAATACATCGTCTCTAAGTTCTAACAGGTTGTGGGAAGGACATCTCACCAAAATGTGATGCACTGTCAGTATACACTTGCAGTGCTCACACTGAGGTGGATGGTCCTCAGCCAAAATATAAACTATGCGTCAATAACGTATGACCAATATGGGAGCGACAGTGACTGAATTCTGACACCTTCAGGTGAACTCCTTGCGATTTAAGTGCACACCTGCATTTTTACTAAATGTGTAAATGGAAAAAGTGCAGTTAAGTTTGGTTGGTTGTTTGAGCTTTACGTCCTGGCAACATCTAAGGTCATACCAGGACGGGTACCGACTTGTGACAGTGTGCATTCATGGCGACTTTATAGTGCTGCTCCATGGTGAAACAAGGCCGCCCGCACCATGACCCGATACCTTACTCAGTCACATTATCCTGATACTGAGCTAACCAGTCCTTGCCCTATCCTAGTAATGCCAAGCACCTAGGGGAGCGGGACGTAGCTCAGGTGGAAGCGTGTCCACCTGTGAAGGTATTGGTCAGCCTATCGATACTATTACTACTCAGTGGACCCATTTGCAGCTTGGGCTATTTTCCGTTCCAACCAGTGGTCCACAACTGGTTCATCAAAGGTTGTGGTATGTGCTGTCATGTCTGTGGGAAAGTGCTTATAAAAGGTATGTACAAAATTAACCTTCTGAAGGTCTTACTCTCATGTTTAAGTCAATTTTTGGATTGGCGTTTACAGGGTTTTGCACCTGAACTCTTCTTATGTATGTGTGTGTATATATGTACATGTTGTAACGGTGTGATGGAAATGGCAAATATTGCATCGAGAGCAGGATTTGAACCAACACTTCTTGCCATTCCACAGTCAGGGCTAACCATTACACTACCTAGGCTCCCTGATGCAATCACCATATCCATGCCTACCTGTCTATGTAGCTCCTTGTAGGTCAATGCAGAGGATTACACTCGTCCCCTGGACTTAGTCTTTTAAATGGTCCATAAGTCGTTTAATGCTTACAATAACATACATGCAGGCAATGCACTTACATACACAGGACAAGTTATGTCAACAAGCATACAGCGGTTAAAGCTAAGATTCCTTACACGCGGTATGCGGCATGCGGTATGCGAATGCGGCAAAAAATTGAAACGCCTTGAAGTCAATGAGATACAACCCTTACACGCGGTATGCGAATGCGAATGTGACAACTCAATCAGTCCCTGTAGCGATCGGTGCGGCATGCAGTATGCGAATAGAAACGTCAGTCGCACTTGCCCATTAGTTTTAGACGAGGAGAGGCGACTGAGCATTACGGAACGGTTACACACCAGGGTGCAGAGGGGAAACATATGGTAGTGGTGGTGGTGGGGTTACGGGTTCGCATACTGCGTAGAAGGAATCCTCCCATCCGCATACCGCATACTGCATGCCGCATACCGCGTGTAAGGAATCTTAGCTTTACTTGTACAGGGTCCTGGTCATGGAAACCAGTGTCATGGGGATGATGAAAATGGGAAATAGTGTGCCTAGAGCAGGCTTCGAACCCACACTTCTTGCCATCCCAGGGCTACTGTGCTTACCATTATGCTACATGGGCTCCCTGATGCAATCACCCTATCCACATCTTGCCTCAAAGGTCAGTGCAGACTATTATATATATATATATATATATATATATATATATATATATATATATACACAACAGGCAAGGGACAAATAAACCGACAAAGCTCAACACAGCAAAATTAAGTACCATCAGTCACAGAGAGAGCTTCAAGCGGGAGATGGACAGCGCTCTCGCACAATGGGAGGAGAAGGAAAGCCCAACACCAGATGAGGAATGGGCAGCGTTGCAGCAGGTTGTATACAACACAGCTAAAACTTATCTCGGCAAGCCAGACAGAAAACATCAGGACTGGTTCGACCCCAACAATCAGGAGCTACAGAATCTTATGAGCAGAAGAGACCAAGCCCACCAGAGAGTGTTGCAGACCAGGAACACTAGATCCACCACTGCAGCATACAAAGATGCCTGCAGATTCCTACAAAAATGCACCCGTGCATTGAAGTCAGACTGGTGGGAAATGAAGGCAGAGGAGCTGCAGAGAGCTGCAGACAGAAACAACATGAAGGGCTTCTACAGCGGACTGAAGGAAGTGTGGGGACCCGTGAAGAAGGGAGCTGTTCACCTGAAATCAACAGATGGAACGGAGACCTTTTCCGACAGCAAGAGAGTTGTGGCAAGATGGTGCGAACACTTCCAGAAGCTACTCAACGTCCCTGGCGACATAGATCACGAAGCTCTGAACAACATCCAGCAGCGCATTACCAAAACATGCCTCGATGAGATTCCAACCATGGATGAGATGGCTAGAGCAATCGCCAGCCTGAAAGATGGCAAAGCACCTGGGGGTGATGGAATTCCTGCCGAGGTATGGAAGCATGGAGGAGACAATCTGCTCAAAAGACTGCACCAACTAATCACCAATGCCTGGGAGGAGGGTTCTGTACCCCAAGCATGGAAGGATGCCAGCATTGTAACCATCTACAAGAAAGGTGATCGAACAGACTGTGGGAACTATAGAGGAATCTCTCTTCTTTCCATAGCAGGGAAGATCTTCGCCAGGATCCTACTCAACAGACTATCTATCCACATAACACCTGGTGTAGTTCCAGAGTCACAATGTGGCTTCAGAGGTAACCGGAGCACTGTGGATATGATATTTTGTCTCCGACAGCTACAAGAAAAGTGCATTGAGCAGGACCGACCACTGTACATGGTATTTGTCGATTTCACTAAGGCATTTGATACAGTCGGGAGGACCGGGCTATGGCAGCTACTGAGGAAGTACGGATGCCCAGAGAAGTTCACAACTATGATCGAGGCTCTACATACAGGAATGATGGCGAACGTTAGTGCTGGAGGGGAAGTCTCGGAATCATTTGGGGTTACCAATGGGGTCAAGCAAGGTTGTGTACTGGCCCCCACGCTCTTCTCCATCTTCCTATCAGCAATGCTAGACGAGGCTTTCCGAGACATGGGGGATGGCATCTATATACAGTCCAGACAGAGCGCTGACCTATTCAATGTTGCACACTTCAGAGCGAAGACCAAGACTACTCAGATACTGGTGAGAGAGCTACTATTCGCAGATGACAGTGCACTGGTTGCCCACTCTGCTGAAGAGACCCAGAAAATAGTGGACGCTTTCTCCGATGCATCAAAGAAGTTTGGCCTGAAAATTAACATCAAGAAGACGGAGGTGCTGTACCAACCCAACTCTACAAGAACCCGAGAGGAGGAGATCATGGTTGACGGAAACAAGCTGAACTCTGTTCCGGAATTCACCTATCTCGGATGCACTATATCAAGTGATGGACGCATTGATGCTGAGATACAGAGGAGGATGGCCAAGGCTAGCGCATCTTTCGGCCGACTACGCCAGAGACTCTGGAACAACCACCATGTGTCCATTCGGGTCAAAGGTAAGATCTACCGCGCAATCGTGCTATCCACCCTACTATACGGAGCCGAGGCCTGGACAGCGTACAGACAGCAGGTGAAAAAGCTGCATGCCTTCATGATGCGACATCTGCGTTCAATCATGAGGCTAACCTGGAAGGACAAAGTGACGAATAAGGAAATACTCGAACGGATGGGGCTGCCCTCTATGGAAGATCTTCTGATCAAAAAGAATCTCCGGTGGACTGGACACCTCATGAGGATGTCATCAGACAGGCTACCAAAGCAGATCCTCTATTCTCAACTGTCTTCTGGCTACAGAAAGAGAGGGCGCCCCCGTCTCCGGTTCAAAGATACCATCAAGAGAAACCTGAAGCTGAGAGACATTAAGACCGACTCATGGACACAACTCTCACAGCAGAGAGCTAAATGGAGAGCGGCAGTCAAGTAATGAAAGCAGTCTTTGTCGCATCGCGACCGACAGCATGATGATGTATCTGTATGTGTATATATATATGTATGTATGTATGTATGTATGTATGTATGTATGTATGTATGTATGTATGTATGTGTGTGTGTCTGTGTGTATGTGTGTATGTATGTATGTATGTATGTATGTATGTATGTATGCACGTGTGACTGAGTATACATGCATGGCTACCGCCATAGTGTAGGTGTTTCCATATATTATGTCTGCGTTAATGCTTGCACATACTAACTGTATCTCAAGCCGCAATCTCGGCTAAAAGGATCTCATGCAGCAGTGTGCAGATTTAAATTTAGTAAAATAATATTTGTCTGTTTTAATGACTGGGTTTTACGTCCTGGCAACATCTACGATCATATCAAGATGGATATTTAACTTGTGACAGTATGCACTCGTGGTTACTTTATAGTGCTGTCCTACTGGGAGATCAGACTGCCAGCACCATGACCCAATATCCCACTCAGTCACTTGAGCAAACCACTCTTTGCCCTATACTAATAATACCGATTACCAGGCTAAGTAAAGACAAGTATCAACTTTATAAATCATTGGTTTAACTCGGCCAGGGTTCCAACCCACGACTTCCCACACAGAAAGCGAGCCAGCGCTCTTAGTCTTAGCGATTTGGCCATCCTGTCAAATAAAGCGACACGTAGAAGCTCCTTGGCTGCTATTTCTTTTGGGTTATTTTTTTTTAATGTGTAAAGAAAGCCACATATCAGGGATGAAAGATCTCCACGGGTTTTCGGATTTCTGCGATTTTTACTTTACTGCCATCCCGGAGCACTATCGGCGTTTGCTAATACTTTGTTCAAACGCTGCAGCACTATCAGCGTATACTAATACATTGTTGAAATGCCGCAGCATTATCAGTGTCCACCAATATGTATGAAACCTGACTTCTGGGAATTCTCCGCGATTCCCTGACAGTGCTAAGCCTATGAGAGAATATTCTGCATTTTTCGTGTAAATTCGCCGTTGGTCTACAAATAACCTGTCTGCAGGCATAGATTTCTGCTATTTTTTCACCAGAGGCCACTTCCATCCCTGATATATTCTATTCCCTGCTAATGTTCAATCCCTACCTGAGGAAGGCGAGCCTTCTCCACACACTGTTACCGGGTGTGGTGGCCGAATGGTAGAGTGCGGGCCTCGCATGCGGGAGATTGGGAGTTCGGTTCACGGTCGAGTCAAACCAATGACTTACAAAATTGATACCTGTCAATTCCTAGCCTGGCACTTGGCATTAATAGGATAGGGCAACGACTGGTTAGCTCAGTGTTAGGATAAAGTGACTGAGTGGGATATCGGGTCATGGTGCTGGTGGCCTGATTTCCCAGTGGGGCAGCTCTATAAAGTTAACATGAGTGCACACTGTCACAAGTCAGTACCCATCTGATATGACCGTAGATCTTGCCAGGATGTAGAACTCCAACAACCAAATACACAATGTCTGGCAATATGTGGATGGTACTCCCCTGACACATACCGGGCAAACACTGCACTAAAAGTAAAGCCTGTTTTATTTAATAACACCTTTAGATCACATTGATTTTGGCATCATCAGCTTTTGGATGTCAAACATTCTGTCATTCTGACATATTTCTTTGAAGGAAACCCACTGCCGTCACATAGGCTATTCTTTCCGATAAGCAGCAAGGGGTCTTCTATATATGCACTTTCCCACAGACAGGACAGCACATACCACAGCCTTTGATGAACCAGTTGTGAACCACTGATTGGACAGCACACTAAACCAACCACACAGTACGCTATGTACACATAGCTAACACTCATGTGTGAAATACCTGACTGCCAGTGTCACCTGCTTCCCACACCCCCTTCAGCACCACTAACACAACATCCATCCCACTTCCTCACCTAACGCCTAACATAACTACCATATGATATCATAGCTGCTATTAACACATTTTATGTGTCAGCGCCCTAGCTTGGGATTTTCAGGTGGAACGCAGATGAAATTAAATACTATTGGAATAAAACACGATGGAATAAAATGCTATAAAACATCACACATATAAAACACCGTGAAAATAGCGGGGTGATCCTAAATCAGGGTTCAGTTTACTGAATTACCTTTGAATTAAGGAATTCTGGGTCCAATTGTTATATCAGAACTCATGCTAAAATCAGGACGCGTTATAACGGGGTTTTACTGTATGTATGTATGTATGCATGTATGTATGTATGTATGTATGTATGAATATATGTATCATGTATAATATAGGTATCATATATAATATATGCATTATATAGAATATATATATTATTTATAATATATGCAGTATATATGCATTATATATGTATTATAATTATATATAATACATGTTTACATATTTACCATGAAAATACCCATATATAGAGTAGGTGCATAATGATGCCCATGCTTATATATATGCACATGACTGCATTATAGAGCACATATATGTCAATGGCCAGAGGTAGTCGACTAGTACTCACGTCGGGAGACCGTCGCAGGGGGCCCGGCGCGCCGTTGGGCGGCGTAGGGGACGGGGAGGCAGCGGCGGCCGGCGGTAGGGGCTGCAGGGGCGGCAGGGGCGACAGTTGCGACAGTTGCGGCAGTAGCGGCGGGCCCTCCAGGGGGGGCCCGGTGAGGGACGCCATCTTCCCGGCCGTCACGCCTATCGGGGCACCGGTGTCACCATCCCCACCATCCCGTGTCGGGGGGCTCTGGGTGCCCGCGGTCTGTGGTGTGTTGTCGGCGGGCGGCGGTCCCGGTGACAGCGGCAGTGGCGGTCCCCCGGGCTGTGCGCGTCGGGGCGACCGGCACTCAGCAGGCACTACCGCCGCCCTCGCTCTCGCCCATCACCGCACCGCCACTAGTAGGCCGAGTACCACTGGGCACCAGGCTAGTACTAGTAGTAGTAGTACAAGCAAACAGGCCTTTTCTGCCGACTTGTTGCACCGGCTTGGCCACTCCTCCTCTCCTCTCCTTTTCCTCCTCCTTCTCCCTGGTCAGCATCCAGGCCCTCCCACCTGTCCGCCTACCTAGCTGCCTCGGTAGAGGCAGTAGTAGCAATAGTAGTATTGCAGATTCTGATTCTTTCTTTCGGCAAGTCTGTGTTCATGTAGCCGCGCTCCTGTTGACAAGCGCCGTCTTTCCACGAAGGACCGCGCTGCTGTAATGGCGGGTTTCCAAGAAGCCGCCAGTGTCGCCTGCTGGGGCGGTGGTGGGAGACAGTGGGAGATAGTGAGTGAGAGTGACTGAGAAAGAGAGGCGGCCTAGTTGTATGGTGAGCGCTGCTTGATCTGTCTCACTGTCTCAGCGGACCATGTATTGTAGTGTCGGCCGTTCAGTGTCGGTTCGGTGTCTTCCTACACAAACTGTTGTTTGTGACAGCGGCACTGTGACAAGGACTGTCACAAACCACCCAACTGTCAACTGCCAATACTGCTGCAAGTGGGTGTGTTTATATGCACACGCCGTGTTGCGCACTCTCAGTAACTGTCATCTGTGAAGCCCAACCCCCAACCCCGCCACCCGCCACCCTCCTCCCGGCCCGGCCACGCCACGCTCTTCACGCTCTTCCCCGCCCACCTCACCCGGCCCCACTCTTCCCCGCCCCGCCACCAGCAGGCCACGACGCCCTGACCCAGATGTCTCTGAAAGCAGAACGCGCCTCTCTCCCTACCCCCCTCCCTACCATCTCCCCCGCCCTCCCTTCGACCGCTCACTGAACACATTGGAGGCATTCAACTGGGACCTTTCCATCCACAAGATTAAAGGGTGCATTCCTTACACACGGCATGCGGCATGCGAATGCGAATGCGGCAAAAAATTGAAACGCCTTGAAGTCAATGGACTACATTCCTTACATGCGGTATGCGAATGCGTCAACTCGATCGGTCCCTGTAGCGATCGGTGCGGCATGCGGCACGCGGTGTGCGAAGAGAAACATCAGTCGCACTTGTCCATTAGTTTTAGACGAGGAGAGGCGACTGAGCATTACGGAACGGTCACACACAAGGGTGCAGAGGGGAAACATATGGTAGTGGTGGTGGTGGGGTTCGGGTTGGTAAAAATGCTACCATAGCCACAAAAATATGACTACTTATCTATAATTTGGTAATTATAAAGGTAGGAACCCCCATGTGACATACCAAGAGGTACATAGATATAAATGCCATATTAGGTCATATACAGTGCAGTATTGAGTATACTTGTTTATTTTTATTTTTAAAATATAGCCAATCGTGTGCCGCATGCCACATGTAAGGAATCATGCCATTCGCATACCGAATGCCGCATGCCACATACCGCATGTAAGGAATGCGCCCTTTTGGCTCCGCCCAACTGCGCAGTGAACTAGGTTTTCGAATGCAGAGAGGACCAGTCAAATGGCTTCAGTGGTTTCAGCCAATCAGAGCTGTTCTCTTCCATTGCAAATGGCTGCCCTGTATGGGGGGTGTCCATTTGCAATCGAAAAGCTGATCATTTCCAGTGCAAATGGCTGCCCCCATAGAGGGCAGCCATTTGCAATCGAAAAGAACAGCTCTGATTGGCTGAAGCTACTGAATCTTTCAACCTTTCCATATCAGCTATCTTGAAATACACCATGTGACCTTATGGATGGAGCCACAAGACACATTCGTTTCATACAAAAAGAACCCCACTTCCAGTTCCAGTCGAATAGGAATTTGTAAAGAAATATTTTGATATGCGTATAGAAAGGCCCAGTCGAATACCTCCATTGACTTCCCCTCTTGCCACAATCCAGCTCCTATCCCAGTCCCTCCGCCTATTGCTCCATTCTTCACCCTCTCCCTCTCTACCCTCTGTCTATCCCCTCCCTCTCTACCCCATCCCTCCCTGTCCACCCCAACCGCTTCATCTCCATCCCAACCAAAGACCCTATAACGCTAAGATGGCTCACTCCCTATCTCTCCCATGGTAATATAAATTTTGCAGTGCCATCTTGTGGTGGGTTTGATCAGCCCGGCTGCTGGCTTGTGTTTCAAGCATGGCTGTCTTTGAGTGGGAAATTCGATCGAACAGAAGGAGTGAAAACATTTAGATGTTCATTTTCCTTGAAAAGTAATCAGGATGGCCCTGTAAATTATATCACCAGAAAGCTCAAGTCTTCCTCTACATAAGCAGACCAATATTTGGTTGAGATTTATATCATACTTGGCAAGGTTGGTCTGAGAAATGACCATCTCTTCCTGTCTCACACCAGAGCGACGAACATGGTGTTGATTGAAGCTTCTGTATGAGCAGAAAAAGCTTGATGTGGCACCCATCAACGATGACATTAGAGTATGGAAGGTGAAGGCTATTGTTGGCTGAGGGAATCTGTTTAATCATCTTAATAAAGTTAATGTCTTTGTGACCTATACTTGTAGTCAGCTAGCAATGCCTATAAAAGTGAGCTTTCAGTTTTTGCCTCATATTAATTGAAAACATCTATGATCATTTACATCTTTTGATTCTGATTATTTTGGAATAAAACAGAGTGATAGTGTAAGCAGACAAGAAGTTATGATGTTTCAAAGAATTTATCATTAATCCTGATGATATTCAGTAGAAATTAAGGAATTTATCAAGCTTAGCATGAAATATCTGAAAGAATAACAAAGCTAATAGTCTGTAAAAAATGGAGCCTGCTATGTGTGCTATAGAGAGTGAGATTCTTTAATATTGGACAAATGATATGCCACATAGCTTTTGTGTTGGGGCCTTAAAACCCTAGATTTCCCTAATTTGGAAATGTGCACAAATAAGGGTGAAAAAATGAATCTTTAAAACCTCATAATTTCGGAACTTTTCAAGGGATCTATATAAATTTGATATCACTGGAATCGGATTTAAAAGATCTATGCACCTACATAATTTTAAACACTGAAATATTAAAATAAAAAATCACTTCGGAGTACCTACTGTTAGCATGTCAGTAAAAACTACTATGAATTGGTAGTGGATAAATACGGGAACGGCTCAGGATTTGATTTTGTTTCTTTTTAAAACAACTCACATACCCCACACCCATAATAACAGTGCGGTTTATGCAACAACCCACAACCTTAGCCATAATACTGAACTTACTATAACTAATCCACTAACACATTAACCTCCTTAATCTACTAATATGTTCCCCGTCCTGATATGACTTTAGATGTTGTCAGGACGTAAAACTCCAACAACTAACCAGCCATTAATATGCCATACCTAGGTCACACAGAGCTACCTATCTGCAATGTAATGTAAATGGCCAGAAAACCAGTTGTAAAATATTCCGATATTCAGCAAGGGGGGAATGCAACTATTCTATTACTGATCGGTGTACGTGACCAGGTGCACATAAGCCAACGTCCTAGTCGTGGTAGGATTTGGAGACATTACTAAAGTCGAACTTTAGTAATGTCTCCAAATCGAACGTTGCCTCATTCTTGTCTATCTCTAATCCATCCAGAGACAATGCGACAATTGTTTGGCCTCTATGGCCTGTCACTAGTAGTAACAGCACCACTAACTTAAAGCCTAGTTTCTTCATTGCAAAATGTCTATTACTAGGCCATGACTTGAATACCTTAAATACTACCGACACATCCAAAAACCTATTATATTTGGGTTTGGGTGGATTTCTCTCATACATCGACCAAATAAACCAGTGCACTACCTGATGCTTTCCTATCATTTGTCCATCTATCCTTGGTAGAATGATTGAAAGCGCACACCTTCCTGCATTAATTGCACCAATTCCTAAGCCTTCATCTTCTAATATCCTTAGAAATCTTACAATCTGAGCTATTGTAGGTTTTAACGGCTTAACTCCTTTAAGCAGACAGTGAAGCACCCATTTCTTTAAATAGCTTGTATATAATTTCACCGTTCCTTTTCTCCAGGTGTGTGAAATAAGTCTTTTCTGTGTAATTTTGTCCAATCCATATTGTTCTAAATGTTTCCTTAAAAAAGGAATGCCAAAAGGGGTGTCATTGACACGTCTCTGTGGACTGTTAGTGCTCCTTGATGTTGTAGGTTGTTCCTTTCTCGTGGAAACCTGAGCATGTCTTTTGCTTGTAATTTCACTGCTGCCAGCCATGGTTGCGTGTCCGACTCCGGTACTATCAGTACTGCATGTGCGCAATCCATCTTGATCTTCCGGGCCACTCTGCTGATAATGCTGAATGGTGGGAATATGTAATAAAATTTATTATTCCAAATAAGAGAAAATGCATCCACTCTCCAGGCTTCTGGCTCTGGATGCCAGGACACATATTTGGGTAACTTTTTGTTGTTGCATGAAGTAAACAAATCAATGTCTGGCTTGCCCATTTTATCACAAATGTTATCAAAAATACTGTCATTTAATGACCATTCCAGATGGTCATGGAAATGTCGACTTTTCCTATCAGTCAAAGTATTCTGACTGCCTGGGATATGCGCTACTGTTAGCCATATGTTGTGTTCCTCTGCCTAGTCCCAAATCTATTTCTAGTGATTTAATATGGGCCTTGCCATACAGAATAGCAGGGGCATAGGCTATCATGATACCTATTAATATTGCAACCTGTCTTATCTTTGGACTCCGCAATTGATTTGCCGTCGTTGTAAATTTATCAACTTTTTGCTGGGTTAATGAAATGGTCATGGTGGTATAAATCATAAACCCCAAACACTTTAACTTCTTTGTAGGTGTCAAAACCGATTTAGTTTCATTATATAGAAACCTAACTTTGTAAGTGTTTCACATAGCTGATTTACTGCCATTTGAAATTGTAGTTGTGTTTGTGCAACAATAAATGAATCATCAATATAGGGAAACATAATGTGTCCTTTCCTAGCCATATGGGAAAAAACTGGCTTCGGCAACTTTGTGAAAATATGTGGGGCACACGCTAAACCATTTGGCATACACATGAACTCATAAAGCTCATCCTTCTAATAAAACCTGAGAAACTTGCGATCAGGTTTATAAATGGGCACAGTATAATATGCGTCCCTAAGATCAACACTGGCGAGCCAGGAGTCTTGTGTTACCAAGTCTCTAGCTGTTTCTAGGGAAAATATCTTAAAATGTTGATACTCGACCAATTTGTTTAACGTTGTTAAATCCAAAATGAGTCTAATGTCGCCATTAGGTTTGGGTCACGTAAAAATATTCTAAATAAATTCCCCAGCAATATGAAGTGCTGGCTCTATAATGCCTTTTTCACCAAATTTAAGTACTTCTTCATACAGCGCCTGTCGTTCTGAGAAATCAAACCGATAGGGAAAAGGTATGGCTTTTTGTACGGGCTGTTCCAATAGTGGTATCCGAACTCCCTCCACTAGGCTAAGGATAGTTAAATTGTCAGTGATGTCACTCCACTCTGAAATGCGATTACCAATGTTACCCGCCGTAAAGACACTTACAGGGGTCTGTGTCGCCACTTTTATTTGTTGCCTGGGCTGGGGAACGGTTTGTGTTGGTTGAACTCCCTCTTGAAGGGTCTGTTCCCCTCGTTCCAGCCGAATAACTGCCATTGTCCCCATCCCCTGCCCTGGAAGCCGAAGTTTGTGCCAAACTGGCCTCCCCGTTGTCCGGCGCGACGGCTCCGAAAATCCTGCCTGGACTTTTTGAAGCAGGCAGAGTTGGTGTCGCCAGACTTCTTTTTGTACGTTTCCATGTGTTTCCCGCACTTGGTCCCGGTTTCCACCTGTTTACCAAACATTTATGTTTTGTCCAGCGGCTTGCTTTTCACAGGCTTGGGGGCCATGAAGAGCATATACTCTTTGCCGTCATTATCGACAACTTTCTTTGACCTGGCTACCTCCTTTCCCGCTTCAGTGATGACCTCCTTAAAGACATTCTCGAAATGCCTGTAAGAAAGGAAGTTACTTGCTGCTGTAAGCAGCGCAAACCCCCTATCCATTTCTTTGCACAACGAAGAGAACGTGTTCTCGCTCATCATCCTATTTGCTGTAGGCGTGATGGCAGCGAGCGCGGCAAGAACTCCCTTATGGACGGTGAGGAGGACACCTTCAAACTTCTTGCGATCTTCACTCATTTTCAAGTCCCTGTCCATCTCTTTGATAGCGGACTCTGAGATTCCTTTCACCCCTGTGTACATCTCCGCCAACTTTGTGATGACTTCCGCCAGCTTGAAAGTGTTAAAATGGCCTTGGATGGTTTTTCTCATCATTGTGGTGGTGTTGATCTTCTTTTGGCGAAGTGTCTTGCACTTCTTCACCACCTTGCCACTCAATTTGGCGTATTTCCCCGCCCTCTGGGTGTCCGACTCCGAGTCGGTGGAGGTGGAATCGGAAGACGAATCCGATGAAGAAGACCTGCTCTTCTTCCTCCTCTTTGACTTCTTTTTCTTTGATTTCTTCACCAGTGGCTTTTTCCTCCGATCTCTAGTGAAGTCGTCCCCTTCTGATGACTTGACTTTCTTTTTGTGCATTCGTTTTCGCACCGGCAGCACCACCTCTTCCTGCGATTCTTCCTCGGAAGAGTCTTGCTGCACGAAGTCCTCCCAATCAGAGTCATCCGACTGTACTATCTGTCTCCTCCTGTCCGCACGCAGCCTGGAGGGCATCAACTCCTCCATTTTGAGCTAAACCAAGCGCAAACACGATCATCTAGGTGAGTGGGGCCTGCCTCCCAGCCCCCCGCCTCCCCAGAATCTCTCCGTTCTGGCGACCTTTGTACCCTCACAGGCGGTGAAGGATCGTAGTCTTCGCTCTCCCGACGCAGTGCATCAACCTTACTCCGCTTCGTAGCCATAGCTAAGAGTCTGTAAGAAACCAAAAATCACACTGTGGCCTTTTGCGGCCAACAAGTTGGAGAAAATACTACGGAACTCGGAGGTACGCCTAAAACATTTTGGGGAATCTCAAGGAAACCCAGGAGTAAATCCTAACGATGTAAGTGGCTCCTGTCAAACATCTCTCCGTTCGGCAACAGGCGGCATTACAAAGAACAATGACGGCATTGTTCCAACAATGTTATGACACATCGTAATTAACCTGCAAATCAATTAATATTCAATAAAAAAAGTTTAACAAACTTGATGTATGCGAATGCTAACATGAACTATACCAACGTATCCATTCAAAAACGATACTAACCTGGTTGGTTTAGTATTTAAAGTAGAAAAACTGTGAGGGCTACTCAACAAACGTCATCCCGTTGTGAGTAGATTATGCTAATTGCTGGACCCGGATGTGCTTTCTTCTCCCTGGACTACGAGTAGCCAGAGGCGTAGTACCGAGGTAAAAAATATATATATATATGGGTTGGTGGTGCCTGAGTGGGATGTAAATAGGCATTGATGCTGGCAGGTCTGGGTGTGATTGCACTCAGGGCCCAGCCCTTCTGCTAGGGTAGGTGTCTCCACACTCAAAAGGTCAAGGTTGGTGGTGGTCAAGGGGCCATACAGCTACTGGTGGTGGGCAGACACTGGTACCCATAGAGACCAGGAATGCTGGATTCCTATTGGTGAGACCAGGAATGCTGGATTCCCATTGGTGGAAGGAGGTGGTATGATACTCTACCATGAACCCATGTAACTATATAACAATAAACCAGAGGGCTGGACTCTCTCTGTTACACTTTACTCCCTTCCTTTCTTTGCTGGTATTGTTTTCCTCATAGCCTACGTACACAGGCACAGATCCGAGCATTAGATTCTACACAGTGTTTCAGCACTGAAAAGAAGGTATGTTCATATGAATAAACTGTTTTACTAAAAGAAAAAGAAAAAACTCCGAGGAGGAAAAAGGTATATTAATAGTAATCAAGCTTCCGCCTTCACCCTATTGTTTGTCGGCAGTCAGTGTTAATAACATTTATAATGCCTCATACCGAACTACTAACTGAACAGTTTCCAAAAGAATATGTTGTCAAGTAGCCTACCATTCTAATTTTTATTTAATTGTTTAAGAAACACAAACTTGTAAAAGCTTAGATTTGTTATTCCCCTAATCTTTATGTAAACAATTGTCAAAATAGTGTATTGAGGTGCATCCATTTCCCTGAATGAAATGCCACATACAGCAGGCATGCGTGAGTAGAGTGATTGCATCAGGGAGCTTAGATAGATAGATGGTTAGGATGCTAGCCCCGGAATGGCAGAAGTATGGGCTTGATTCCCGCATGTTCCTTTTGTTTACAACCCACCCATGACAATAGTCTGTTGGTTAGGACGCTCGCTCATGAGTGGCAGAAGTGTGGGTTTTAGCCCACTATAGGCATAATATTTATGTCTGTTTGCAATTCCCCGATCCCCCAAATGACAACACTATACAAACCTTTTTAAACACACGTAAGGTGCACCACCTTGTTTGATTCTGGTTACCCAGTCAAATATAATAAAGATATTTGGTTTACGGGTTGTTTCTTATTCAAACACATTCTTTTTATTTTTAATATATGGGTCGTTCTCTGAACCTGGGTACCACATTTGTGACATGGATACCAAAAAATGAAAACATTCCAAATAATAGCAGAAAGCATCCAAATAATAACAGAATCCATGTGAATGTGAATGTTTACATGTTGTGCATATTTCAGAGTTGATAAAAAGCTATTTTCTTTATTTTGATCTTATGCAATTTAAGCAATACATTAAAATGTCCTGTGTAACATAGAAATTAAACACACACCCAGAACATTATTTTAACATACAGAACACATTCAAGCAAAATTGGATTACAGCTAAGCAAACAAAATGATGTCTTACAAGAAAAGAGTTGGGAAACTCTGTGTGTGTGTGTGTGTGTGTGTGTGTGTGTGTGTGTGTGTGTGTGTGTGTGTGTGTGTGTGTGTGTGTGTCTGTGTGTGTTAATTATGACCATCATAACAATTATGTGGTACCCACTTTCCGAAAACGATCCATTCATATATATATATACAAAACAAGAAAATAATGGAAAGCTTAGTTAAATACAATAACTATAGACCGTTGTTCTGCACCAGGTCTAATTTAAACAATTTACCACAAAAAAATACAAGTAACACTGGTTCGCCAAAAAATAATCAAACAATGATGATTTTCTCTGAACATGCTCTCTCGCTGATATTTAGCATTAACAATGTTAATTTAAACAGTTATTTTATGAACTGCTTAAATTATCACTTGCTAGTGTTTTTCTCCGCAACAAATGACCTTAGGTGGCGTTCTCTGTGGCGGAGTGGTTAGAGTGTCTGACTTTTTTCTAGGTCAGACTCCTAATCTGAGGGTTGGCGGTTCGATTCCCCGTGCCCCCAGCTCTGCCAATTCGGATTTCCACCGCTGTGTATAACTTACAGCGTCATCAAAGGCCGGTTGCTCTCATACCATGTCTATGTGGTGTGGGAGGTTAAAAATCCCTTGGGTCGGTAAAAGTGTAGGCTAGGGCTTTCTATCGACTAGCAGTGGAGTAGGGAAGACCAGTCATCTGTGACTGGGATTTCCCCTGCTTGGGACAACTAATGTACCAAAAAAAAAAAATAAAGAGAGAGACAAATAAGTGTTCACACTTCCTGTCTACCATTCGCTATATCGCTATTCGCTATACAAAATTAATCTAACTAGCCCCCACCAATTCTCTCAGCCAGGCCTTCTTTCCTTCAGCATGACACTGGAAACAAACATGTTTTTGTTTTCCGTGAATAGTTGTTTATAGCAACACACCTGAGTATGAACATACCTGGAAGACATGTACCCGTGTGGGGAGGGGCAGAGGTGGGGAGCGGGTAGGTGGAGGGGGGTATGTGGACAGATAAGGAGGAGCAGCAGCAGAATCAGGACAATGGGAGGGAAGGGAGGGGGAGAGGAGGAGGGGGTAGGAGGAAACAGGGATGAAAGTGGTCTCTGGGGAAAAAAAGCGGAAATCCTGATATTCTCCCATAGGTTTAGTATTGTCAGGGAATCGCGGAAAATTCCCGGAAGTCGGGTTTATTACATATACGTTTGAAGCATGTATTAGTAGTATACGCTGATAGTGCTGCACCGTTTGAAGCGCGTATTAGTAGTGTATTAGTCTGCACTGACCTCTCAGGCAAGTAACCACAAAGACAGGTAGGTGTGGGTAGTGTGGTGATATCAGGGAGCCCGAGTGGTGTAATGGTTAGCACACTGGCCCGGAATGCAAAGAGATGTGGGTTCGAGTCCCGTTCTGGGCGCAACATTTCCCATTTTCATCACCCCTATGACACTGGTTGCCGTGATCATGATCCTGTACAAGCTATGCACTGCATAGTTGTTGAACATATGCTGTGTATGTAAGTGTGTTGCATTGCCTGTATGTATACAAAGACTTTCAAGGTGGATACACAAGTCTAATGATACCGGCTTCCTCTCGGCCCCTCGTTTCACCAGGTCCGAGGGGAAGATGTAGTTGGCCGGGATCCCTTGGCGCCTCACGGAGTGGCGCGCCTCGGCGGATGCCAGTATGTCCCGGACGGCGTCGGCCGCGGAGGCGGGGCTGTGGCGGATGGCCTCCTCGCGGTAGGCCGGCGAGGTGGCGGGTGGTGGTTGACTGGAGAGGTGACGGTACCTCTCGTACTCCGGGTGCGCGGCCCCGGGGAGGGACGCCTGAGGCGGCGGCGGGGGCCGGGCAGTAGTGGCGGTAGCTGCCCGAGGCGTCGGGGCGGCCTGGCGCCTCGGGGGAGATGAGGGGATCCCCGGGCGGGTCCCCCCGGTCTCCAGGGAGTCGATCCGGGCGTGGAGGTCGGCCGTCGCCTGACGCGCCTCGGCGGCGGAGTGCTGTTGGTCGAGCTGCATACGCTGGAGCGCCTCCAGCAGTGTCGACATCTCGGGGCCCGAGGTGCGGCCCGAGGGCGCCGCGGGGGATGCCGGGGCGTAGGCCGGGGACTCGCCCCGGCCGGGTGCTGGAGAGGGCCCCGGGGTGCCGGGGGCGGCCCGGGATCCCTTCCGTCCACGTCCTTTCCCTCGAGGCATCCTGAGGCTGAGCTGGGGCAGAGATCCGAGGTGGAGTAGCCAAGACTGAAGAAAGGGTAGAGCTGGGAGACGGCAGGAGGGCGAGTGCCTGAGGGAGGCCGGGGGGCGGCCTTATAAGGGGAGAGGGAGGGGCGACAGCAGGTGAGTGTGAAAGCTGCCGGCCCGGGGGAGGGCGAGAGGTGGCGAGCAGCGGGGTCGGGTGAGGCATGAGCGCCGCGCGACGCGGAGGGCGGGGGAGGGGGCGGCGCGCCGCGCCGTCTGCCGAGGTGAGAAAGCAGCGCGACAGCGCGGGGCGGGGGGAGGGTCTCTTCCTCTCCTCGCATCAAACGTAATGCTTCGCATTACGACCAATGATACAATTGAGGGGAGATGATCAAGTTGACCCCCCACCCCACACACACAGAGGTGCACACACGAACACACGCCCACTCATGTGGGTACTGACTACAGGACTCTACATGCGGTTTCGTGCTATGCCTATGGTAACGCTGCTAGTTCAGCTGACTACATCGAATTGTTGCATATGAAGAGTTCAGGTGCAAAATGCTGTAAACGCCAATCCAAAAATAGAATTAAAATAAAAGATTTTTACCTGAGGATATAATGTATTCTCACTAATTCCACGTTTCTTGTAATGAAATGGTTACAGATCAATGAAGAATAAAATAAGAATGTAAATAATTAACCTTTTGAAGGATTGACTCCAATGTTTATCTCAATTTTTGGATTGGTGTTTACGGGGTTTTGCATCTGAACTCCTCATATGTACTTAAAGTTGCATAGTCAGATGCTTTTGAATTTCTGACATTTTCTGAGATAAATACATTATGCTAATCATTATAGTCTATATTAGCTATATATATGAATTTATATTTTAAATAGCTAAATTTGGAGATATTTGATGTCAAAACATGCTAAATTAATTTTGGCAAGTATGCCAAAACTCTGGCACCATAGACTTCAGTAGTAACAGGTTCTATTAAATTGACTTATTACGACCTTTTATGCAGCAAAACATGCTTAATAAGTTAAGTGCACCAGTATCAAAGTTGAATACGTAGAATTATGTCTATATAAGTGTTTTGGTTTTGAAAATTTGATGTTTTCATCGGACTATGCAACTTTAATAGTGTACAACATGCTGCATGCATAATCCTCCATGTGAGCGAACCCAGATTGTGTCAGAATGCACACTCACAAACTACATCATCATCATCATCATGCTGTCGGTCGCGATGCGACAAAGACTGCTTTCATTACTTGACTGCCGCTCTCCATTTAGCTCTCTGCTGTGAGAGTTGTGTCCATGAGTCGGTCTTAATGTCTCTCAGCTTCAGGTTTCTCTTGATGGTATCTTTGAACCGGAGACGGGGGCGCCCTCTCTTTCTGTAGCCAAAAGACAGTTGAGAATAGAGGATCTGCTTTGGTAGCCTGTCTGATGACATCCTCATGAGGTGTCCAGTCCACCGGAGATTCTTTTTGATCAGAAGATCTTCCATAGAGGGCAGCCCCATCCGTTCGAGTATTTCCTTATTTGTCACTTTGTCCTTCCAGGTTAGCCTCATGATTGAACGCAGATGTCGCATCATGAAGGCGTGCAGCTTTTTCACCTGCTGTCTGTACGCTGTCCAGGCCTCGGCTCCGTATAGTAGGGTGGATAGCACGATTGCGCGGTAGATCTTACCTTTGACCCGAATGGACACATGGTGGTTGTTCCAGAGTCTCTGGCGTAGTCGGCCGAAAGATGCGCTAGCCTTGGCCATCCTCCTCTGTATCTCAGCATCAATGCGTCCATCACTTGATATTGTGCATCCGAGATAGGTGAATTCCGGAACAGAGTTCAGCTTGTTTCCGTCAACCATGATCTCCTCCTCTCGGGTTCTTGTAGAGTTGGGTTGGTACAGCACCTCCGTCTTCTTGATGTTAATTTTCAGGCCAAACTTCTTTGATGCATCGGGGAAAGCGTCCACTATTTTCTGGGTCTCTTCAGCAGAGTGGGCAACCAGTGCACTGTCATCTGCGAATAGTAGCTCTCTCACCAGTATCTGAGTAGTCTTGGTCTTCGCTCTGAAGTGTGCGACATTGAATAGGTCAGCGCTCTGTCTGGACTGTATATAGATGCCATCCCCCATGTCTCGGAAAGCCTCGTCTAGCATTGCTGATAGGAAGATCGAGAAGAGCGTGGGGGCCAGTACACAACCTTGCTTGACCCCATTGGTAACCCCAAACGATTCCGAGACTTCCCCTCCAGCACTAACGTTCGCCATCATTCCTGTATGTAGAGCCTCGATCATAGTTGTGAACTTCTACATAATACATAACTAATCAGGCCGCAGCTTTGTTTGTTTTATTTGTTTGTTTTATTTGTTTGTTTTATTTGTTTGTTTGTTTTATTTATTTGTTTGTTTTATTTGTTTGTTTTATTTGTTTTGTTTGTTTTATTTGTTTGTTTTATTTATTTGTTTGTTTTATTTGTTTTATTTATTTGTTTGTTTTATTTGTTTGTTTTATTTGTTTGTTTTTTTAGTTAACATCCCACTCACCTGAAAAGTCGCCGAAGTGCTAATAGTAGTGTTTCCGCCGGCCGCCGCTGCTGTCGCTGGCGTGGACACTGTGGCCGGTGAGGCCCCGCCCACCTGCCGCAGCTGCAGCATCTTTCGGAGCGCAGGTCTCATCAGCATCCCGCCGCCCACACCTGCACCTGTCTTCCCCGCCGCTCACCCAAACCACCGGAGAGTACTCCCTCACTCACACACTCACCCTCCGTCCCCGCGCCGCAGAGCACTGGAGCAGTTCGCTGTGCTGCCGCTAGGGTGAGTGGGGGTGAGGGTTGTGCGGGGGGGGGGGGGCTGGTGGAGTATTCCGCCAGGTGGCGCTACGGGGCGCCGCGGGGTTGCAACTCACAGTGTAGCGCGGCACTGTGGCCACAGCGCCGATCTCCCCGGGTCGAGTGGCTCTTCCAGGAATCCAGGAATTCGCGGTCACAGCGTCGCGCGATTCCTAGAAGTGGAGAGACAGAGAAAGATGCGCAATCAGGTTAAGGCGGCAGCACCAGCGCTAGCGGCGTACAGCTACCGGTCATTAAGGCAGCGTTTTAAAATTACTAATTACGGACATATATGGGTATTACTTCTCGTCGACAACCACCGAATGCGGTGGTTTTGTTGTTGTTTGTTTGTTGTTGTTTAACATCCTAGCAACGTCTAAGGCAATATGAGGACGGGTACCGACTTCTGACAGCGCGCACTCATGGCGACTTTATAGTGCTGCCCCACTGGAAGACCAGGCCACCAGCACCATGACCTGATATCCCACTCAGTCACATTATCCTGACACTGAGCCAACCAGTCCTTGGCCTATCCTAATAATGCTGAGCGCCAGGCTAGGAAGCGACAAGTATAAAATTTTTCGTCATTGGTTTGACTCATTGGCTTGTACGTAGCTGTGTGGTGTGTTATCTGGCTACTTTTGGCACACCCACCACACACCTACACCACCACGCCCACACACCTACGCCACCAACACACACACCTACACCCTTCTATCCAACCATGATGGCCGACTTGGACCGGGAACGGGTGCTGCCACCAAGTGTATAGCGAGAGAAATGGCTCTTGAAAGGCTTGGGAAAGTAATTGTGCCACTCGGGCAAGTAGATAATTCAGTCACTTGCCCAATTGGGCAAGTGAGAAAAAACGTTACTGTCCTACCCTGAATTGTCAAAATCAAGTTGCTCTCGATAAATTTTTCAGTTTATCATAATAAGGTGAATGAATACATACAGGAATTTTGAATCGGGGTTCCTTATAATACATGGATGTACAAATAATTTGGCGACAGTGATTGGTTAGCTGTTGGTAAGATAACCATCGATGCAGAGAAGGTTGGGGGCAGTGGGAGGGCGGCAGTGAGAGGGGGGGGGCATGAGAAATGCAAACCCGCAGTATTGGCATATTTTAGATACATTTTGTAGGATAGATTAACTACATGTAGTCTTACTAACAATAACGCAGAGTCAACAATAACTATTTAACTAATTTCTGAGAACGACCATATAAAAGCATAATTAATATGTCTCGTAAATACTAAGAGTACTACTATCTAAAAGGTTGGTTGGTTGTTGGAGTTTTACGTCCTGGCAAAATCTAAGGGCATATCAGGATGGGTACCGACTTGTGACAGTGTGCACTTATGGCAACTTTACAGTGCTGCCCCACTTGGAAATCAGGCCACCAGCACCATGACAAAAGATCCCACTGTCACATTATTCTGACACTGAGCTAACCAGTCCTTGCTCTATCCTATTTATGCTGAGCGCCAGGCTAGGAAGCGACAAGCATAAATTTTATAAGTCATTGATTTGACTCGACTGGGAAGTGAACTCCCGATCTCCTGCCCGTACTCTACCGGTTGGGTCACCGCGCCCGGTTCTATTTAAAAGAACCAGCAGCAGGAACAGCATCCTTCCCTTGATCACTGCACCCTCATTATTAATCAACTATCGGGCTGACCATAATAATCCATTAAAGAATGAGTTAAAACTAGTACAAAGTGTGGTTTTCGGCGACCAGACGGAATGGCCGAATAAGTTGAGCATCCATCTCCTGTTTTGGGAGATCGGGGGATTCGAACCCATGGGTTTGTGGGTTCGAACCCTGGTCAAGTCAAACCAATGACTTAAATATGTATACTTGTCGCTTCCTAGCCAGGCGCTCAGCATTATTAGCATAGGGCAAGGACTGCATCGTTGGCCCAGTGTCAATGTAATGTGACTGAGTGGGATATCAGGTCATGGAGCTGGTGGCCCGGTCTCCCATTGGGGAAGCACTATAAAGTCGCCATGAGTGCGCACTGTCACTAGTGGGTACCCATCCTGATATGCCTTACATGTTGCTAGGACATAAAACAACAACAAACAAATCGGTTCGCAGCCTATCGCCGCCCTATCAGCCTATGGAGTATTATAGGAGGGCGCACGTTCACGTCACTTCCGGTTGACGCTGTGAAAACAAACCAGCTTTTTTGTTGTTGAAGATTTATACTGCCTATCATGGATAAGCCTGAATAGGCTTGTTTTCATCATTAGACAGTTTGTCGATAGAAAGGCAGAGCCTACACTTTTACCGACCCAAGGGATTTTTAACCTCCCACACCACATAGACATGGTATGAGAGCAACTGGCCTTTGATGATGCTGTAAAGTTATACACAGCGGTGGAAATCCAAATTGGCAGAGATGGGGGCATGGGGAATCGAACCACCGACCTTCAGATTAGGAGTCCGACCTAGAAAAACGTCAGACACTCTAACCACTCCGCCACAGAGAACAACATTGTTTTATTTACATTTATCGGCAAATTTCACTTATTGAGTAAGTTATGCTCCTAAATAACATTATTTCAACAGAATTAGATCGTAGCAGTGAATAGATTTGTGCTTTTTGTTTTATTTGCATTCGCAATAGCGAAATAGCAAATGTGGCAGCAGCCTTAATATCGCTCAGATTTATGCTTTAATTTGACCAAATTTCACTTATTGAGTAAGTTATGCTCCTAAATAACATCATTTCAACAGAATTAGATCGTAGCAGTGAATAGATTTGTGCTTTTTGTTTTATTTGCATTCGCAATAGCGAAATAGCGAATGCGGCGGCAGCCTTAATATCGCTCAGATTTGGGGTTTAATTTGACCAAATTTCACTTATTGAATAAGTTATACTCCTAAATGACATTATTTAATATCCTGAGTGAATATATATGGTTCTAAATAACAGAATTAGATCGTAACAGTGAATAGATTTGTGCTTTTTATTTGATTTACATTCGCTTCAATGCTGTGACTGCCATTGTCTTCACCGCCTCGAATAGAGGAGGTGCATGTGACGTCATCACGCAGCAGTTTTGGATTACGAGCACCCTCCCTAGCCATGTTGTGAATGCATGCAGATGCAGTAAAACAGAGTTTTCTTGTCTTCTGGGATGTTCTGGGCAGTTTACATCCAATGTGTTTACTTACAGCACTTTAGCAACAACTTCTGAGGCCAAACTGCTCAAAACAGTGACAAATAAACCAACAAATCAGTAAATAAGTACAGTGTAGGCAGTTGCAAGCCATCTGTATGTAATCCAATATGGCCACCGAAAGTTGTCTTATGACATCATTACACCCCCTCCATAGTTGCTAGGGCACGATGCAGTAAGTAAGTATCCGGTGTGGCGGTTTCAGCTTGTTCCCGTGCTCAGCCGTGTCCCGTTGCTTCTGCGCATGCGCGGATTTCGCATCAACTCGGGTCACCCGAGCCACTTATTGGCGAATGCGCACATTCTACAAACTCGGGTCGAATAATCGAATACGCTCGGGTGGACAATTTTTTCTTTTTTTAAAAATAACCGATAAAAGTACAGCAACATAGGATTTAAAGTATTTTATGATGGCCTAGTTTAGCTATAGTTCCATTTCATTAATCTAGGTTATTCTTTTTTTGCACACGGCACGTGTATTTGTCGACTCCACTCGCCGTGTTCTATTTGAAATTATGACGACTCGGAAGACCCGAGTCGCCCGGGTAGTGTTAATCGATTACGGCCATGTTTATTAGATTCTGACACATGCGCAGAAGCGAGGTACACGTCTGAGCACGGGAACACGCTGAAACCGCCACACCTGATGTCCGCGCCCTCCGATTGAGGGAGTGCACGTGACGTCATTACTTAGCAGTCAGCGGTCAGCGGGCTGCCATCTTGGATTATGAGCACCCTCCCTAGCCATGTTGTGAATGCATGCAGATGCAGTAAAAGAGATTTTTCTTGTGTTATGGGAGGTTCTGGGCAGCTTACCTCCAATGTGTTTAGTTACACTCACAGGCTACAGCACTTTAGCAACAACTTCTGAAGCCAAACTGCTCAAAATAGGGACAAATAAACCTACAAATCAGTAAATAACCACAGTGTAGGCAGTTGAAAGCCTTTTGTATGTCATCCAATATGGCCACCGAAAGTTGCTCCATGACGTCATTACACCCCCTCTATATGGTCAAGGATATTGAAGGAGATCTAGCCTACTGTCAAGTGTCATTCTCCCGTCTGAGACTCAGTGAGTGAACCGGTGAGCCAGACAGTCTGAGTGACTGTAATGTGTAAAAAAGCCACAGTGCAAACACACACATCGCGTTGTTAATATGGAAACTTCTTAAGCTTATCAATGGTAGCCAAAACGGTAATTTACCTTTCGTAATATTTTGGAATTTCGCTGAAAGCAACCCTAATGATCCAAGATCATCCACCTTTCGCCAATGTTCTGAAGGGTATCCCCAAACACGGGTTCTGGTGACGTAGTACGCATATGCAGGGAAAGTCGGAGGGGGATCCTCGAACACGCGTGTGAGGTGTCCTCGATTTGGTGATTCTCGGACACAACATTCGAACATTGGCAATTCTTGCCATTTCAGCCATGCTTTCTGGTGTGAAAGTATTCGTAAATACTCGGTGTTTTGAGCGAACGACGAGGACTCCCGTCGCACACCGTGTGCAATGTACTCTGAAAACGACGTGTTGGATGGACGCAACGTTGCGGGGCACTCAAACTTCAAGGACACTCTGTTATAACACTAGTCCTTGTATTAACACTAGTAGTAGTAACACGTCAACCACCCATACACTGACAAATAAGACCCACCGCCGCGCACAGCAGGTCTGTCCACGCCCATATCTGCGGTCACTATCGGACAATTTGAGTCTATCAAACCTCTTGGGCTCTTCGAAAATTTCGGGTTGGAATAAAGCTGTTACGGAAGCAGAGAAAATCGTTGGTTACCCGACTTCATTTATGAGCCTGAGGTGCTTGCTGAGTGATGAGTTCTCCAATGTGGCCATGCACATGCGAAAACTGGTGGGAACCAACCACCCACTGCTCAAAACGGCAAGGTATAAATACTATAGGTTATAGTATAATGTCGTGAAGTTGCAATGAAATATATTTTAAATATTTTATTTTGTTTAATCTAAACTGATTACCGGTAATCGGTCTTTTGGCATCAGAACTCAACAGTGTCAGTGGGCACCACCAATATATTTTTGTCCTTGAACGTAAATAATTAAATTTTAATCTCAAATTGTATTTCTAAGCTACATATTGTTATGGTTGCAGACTAGATCCATTAGTCAGCCAGCCGATTCAAAGAAATATAGTTGATACTTATTCATTTTATTGCTACCTAGCCTGGCGCTTCGCATTAATAATTTGACTGGAAAATTAGGTCATGGTGTCAGCGGCCTGGCTTCCCAGTGGGGCAGCACTATAAAATCATCATGCGTGTGCACTGTCACAAGTTGGTACATGTCCTGATATGGCCTTAGATGTTGCAAAGGATGTAAAACAAAAACAAACAAGTAAACATAGTTCCATGTATGTGACTCCTTCCAAGTGCCGGAGCGGGATGTAGCTCAGACAGAGTGTCCAGCTGGGTATGTGTGGGTCATCCTATCGATCCTGCTCAGTGGACACATTTGTAGTTTGGGCTATTTTCCATTCCAACCAGAGGCCCACAACTGGTTCATCAAAGGCTGTGGTATGTGCTGTTTCTGTGGGAAAGTGCATATAAAAGACCTCTTGCTGCTTATCGGAAAGAGTAGCCTATGTGGCGGTAGCAGGTTTCCTCTAAAGAAATGTGTCAGAATGACCAAATGGTCGACATCCAATAGTCGATGATAAAAATCCATGTGCTCTAGAGGTGTCGTTAAATAAAACAAACTTTCCATCCAACTACTGACTGCTGACTCCCTAAGTGAGTGCTGTCTCACTACTGACTCACTCTCCGCTCGACTAAGCGGGATGGGCGGATTAGTTGAGCGTCCGACTCCCATTTTGGTAGATCATAGGATTCAAACCCACGGATTTGAACCCTGGTTGAGTCAAACCAATGACTTGTCGCTTCATAGCCAGGGGCTCAGCATTATTAGGATAGTGCAAGGACTGGTTGGTTCAGTGTCAGTATAATGTGACTGAGTGGGATCTCAGGTCATGGTGCTGGTGGCCTGATCTCCCAGTGGGGCAGCACTATAAAGTTGCCATGAGTTTGCACTGTCACAAGTCGGTACCCGTCCTGATATGACCTTAGATGTTGCCAGAATGCAAAGCTCCAACAACCAACCAACACACACTCACTGCTGCTTTGTTGCAGGCGCTTCGTGTTTGATGGAACGGACAGTCTCCAGATGCGGGGTTTGCTTGTGTTGCTGGTAGCGAAAGCAGCTGGTCCAATCCCTGAGGCAGTGAACTCCGACTCTAACCTGCTTGAACCAATGGTTAGCGGCATCTATCCCAAGTAAGCTACTAAGTGAACATTTTGGGGCTGAAAATACAAGTAAAAAAAAATATAACATGGTTCAAGCAAATTTTATTCAACAACAAAAATATATTGTGAAAGTGAAAATTCAGGCGGACATGTAAACAATCACACCAGACTTGTCCTATAGGAGGGCGCGGACATCTGGGCACCTAGCGCATCATGTCCTAGCAACTGTTCTAGGTGTTGAAAACAATGGCACTTACAGCATTAAAGCGAATGTAACTAAAACAAAAAGCACAAATCTGTTCACTGCTACAATCTAATTCTGTTGTTTAGAACCATGAATATTCACTCAGCGGTTGAAATAATGTTCTTTTGGAGCATAACTTACTTAATAGAGGGAGTGCACGTGACGTCATCACTCAGTGGTTAGCCATCTTGGATTACACTTAATACCACCTATGGCGCCCCCTGTCTTATACCAAGAACACTACGTCCACCACTGGGCCTACCTGTAGTCAGGGCTGCTGAAGTATGTGGTGCCACCTAGCGTGTACTGCCTGAACCTGTCTAATTCTTTGACAGAGTCAACATACTGCTCTTTAGCAAAGATATGAGGCTACATGATTAATCAAATACTTCCCCTCCATCAAAACACCCTTTCCCCCCAGCCTTTGAGGGAAAACTGCTCAAAACAGTGGCAAATAAACCAACAAATCAGTAAATATACACAATGTAAGCACTTCCAAGCCTTTCATATGTAATCCAATATGGCCACCGAAAGTTGTCTCGTGACGTCATTACACCCCCTCTATAATGTAAATAAAACAAAAACCACAAATCTATTCACTGCTACGATCTAATTATCTTATTTTGAACCATGAATATTCACTGCTACGATCTAATTCTCTTATTTAGAACCATGAATATTCACTCGGGGGTTGAAATAATGTTATTTAGGAGCATAGGAGACTGTAAATGAAACAAAAGGCACTGCTGTCAGCAAGGTTTGTTTTCACTGCATCAACCGGAAGTGACGTGAACGCGAGCCCTCCTATAGAAATATTTCATATGACGTCCGCATAGGTATCTAGGTCAGTGCGCGCACCTTTTGGCTGCAGGACAACACACTGTCACACTGCAAACTCAATGGCTATGAGCAATCTTCATACAGAAAAAGTTAAATATCTCTAAGACTACACCACCTAGAAGCAACCCGTTTGGAACACATAGAAAACATATTCAATGAATAGATTATATTAAATTGATAAGATTAGGGTTCTGCATTGCTATTAATTTTGAATAAAATAGATGTTTTGCACTGCGCGTACCGCCAAACTCAATGCATTGTCAATGGCCGTGAGCAATCTTGAATTATCTTCATACAGAAAAGGTGAAATATCTCTAAAACCACATCACTTAGAAGCAACCCGCTTGGAACACATATAGAAAACATATTCAATGAATAGATTATATTAAATTTATAAGGTTAGGCTTCTGCATTTCTATTAATTTTGAATAAAACTAACGTTTTGCACTGTGCGTACCGGCAAACTCAATGCATTGTCAATGGCCGTGAGCAATCTTCATACAGAAAAAGTGAAATATCTCTAAAAACCACACCACCTAGAAACAAACCGATTGGAACACATTCAATGAACAGATTATATTAAATTTATAATGTTAGGGTTCTGCATTACTATTAATTTTGAATAAAACTAACGTTTTGCACTGCGCATACCAGCAAACTCAATGGCAGTGTGCCTTCGTTCTGCAGCCAAGCTTCGCGCGCATACACAATGTTTATAAACATTGAAAGGTGTCTATAGAATTTGGTCTACTTCAATCAGTATCAATGCTTAGAGATCTGGTCATCTGGTTACTTTTACTATCTATTCCTTACACGAATGTTGGATGTGTCTTATTGAAAGGTAACATCTATACTAATTACTGGGGTGAAAGATCTCTGCTATTTTGTAGATTTCCGTGATTGTTGATATTCACTGATTAAGTACATATAGAGGGGGTGTAATGACGACACAAGACAACTTTTGGTGGCCATATTGGATGACATACAGAAGGCTTGCAACTGCCTACACTGTGCTTATTTACTGATTTGTTGGTTTATTTGTCACTGTTTTAAGCAGTTTGGCCTCGGAAGTTGTTGCTAAAGTACTGTAAGTAAACACATTGGATGTAAACTGCCCAGAACCTCCCATAACACAAGAAAACTCTGTTTTACTGCATCTGCATGCATTCACAACATGGCTAGGGAGGGTGCTCGTAATCCAAGATGTCAGCCTGCTGATTGCTAAGTAATGACGTCACGTGCACTCCCTCTATATTACATATATGTGATGTATAACGAATTATGCAAGTATAAAGATACGTAAGGGTTAATTATTACTATTTGTTATACTCCGTAAGACCAACACTGTACCGGTGGCTCCACCTACCCTCCTCTCCTCCACTGGATGTAGACCAGTGTCAGTCGCACCGGAGGATTTTTTTCCAGGTGTAGGAGCCGGGCCCCTCCCGGAGGAGGCGACGCCCCATGTCGGCCACGCAGGGAAACCTGTAGGTGTGAGGCTTCCCCAGGTACTCACGACGGGGGATGCCGGCATTCACGCTGCCTCCGGGGGGGGGGGGGGGGGGGGGGGGGGTGTAGGAGAGGTCAACAATGACCCGCCTCTTTCCCGGGTGGGTTCGAATCCTGCTCTAGGCGCAATATTTCCCATTTTCATTATCCCCCCCCTATGTAATATATTTTATGTATATATATATTAATTATTATATATATTATATATGGCAGTAATTGATTAGATTGAATCCAGTTCTTATGACCTTAGATGTTGCTAGAAGTAGAACATAATACAGTACGACCCCGTTAAGCCAAGCTCGGTTAAACCAAACGATCGGTTAATCCAAACTTTTTTCGGCGGCCCGAATGAATATAAAAAAGTTGGTTAAACCAAAGTCGGTTAATCCAAACTATCGGTTAATCCAAACAAAATTGTCGGGCCTCAGGCCACTTTCGGTATAGTTAAAACCAAACTTTCATGTGGTTATAAGGTCATCTGAGACTTTTTCTATATGACAAAGGGTAGTATTTTGCCGGGAGTTTGGATTAACCGATCGTTTGGTTTAACTGAGCTTGGTTTAACTGGGTTATACTATATATGAGTCAGTCTCACGAAAATAGGCCAATCGGGGAAAGTTGTCGGCGTCGAGCATTGGAAGTCGGCGTCAAACAGCATAGTTATAGTTTAGCATTGACAGAGGTGTTCGAAAGTTCTAAAATTTATCCTGAATGTAAAGGTAGAGAAAATACAACAACCCTGATTGTTTCTAGGATAATTTAATATGAAACAAAGAAATGCACTACACTGTAACAATTGCGACGCCGACATCTGTTAAAGATGTTTGCATCGACTATTGGATGTTGGCGTCGAACGGCATAATTATAGTTTAGCATTGACAGAGGTGTTGGAAAGTTCTTAAATTTATCCTGAATGTACAGGTAGAGAAAACACAACAACCCTATTTGTTTCTAGGATAATTTAATATGAAACAAAGAAATGCACTACACTTTAACAATTGCGACGCCAACATCTTCAATTGACCACCAATTGGCCCATTTTCGAGAGACCAACTCATGTACATAAAAAAAAACGATATTCAAAGTGTCCACATACATTGTATATTGCATTCATAATGCACCTGCGTTTTTGCCAAAGCCAAGTTGAAGCGAAAGCCCGGTTAAACCAATGATCGGTTAATCCAAACAAATTTCTAGGGTCCCTTCAAGTTTGATTTAATGGGGTTATATTGTAATTAATATAGTCACAACAAGGAGAGTTGAAACCTGACTTCTGGCATTTTCCCCACAATTCTTTGACGGCACTAATCCTATATGACCAGATGGGATGGCTGAATGAGTTGAGCGTCCCGTCTCCTGTTTTGGGAGATCAGGGGATCCAAACCCATGGGTTTGTGGGTTTGAACCGTGGTCGAGTCAAACCTATGACTTAAAAATTTATACTTGTCGCCTCCATTCAGGCGTTCGGCATTATTAGAATAGGGCAAGGACTGGTTGGCTCAGTGTCAGGATAATGTGACTGAGTGGGATATCAGGTCATGGTGCTGGTGGCCCAGTCTCCCAGTGGGGCAGCACTATAAATTCGCCATGAGTGCACTGTCACAAGTCGGCACCCGTCCTGATATGACCTTAGATGTTGATAGGACAAAAAGAAACAAACAAAGCTAATCCTATATGGGGAAATCGGCGTTTTCGAGAAATTTCGCATTTGGGTCCAAGGTCTGATTTCCGCATTTTTTTGGTCAGAGAACACTTTCATCCCTGCATTTACGATTTAGAATGGGGCTACTTGAATTCGAAATATTTGTTTCAGCATAGAAGTCAATGTAATAGAACCTGTGTCTGCTAAAGCCTATGGTGTCAGAGTTTTATGTGCATGCACAAATTAATTTATCACATTTTCACTTCAAATATCTGTCATTTAAAATAAAATTTAATTCAACCTAAGGTAAAGTAGATTATAACAATCGGCCTCATATATTTATCTCAGAAAATGACCAAATGAAAACCATCGGATTTTCTGCTTCTGAACAGCTACTTTAATTTACTGCTTATGTATGAACGACCATGGGATACTCAATCTAATGATCCGAGACAGCAGTCCCTAACTACTGGGTTGGAATTCAAATAGCGCAATACTAGTGAAATCAAAGACCCTATAATACTAAGACGGCTCACTCCTTATCTCTCCCATGGTAATGTAAATTTTGCAGTCCCACCTTGTGGTGGGTTTGATCAGCCCGGCTGCTGGTTGGTGTTACACATGTAAATACATACAATTATATTATACATGAGATAGGTAAGTATGAATACACATCAATATGAAATTGCTATGAACAAATACACATCAGCATCATCA